>VZTY01030985.1:0-106575 GCA_013400935.1 Turnix velox
AATATATGTATATATTTATATATAGACTAGATTTGTCTCTTTAGTGACCCATAATTTTGGCTAGCAAGAGTGGCAATTTAGAGGGCTCAGCATGCCACAGAGGACATGCCTTGGAGGGGCTGTAGAGCTACAGCTCCCCAAATCCTTTCTGTAACATGGTTTGCGGAGTTTCTCGAAATAGCAGCTCTGGTAACTGCTCTCCATCTCAAAGTGGAACAACCCATCCTTGTGATATGGTACTGGGTCAGCAGGTGCTGTTTCTGGGGCACAAGGAATTTCTGTCTCCTCTCCTCATTAAGGCAGTTTAGCTGTCATTCTTGTTGAATGTCTTGATTAGATTATCGGCCTAGACTTTAAACTTTATTTCCTTCCAGCAGTCCTGAAAATTAGTGACATAATGACTTGTCTTACACAGAAATAGGAGATACTAGCTGTGCATGATCCGGTCAGTGCTCTGTAGCTACATATAACCTTTGCACAGGGACATGTATAAAATATGAATCTTACAAACCACCTGATTTCAGGTGGGGTTACTGAGACTGCACCTCCTTGCCCCTCCATTGGCGTATGTTGTGCTTACGGCAGTTAAAGGCACCTCTGTGAGAAGTGATGACAGTATGGCAGTTCTGAGTCAGAAGAGACAGATCCTTCTTCCATTTATTTGTTTTTTATAATGCTGTGCTCCACAGAACAGTGACATTAACAGTCTAACACACTAGTTGTCAAACTCCGAGTCACCAAGGCTTTACTGTGTGAGAACTGCATCCTGTGCAAGTAACTCTGATGAGGATGCTGCAAGTATCGAGGCTGCTGGGGTAGCTCCTGACACTGCATACTCCTTGCTGCCTCTTATCTGCAGACATTCCCTTGGCACTTTCAGACCTACAGAATATGCTGTGCTGCTCTGCAGAGCAAACTTCCACTGGATTGAAATGTTGTGAGTTACCCACCCAGCAGACAAAGGTTGTCAGGGCTCTGCAAGCAGCACGTGGCAGTGAAGAGCTGTCTCAGTACACATAATATAGGCACACTGTGTCTCAGGCCTGGAGGGTGCTTCACCCCTGAAAGCCAGCTTTTAAAGAAAAGCCAAGATGATGTGTTTCAGTTCAAAATTTAGCCGGTTTTGCTATTTTTGGAGTATTGGGACAAATGGAGCATTTAAATCAGCACTGAATTATTGCAGAATATGCTCTCTGGGATTTTGCTGCATCACATTGTTGCTGAAATATAGACAATGGTAATTAATTCAAGAAGGAAAATAAAGTGATGAGTTTCATAGTGCTTTTGCAATGAACATGAGATCTCTGGCTTTGCTTGTGGTGACAATACAGACTACGAATGCCTCACAGTGATAACACTGGAGTGTGTGTCATCAATGATAGACTTGTGATTTGCAGTGGAAAATGTAAACTGTGTCACAAATTGTGCCAAGCAAAATATTTTCCCTTTGGGTTAGCAGGCAGTGTTGAGCAGGCAGAATGTGATTCACGCTGATCATAACGCTCAGACAGTGTTAAGGTGGTGTGTGTGTATCAACTTCTGATGCTGCCTCACTTAATTCTCTGGAGCAGACTGCAATAGCAATGCCTTTGTGAAAGTACCTATTTCACATTACAGGAGTGAAACCACCACTGAAATTAGTATGGTGTGGAGCTTTCTGGAATATTATATGAACTATGTTAGTTACACTCACCAGGTTGGGTGCAGCTAGTTGAGGTGTGCTGGCTGTAGAAGAGATGTTAGAGAGATATTAGAGAGATGTAGAAGAGAAGTTTCTTGCCATGGTCCTACCTTTGTCTTGGTAGATTTACCAGCTTCATCAAAACTGAAAGTCTTTTTTTGATCAACTACATTTGGAATGTGGTGAGCTTATGTTGTTGTGGTTGAGTCTTCCTCTTATCCCTTTACATTGGAAGGTAGCCTCCTTTCTTACTAGCAGGGACATACATCCTGTTCTGACCTTATTTGTGCCAACAGGGATTGCTGCCCCTTCAGATCTACAAGCTGAGGCAATTAACTGATGGCTTACTTGCCCATCTCAGTACATGCTGGGTGAGCTCAAACAAAGACCTGCTAATTTATGACCAGAGCAGGTTGAGGACTACCCAGCTGGCATAGCAAGAATTGAAGATGATGTTTGTGTGGCTTTGTGTGATTTTTCTGCACATGGTGGTGATAAATCTTCTTTACCCTTTGTGTGGTTACCATTTTATTGCCTGTTCTATTAATAATTGTTAAAATAGTATGAAAGTGCTATTGCTTTGCTCTGTGCCATATATGTAAGCAGTCAGTGTCAGACTCATAAGTTTCTGTTATCCACGATCTATCATTGTAGAAGCTGTTCTCTGACAAGCATTTCTTTTGGAGGCAAGTTGGCTATGCCAGCCCCACCTTCCTGTTGCAATATCCTGCTTCTCCATCTCTCTCTTAAATAACCTGGTACAACCTGGTTCCGTCTTCCTCATAAAGTGGAACAAGGAACTCTTCCTTGTTTAAAAAAGAAAATAAATGAAGAAGAAAGATCCTTTTAATATGACTCAATAGTTGGTCCGATATAGCGTGAAATCTTGCAAGGATGGCCCATCCCTGTAAGTGTTCAAGGCCAGGCTGGATGGGGCTTTGACAAACCTGGTCTAGTGGGAGGTCCCTCTGCCAAAAGCAGGGGGGTTGGAACCAGATGATCTTCAAGGTCCTTTCTAACCCAGACCATTCTATGGCATGGGGAGGACTGGAGCAAAGCCTGCAGGAAGGTAGCAAGGGATCCCCTTTCAACTACAGCTGCTGCTGAGGGAGACATTAATCAAATTCAACTGGTTATCTAGAGCAGTTTCAGTGGGATGAATGCAAGCAGTTTGATGCTCTAGAACTGCAAGAGAGCTGTCTTTTTCAATCACTTAGACCAAGGGAAAACTGAATGCAGTTTCTGAAATCTGTTTTTAAGCTCTGTTTATTGTTCCCCAGAATGAATGCTGTCAGAGCAAGTTTCGTTTGAATAGAAGCAGAGATCTGTATCCAAGACAGTCATAGTGTGCAGCCTTTGTAGGCAGTGAAGACAAAATAACCACAGCTCATCCTTTTAAAGTGGAGGTGAGGTGAATTGTGCCACATCCTTTCTCTTCAGAGTACATTGCATCTCCTGGTGACTAGGTCAGTCATTTTCTTATACATAAGAAAATCTTTGTGTTTCTGTGGTACAGGATCCCAAGAATAGGTAGTAGAAGAAAGTGGGGAAATAGCATACATGCCTGCCACAGTACTCTTCCAGCTGTATTTCTGGTTCAGAGACAGACAGATGTAAACTCTGATTTAGATGTGATTTATTTACCCCTGGATTCCTTTTCTGGGGATTCATGCAGTCTCCCCAAATAAATTTTTACATTCACAGTGTCTATGGTAAAATCCCTTTTTTGGAAGGCTCCTAATTCCTTATTGGCAAGTTCCCAAAATGAAGTGTGGTAAGTAAACCTTCTCCTTAAGGAATAGTAATGGTTTGGCAGAATAATCTGGGGCTATATATTTGTTCCAGATTACCTTAGGTAAGCATGAGTCTTCTGATCAGAAAGGTGCATCTTAGTTCAAATCATCTGAAATGTGAGGGCTCATACACTTAGGGGTTCTAGTTAAGAGTCCACTAAATGGACTGAAAATATAAATTGGCCTGAAAAAAAATGCATCAAACTGTCAGTTTAAATAAAATGGCACTCGCTGAGTATGTGAGCTGGTGAAGCAACAGTCATGTGGGCCCTAACGCATTCCACTTTCTCAAAAAAGGGGGAGCTGGCAAAACCAAGTGTGTCTGTTGTCTCTGGTTAGAAAATTTGCCTTTGGATCTATGTATGTAGGGGCAGAAATAAAATGAAACCTGAGCCAATGAACATTTTCCACAAAGCTTCTGTGCTACTCTCTATGTAACTGTTCTGTAAAAAAGTTTGCTTTTAAAGTTAAAAAGACCCCAAATCAAATTCAGCCCTCCAGAACATATAACTAAGGCACAGTATTCTTTTATGTTGGAGATCTCTAGGAGCTAGCCCCTATTTTTCTATTCTGTTTCCTTTCTAGTCTTTTGAATACTTTGATGTCATATAATCATTCTTATAACAAAGTTGGGTCAGAGAAATGTGGTTACCCTCTAGCATACTGGCAGCTGGAACACGGTGTGGTCTTTCTTCTAGTATGTAACAGATACAAAGACCGATTTGAGGTTCTCCTTTCACTGAATTACATTGAAATAGAGCAATTTGCTGTTTTGAAATATTCTTTGCTCACACTGATAGATGATTGATAATTGGCACAACTGGAATATGTCAGACAAAGTGTGTCATTCTTGAATCATATTTAGATTTGGGTTTTTGTCACCGATTACAGTACATTGCTCATTACATTGCATTGCTCTGCCATCTGAACAGGCCTAGAAAATGCTGCAATTTTGATAGACCTTCTGATTGTACCTTTAAAAGAAGTGTGTGTTGTTTTTGATAGGGCAGCACTTGAGGTGTTGTTGCAGTTTTGTGTATCAAGCAGTTGTATACCAGTGCATACCAACTGAACTGCTTGCTTATTCTACGCTAATATTAGATCTATGTAATTTTGGGGTTTTTTTAAAAGGAGTTGCTTTATGTGAATTAATTGGGAAACAAACGTCTTCAGTTACTCCTGCTTCTCACATA
Organism: Turnix velox; assembly: GCA_013400935.1. NCBI lineage: Eukaryota > Metazoa > Chordata > Aves > Charadriiformes > Turnicidae > Turnix > Turnix velox. The sequence continues at coordinate 4,668 of VZTY01030985.1, forward strand.
CTCTTAAAACCTCTATTTCCTACGTATTATTAAAACTAACATTATTTTTTAGTTTTTCTAAACCTACGAGAAATTGGGCTTTCTTAATGAATTTTCTCGTCTTCTCCTAAATCTGCCACTTCTGTGTCTGAACTGTAACAGCATTTGTTTTCATTAGACATTGGAAGTTAAGCTTGATTGCTTTGTATTATTTTGTATCTGTGCAAGGTATGTTTTTAAGCTTTTTTTAATTGTACACGACAATCCTGACTGTTAGAACCACTGTGAAAACTCATAATTTCGTAGTGAAATAACAGTCTTGTACAAGACAGTCAAATGAAGGCATTTCATTGCAATGTAGTTTAGCACTAGCTGACATATTAAGGACTTGATAGACCACAGGATGTAGTGTAGAAACCCAAAATTTAAAGAAAAATGTTGTCATCTATTTATTCATATATTGTAGTGTAAATATGGAGGTTCAAGGCCAGGGATGTACACTACATGGTATTTTAGAGACCCCTGTTTACTGACCCTTTGTAAGAAGCCCCCTTGTGCAGTCTACACTTTAGATGGCTTCTCTCAGTTATTACTGCAGCAGTGAAAAAGGGAAGGGTTTACCTTTCTTGACCAAGAAGTCAAGTGACAGAAACAGTAAACAACCCAAGAGCATTTTGTGAGCTGGATATGCAGGAAATGGTTTCAGGCAATAACGGATTCAATGTGACTAAAGATGTGCATTAAACAGATGAAGTGTAGATTTGTGCTGATGGCAAAGTTTCTCCCACTAGCTGGATGGCTGTGGTTATGAAACCATCTGTAATGTAGTGAGATGTTAAGGTGGCCTTGGCTGATGGCTGTGGGAGACTGGGATATGAAGAGTGTGCTTCTTGAAAAGTTGAGATGTTCATGTACAGTAACATCCTGCATGATGATACATGTGCATGCTCCAGATTAATTTCCAGTTTTCCAAGTCCAACTCAGTATTCTTACACGCAGTTAGTAGAGCTGAAAACATTACTATCTTGGTCCTGAATTTGTTGTAATTTTGTAGCTAGTAGCATCACAGATTTTTCAAACATAAGGTTTTAGGATTTGTAATTGTACAGGAAAGCTTTGAAAGCTCAGAGTTCAGATAAACTCTGGATGATGTTACAGTCCTACTCTTCAGAGTGCAGAAGCTGAGCACCTCACTCTGTGATGCAGGCTGAAGGACTGTAAGTACATCTAAGGTCCATGTGTTTGAGCGAGTGTCCTAACAATGGCTGTGTTGAGCAAGTAGTGGGACTGTCTTCATTCATCTCTTCCTGTGGCTGCCTTTCAAACACATTAGCCACTTGTCTGTTCCTTGATGTGTGTTTAACTGCAGGAGGGGTTTTCAGACTCTGAATAGTCTGTTTTACAGTGAGTGAAAGTAGAAAGTAAATACCTGCCTTTGGAAGAGTCATTAGGTATGCTTCACTGAAGTAATACCTCTTAGCTCTTTATATAGCCTTATCTACAGCAAGGAGAGGGTTTTGAATTCCCTTCTAGCACTTCTCAATTTCTTTTACTACTGAGAAGATGTGTTTTGCTTTTAAGCATGGCTGCTGTGCAACCCTGCAAGATGCAGGATGCACCAGGAAAAGTGTTTTGAGCTTCCTGCCCGGAGGTGTCTTCAAATCTTGGAAGCTATGGAATCAGTACTGTAAATATCCCCCCGTTTGGCCCAAAAAAGTGTTTTAGTTCAGGCTGCGTAATTAGTATACATATCCAAATACCTGCAGATGTGCAATTTAATTTTTTAGCTTGAACTTTAAAAGTCTTTTTGACTCTGGCTTGGAGGCTTATATGAAACTTGAACTACATGAATAAACAAGCTTGATAAACAATTTAGGATGGTTAGTTGTTAGTGCAGCATAGTCATTTATTGCTTTCTTGTTTTCTGTCTTTATAACAAATAGTTGTGCTGCTTAGTATGGGATTAGGTTGCCTTTTTTGTCAGGCTGAGTTCAATGAGTTTGATAATGGAGTTGTGAAAATAGCAGATTTTAAAATATGTGGGTTTTTTTCTTGGAAACCCTGGCATCCTGAGTTAGTATAATCATACAATCAGAGAGTTGGAAGGGACCTTCAATGGTCATCTACTCCAAATCTCCTGTAGTATACAGGGAAATGTCCTAGATATATCTGATTCATCAAGTAGAGGACCTGTACTTGATCTGTCTTTGCAATAGAGTATCTCCAAGAAATTGCAGCGACATAATGAAAATCTATGCTGTTTATTCCTCTTGTTCCATTTTTATGAATTTTCCCTTTGATTGGAAAAGCAAATTACATCTTCACTTTCAAAAACACTGTTCTATTTATGCTTAGTAATTGTGTTCCTCCTGCAGCTTAAATGGGAAATTGCTTTTAATAAAGAAATTGCCTTACGTACGATACAGCATGCCCTGGTTTTGTAGGGTGCTCCATTCCTTTTGAGACATGCAATTTTTTAGCTGTTTATTTGCTTGTGTTTTCATGTGAAATTTTCTATCAGTTCTTATCAAGTGCTGATTATTCATAGGAGTTTGTGCAGTGAGTATTTGTGCTTATTTAGTTGCTCTTGCTTTTCTATGTGGGCTATTATTTTTTTTGTTAGCATTTTGCTAGCATTTTGTTGTCTACCTTATAGTTACAAAGTCTTAATTAGTTTTTTAACTTTTAGTTAGGTCAGTAAATATTTTAAAGTTATGAACAGGCTTAAAGGAAAGGTTTTTATAATCCATTGCATAGTCATTTTGAAAAGTCCTTTAAAAAGTATTACTTCGTGCATTGTGTATGCAGTGCATTATCAGCAGTCTAAGAATTGACTGAAATGAAGAAAATAATACCCAAAAAGTTGGGTGCTTCTAGTTTAACTATAGGCTTTGATTTGGACACTGTGCACTTCTTGTATTAAAGATTATTAGCTTCTTTGGCATGAAAGGTCCAGGGTTTCATAATTCAAGAAATCAAATTGTTAATTATTTGCTGTCAGTAGATCAGATGGATTTTTTTAGCTTCCTTTCTCTTGATGGTTCTTTAGTTGCTCTTTGATTTCCACAGTGAGTACTTTTTTTGCCTTCTGTGCATCTTCAGTATAAGGTGCTCAGGGCAGGATTCTTTGCTTTTTTCTCTCATAGAAACTTCCTTTATTTTTAAATGGTACTTGAGTTTCTTATGTCATCTGCGGCAACCAGAGATGGGACTTTGAGACAAAAATCTCAGTATTGTAAAATTCAGAGCTTTGCTTCAACGACATTGTCTCATTCTCTGGAAACAGCCTACTGGGAATGGGCAAGGAAGAGCAAATCCATCTGTACCATGGTGGTGTTTGATTGTGAGACTGCCCTAGTTAGCACAGTAAGTTTGGAGCAAAATAACCATCTGAAGATTACAATCCATTGCACCATATGTGGATTTTGAAAATTTTTAGTATTTGCCTAGGTGTCTATAGCATACCTTATTTCTACATACCTTATTATGGTTTTGGCATTAGCATAAGATTTCAGCAAAGTCTAATTTGGTGTCTTTGTTAATACTGCAAAAGTGCTTAATATGTTCTTTGATATTTCCTTTTGAAATCTAATAAAAACATTTTTCTTTAGGTCATTGTTAATCATATGCTTAAAAGGTGTCAATCTCGTGCTGATGCTTAAACCTGATGAAGTTTTATTTTAGGCATGGTGATAAAAGTTCTGGAATTGAGTATTTGGTAGATGGAGAAATAGACTCTCTTAGCTTCTTTGTCCATCTTTCCCTGAGAACACATACCCTTTGAAAAGAGTTTGGAACCTGGTTTGCCATAAATACTAATTATATTCTTCATGTGTGCCCTTGCTTTCATAGTGGCAACAACTGCTGCTTTGTGCTTGGTGGGCCAGCTCACAGCAGTTATTGTAGAGGGTGATGAATGATGTTTATTTGTGCTGTGTGGTTGACCACATCTGGGGGTGAGAACACGCTGGCAGCTAATTGGTCTGGCAAATGATCCGGCTGCTAAAAAACAGCATCTTCTGTTAGGCAGAAAAATAAAATGGCAATGACCTGTTGTCCCTTGCACCTTACTGATGGTTTTTACCGGAGGTAATGAACATCAGCTGTGGATGAAATCTGCTCTGTCATGTGCTTTTCTTTAAAGGAATGCCTCAGATCAGTTTGCAGTTGTTAACTTCTTGTGAGTTAAAATTCATCCCCTGGAAACCTCTGTCAGTTACTAGTTTGTAAGGCTCTGTATATCTTTGTCTGCTTGCCTTTTTGTCCATCCATACTTGCATGCTTAATTTTTGAGCTGATCATGTTCATAAGTGTTGAGGACAAATCGTACTGTCTGTAAGTCAGCATCATGCTGTTTGTCGTCAAGCAGTTTTCTAAAAGTAATGCTGCTGCTGGATGAAATCTCAGACTATTTGACTTCTTTAAACTAGAAGGAACTGGAATCACAAAAAAAAAAAAGAAAAGAGGGAGTTGCAGTAATTCTGTGATGAGGGGACAGCAAAGATCATATTTTGTGTGACTTACTCTGCAGTTTAACTCTGTCCCACAGTGGTTGAGCCTTGCAGGTGCTCCCCTTCCCTGGCAGACTGCTCTGTGTGAGTGCTTGTACCAGATTAGGCTTAGTAGCAGGGGATAGAAAAGGCTGCTTACTCCTTACAAACCCAGGAGTAGCTTTGAGTGAGTCAAAGCAAAAGGAGCAGGAGCGGAAATGGCATCTTTTGAACTGATGACAAACCAATTACTACAAAGGATTGCAAAGATGAGGTTGACAGCCCTCCAATGAGACGCATATCCCTGCTGTCCCTGTGTTGGCATAGTGTTGATGTTAGCAAGAAGGAAGAATAAATCTTGTATGTCCTGATAAATAATTTTGGTGATGATGATATTTTAAATTGGAGGGTTTCAAATGTTACTTTAATAAGGGTGAGTGTTTAAGTGGTCCAAATAACACTGCAGATTCATGGTATTGAGTAACTGTGTTTATGGAGAATAGATTTGGAGGGCTTTTGGGTGATTTGAGTTTTGAATACTGCTTTTCAGCATTTGACACAGCAAAACACACCTGCTAAGAATCAAGGTGTTCTGCCCTTGATTTCTAAGCTAGGTATAGGTATGTTCCTTGCTCCTTCCCCTGTGTCACTGTACATCACATCTGTCAGGACGAAATAGATCCTGTCCAGGATAAACAAACATGCAATACTATATTTATTTTGGTTTTTGTCTGTATGGGGTTTGTTTGTGTCTAAATGGGATCTCCAAAACTTCCATTTTTAAAATTTTGCCTTTGCCTTCTACTTAGAACTTATTTTACCTTTTGCACGCATGTTAAAAAAATAAGCAAACCATATTTTACTGAAGAAGCTAAGAAAGTGTAAATTAAGTAAGCCTTTGGGTTTTTTGCCTCCTCTGAGATCTTTATGCTGTTACTGAGCAAACCAGATGCTTTGCAAGCTTATGGTAAGCAGTGCATAGAAGGAGAGGCACCCTAGTCTGTTTTTTGGTTGATCCTCCAAAAACGGGGGGAGAAAGTACTCATGCTTCTTTAATCAGGATTTTGATGCTGTAGAAAGTGAAAGTAAAATATGGTAGCTTAGAAACCTGCTGTGGGATTCCAGTTGTTTTTAGCACTTGATGGTTAAGCGTCTTTTACTGCTGTGTCCCTCAACTCCCATAATTGATAATTTAACTGCTAACTCAGTTATGTGCTGATGGATTGCCACAAACAATTCCTTTAAGAGCACTACCAATCCTATCTGTGTCTCTCTATTAACTAGTCGTTTTTTCCATCTGGTGATGTACATGATACATATGTACCCTAACACATAGAAAATAGTAGAGATAACACACTTGTTCAAAAATGTTTTTGGATTATGCTTTGACGTGTAGAGCGTTGCACTGATCCTCTGTTTTGCTCCTGTATGAGGCTTGTCAGAGTTGGGCTTATGGTTGGACTAGATGATCTGAAAGGTCCCTTCCAACCTTGATTATGAAACTATGAAACTATGAACTTTGTCCATTATTTTCTGTTTGCTGCAAGGAAAAAATATATAATGAGCAGATTAAGATGAGATGACTTTTCCATCTAACAGCACCGTTCTATTTATAACTGTAAATCTTTTTTTCCCCCCCTCTCCTCCCTCGCATCCCTAACAGCTACCCGATGGCGGAACCTCTTCTCTGCACCCGTCTCCCTGGCTTTTCCCTATAGTCCTGTTGCAAGACTCTCCCCATATACCAATGGCTTTAATAGTCCCAGCTTCTCTAAAACCTGCAGTAAAGCAATACTAACACCTGAACGGACAGGTAATGCTTATTTTTTTATTGATACACTGTGCTTATGTAATTGTTTTATTTAATCTAATCTTGCTAGCATTTAACAGCGATACTCTGTTCAGATGTTTGTATGTAGATTAACATCTCCCCCATCTCAGAAGTAGAATTTTTTTTTTAAAGTTACCTAAAATTTGTCAGTTAACTGCAATTGTAGCTTATGTTCTTTGTTACACAGCAGAGTGATGCTAATAGCCTATTTCTCAGTAATGATTTACCTGAGAGCATATTTGCAACTGTGCCACCTTGAGCAATCCCCAGCTTTCTTTGACCTTTAGTGCTCATTTCTACCCTACTCTGACCCTTCTTTATATCTGCAGAAACACTTGTACAGCTATTTAACAAAGAACTTACCCATTATATAAACAGCCAGCAGAATCATGGCTGTTTTCAAGCTGGCATTATTGCCACTATCTAAGATTTATGTTTGTCACAGGTTTTCAGGTGACACAGGAAAAACACAAACTTTCTGTGAGCTGTAAATTGCAGAGTTGTGTTTTTCCTCCTTCACTCCAGGTATTGGGATTCAGTTTGTATCTATGACTTCTAAGGTGCAGGGACAGTGGAGGAAGTAATTTGCTGAGGAGGAGGCATTAACATTTTATTGCTGGTGAGAGCAGATGTAGTCTGAGGAGGGTAACATCAGTGTCACACTGATGTGCAATTTTATTTCCAACACATCAAATCAGTGCAGAAAATGGTACTGTGGGTGAGATAACCCCAGACTGAAGCCCTGATCTAGTTGTTTCTCTGTGAATGAGATCCCCTATGCAATGGGATGTGGTTTAGTTTCAAGCTAAAGGTATTTTGTGCTGTTTGAGAAAACTTTAGGTGTGTTGTATGGCTTCCCATTCTTGCTCCAAAGCTTCAAAGGATTGTTGTGACTTGCAAATTTGAAAAAGCAAACACAGCTACTCCTTGCAGTCCTTCGAAAGCAAAGCAATCCCCTGTGTCCCCTTGTCTATTTGAGGTATTATTAGAGAACAGCTGAATTTAGGATGAATTTTCAGGTGTTTGCTTTGAGCATTGCCTAGAGGATGCATACACATCTGTGGTACAAGCTGATGAGCCATAGTTGTCATTCTTTCCCTGCAGGAGGGGAGCTTCTGGTGGTCCAGTTGATATTAGAAAGTGATCTAATATTTTAATTGGAAACTTTTTCTTTAAAGCTGAGCTACAGCTAGCCATGCAGCTAATTGCATTTTAGTTTATATTTTAATGTCATGCAGGGAAAAAGCAGAATCCAGAGCCCTCTCGAAAAAGTGGTTTTGTGAATGAGGCAGTGCTTTCTCTGATGTTTAGTTGTTCAGTCTTAATGTAACAGTAATTGATTGTTCTAATGATATTATGCAATTAAAAGGCCAGTAAAATTTAGATAATTGGCTCTGATGTGAAATCTGAGGGTGTGAGCAGAAGTTGGTGACATGTACATGGATGCTTCTCAGAATGGAGTAGGGAGAACCACAGTCCGCTACAAAAGATTCAAATACAGATGTGCTACTCTAACTAATATGAGCTGTTTCAGAGCTGTATTGGGTAAATTATTCATTGTCTGGGCTGTATGGTGCTATTTTTGGAACAAGCAGAGGAATTAATGATTCATTAATATACTTCTCATGAGTATCTAAGGCTTTTGCTAATTGTTAATGAATTGCACTACACTTCTGAAAAAATTTGTGTTACAATTTAACTGGTAACATAAAGGACAGGTAGCTGTGAATGAAAGATGGAGAGATACATTCACAGCCTTGAAAGTTATGTTTTCTTACTCAGGTTACATTTCTAGGAGTTCCCCTTTGAGCCCACAGTCATCAATAGACAGCGAACTGAGCACTTCGGAGCTGGAGGATGATTCCATCTCCATGGGATACAAGCTGCAAGACCTCACAGATGTTCAGATCATGGCTCGTCTACAGGAAGAGAGTAGGTGGCCTTTTAAATTTTTAAAATAGTTTGTGGAAGATTTCCTGTAACAGTCAAGACTGCTCCAGTTTGGTCTTAGAAAAGTGGATTTTCTTTAAAAGGTGTCACTTCTTGAATGGCAAATGGGAAAAACTACATGTTGAGTTCAGGTCGAATTCAATAAGTTGAATTGTACACGTTGAATACAGCATCTTTCAAAATTTGATGTTGCTGAATACCAACTAGTAGCTCCATACCAACTGAACGCATTTAGGTTTAGAATTTTTATTATGTCTTAACCCAATAATTAAAACTTACTCTACTTTTAAAGAGGGAAGATCATAAAGCATTCTTATTAATGCATACTCTATGAGAGAGGAAAATATAAGCAGCTATCAGGGATTTTTTTGCCTCTACTTTGATTTTCTTTATTGTCAGTTAATTTTGAAATTAGTTCCCCTTTAAGTTTTGAATTGGGGCATTTAAATTTAGCATTTTGGTTTGAGACTAGTAATTATGCACAAGTCTGAGCCCAGAAGATTTTTGGCACAGGTTATAGTTTGGCTTGATAGTAATTTTTGGAAAATGTCTTTATTCATAAGTAAAAGGCATTTGATTTAGAAGTCACTCAGACAGTAAGTGCAGTATCTTTCTCACTTCCTAATATTGCCAAGTGAGACATCAAGGAGGAAATGATGAGATAAAAACCACAAGAAACTCAGATGTTGAATGAAGGAAAATACCAAGTAATAGGTGCCTACATTAAATGGAGAAAAAATGTGAAGAAGACATGAGATCTGGTCACAGCAAATGTATTGAACAGACGAGAATGATCACTTGTCAGCAGCTGAACTTGCTGAGCATCTGGTAGTACTTACTAATTTCTCATCTGAACATAGTAAGTGTGAGACTTTCCAAAAGTATCTCCATACCAACTGAACTCATTTAGGTTTAAAATTTTATGATGAATTCTCAGGTGGCAAATACAAGTGGTCACAGCTTGGAAAATTTCTGATACTGTGTGAAAGTTATAAGAACTGTGTTTAAAATGCAAGTTATCTAAGACACAAAGGGCTGTATTACTTAAATGACAGCTGTGCTTTTCTCCATCAGAGTGGGGATTAAAAAGGACTTCAAGTACCTCTTTAGGGGTTAAGGTAAACTGTGAAGAAAACCAGTGCTCTTCTAATTTGTCAGGTGCATTGGTTGTGTCTCATTCTCATAACAGTGGCTGGTATGTGGATGATTGTCCACATACTCAAACATTAGTATGGGCCACGAAGATGATCAGGGGGCTGGAGCACCTCCCCTATGAGGACAGGCTGAGGGAGTTAGGCTTGTTCAGCCTGGAGAAGAGAAGGCTGCGGGGTGACCTCATTGCAGCCTTTCAATACCTGAAGGGAACCTACACCCACGAAGGGAGTAAACTCTTTGAAAGGGCTGACAATAGCAGGACTAGGGGTAATGGATCCAAGTTGAAGGAGGGAAGATTTAGGTTGGATGTTAGGGGGAAGTTCTTTACTAGGAGAGTAATTAGGTCCTGGAACAGGTTGCCGAGGGAGGTTGTGGATGCTCCGTCCTTGGAGGTGTTCAAGGCCAGGTTGGACGGGGCCCTGGGCAACCTGATCTAGTAAATGTGTTGGTTTGTTGGCCCTGCTAGGCAGGGGGGTTGGAACTACATGATCCTTGAGGTCCTTTCCAACCCAGGTCATTCTGTGATTCTGTGATTAATCCCATGGAAATCTTATGCACATGGAGGCACATTGTCTTCACAGCTGATGGAAATGCGAGAGGGAGGGGAAAGCATATTAAGAAGTTCATGTGATGATGGCAAAGACATTTGTCAAAGCTGTAGGCTTTTTTGTAGAGGAAACCTGGTGTTCCGACAGTGCGATAGGATATGTACCTGTGTGAAACAAAGCTGTGTTACCAATAGGCTTTGTATATGAGACTGCCTGCTGGTAGGAGCTAATTCTGATTCAGGGATATTGGAGTGACTGAATTTTTGCATGGGCTACAAGTTTGGGACCTGTCAATGTCAGCATTTTAATTGTGTGAATATAAAAATAAGCCCAGAAAAGACTCCTGGGAGACCTTACAGCAGCTCTCCAGTACAGGAAAGATGGGGATTGTAGTGATAGGATGAGGGTAATGGTTTTAAGCTGAAAAAGGGTAGATTTAGGTTAGAGACTAGGAAGAAATCCTTAACTGTGGGAGTAGCAAGGCACTGGCACAGGTTGCCCAGAGAAGCTGTGGATGCCCCATCCCTGGAAGCATTCTGGGACAAGCTGGTATGGGGCTTCTGATCAGCCTAGTCTAGTGGGAGGTGTCCCTGCCCATGGCAGGGAGGTTGGTATTAGATGTTCTTCAAGATCCCTTCCAGCCTGAACCATTCTGTGATTCTGTTAAATAGTGATAATTTGTAAAACTAATGGACTGACTGTTAATTCCTCTGTTCAGAAGTTAAATACATACTATCAATATAGTCTCTCTGTAGACAGGAAACTAGGTAACTCCTGAAGGTGATTCACCTTATGCTAAGAGAGGTGTCTGAGGAATCTCACAGATGCTGCATTTTGGAGATGCCTGTATTATTTTTTTTTTGTTTTATTGAAAGGGCATGTTGAGGGAAATAATTCAGGCTTAGGTGCCTGCAAGGTACACATCAGAGTTAGATCGGATGAATCTTACTTCAGATCTTCAGTCTGGTGACATTGTATATCAACTTCTTGTTTTAATATTATGTCCACTTGCTCAGTTTTCAAGATTGAAGTGCATGTTGAGAGTTAATCTCTTGGCAGAAGCTGAATCATCCTCTCCTTGGAATTTACAGGCCTTAGGCAAGATTATGCTTCAACTTCAGCGTCTGTGTCAAGGCACAGTTCGAGTGTCTCTCTGCATGCAGGGAAGAAAGGAACATGTGGTGACCAGGAATACGACCGCTATAGTCTTGAGGATGAGGAAGAGTTTGACCAACTCCCGCCTCCGCAACCACGACTGACTCGCAGCTCCCCTTTCCAGAAAGGGATTCCTCACTCACAGACTTTCTCCAGTATCCGGGACTGCAGGAGGAGCCCTACCTCCCCTCAATTCCCTTCAAGTACTTACCAGCAGCCCTACTACTCTTCTCAAGCCCAAACTCCAGAGCAGCAACCAAATAGGATTAATGGAGGTGGGTTCCGTGCTTTTCTGAGAATTGTTTTTTTCTCTGTGTAAAGTACCAGTCCTGTTATAATGATCAAGTTGTGGCAACTGATTGAAGTGCTTTTAGCACATGACAGCTGGATTGGTCTATAAGTTGTGATGAGCAGTTTAAGTCGCTGCAAATGACTGAGGTATGTTCTTTTCTTATTTCTAACTTTACTGTTAACGCAGCTAAGCTGTGAATATACGATGAATGCTTATGGCAAGGGTCAACACTCACTCTGCTCCTGTTCCAGTTCTGGTCAGGCAGATTTTTAAAGCAGCAAGAGATGATGTCAATCCTAAACCACCCTGAACCATCACTGCTTTTTGCTCTGCATTTGGGATGTATTCCACAGACCCTGGGAGATTTGTCTCTTGGTGCTTAGTCAAGACTTAAGGTTCCTTCTGTTGTTGTTCTTTCCTTCCTCTCATTCCTTATTATGATCACAGTTTTCTTCCTCCTGCTGCATCTTCAATCGTTTCCCCAAGATAATCCAAAACAGTCAGTTTTCAGTCAAGAGTCTTGTTTGTTACATTACAGGTTACATCTCACCCTTGGGCAAAAAAGTAAATGTGTTTTTCAAAACAGTTGCTATTTATGGAGCACTACAGGTTTGCGTGTTGCTTTCCTGACAAATAAGACGTGGCATGTTGTTGCCAAAACCGCTTGTATTCCAAGTTAGACATGTCATGGAAGTATAATCAATAGCAGTATATAAGGAAGTCTGAGGTTAACAAAAGGTAAAGCCACATGGGTGTTTTTTGGTACAACATATATGCCATATTAATTTAATTGTTATTCTTGTTGCTGGTCAGAGACCAAAATGGGACAGCACTGATGAGCTTGCAGGACTTTTGGGGAGATAGAAAGTTATAGGGCAAAATATGGTGCTGCTGTCTTTTTATGTGGTCCCCAAATGCTTTATCAATTTTTTGTGCTCTGTGTCAGTGGAACCAAAGTGTTGGATTATCACGTTGAAACCTCAGAAAGTACTTACAGGGCACTAAAAATACCAGACTCAATGTATTAATTGAAAGTGTATGAATGTAGAGGACCACCAGTTTTGCTACTAGGTTGCCTTTTTTCTCAACATTTTATTGAATAGTCTGTTAGGTCTTGCTCAGAAGATGAACACGTGAGACTTCAGTTACCTCTTTCCTGGGGTGGCAGACAGTCCTATTATAGCCAGTGCTGCTATCTTCAGAGGGGTATTATCTCTTCACCTTCTGTACTTTCAGCCTCTGACTCTTGCAGCCCTGATCCACCTAAGTCATAATTACTGATGGTGAGAAAAGTTTTACTTTGGCTGTGTTCTGTTGACAGACAAGTAGTCAGGTTCTCTTGTCTGAGTAGTGTTATGACAGCATCTCATTAGCACTTCTCATCATCTTTGGCAACAATTTCATTGGCTTTTGGAAACTAATACACATTGAAATGGAGATGGACTACAAAAGAAATTGTCTGAAGCTCAATGTGATAGACTGTTTCTACACTGTTACAGTTTACCCAAGCAAATCCATGTGCACCTTGAAGTTTCTGTTTGTAATACTTGAAAACTGGAAAATTTGCGGTTTGGATAAATTGTTCCAACTAAAGAAGGATTTTATCATAATACAATAAGAAGGAGCAACTGAAAAGTAGTATCTACCGGTGCGTGCAACCAAGTTAATTTTAATATATATTTTCTGTATATTTTCATTATTTTTCTTGTTTTTTTAGCTTGGCTTATACCCTCATGAGCAGGTCACTGATACCATTCACTTGACAAAATACACTTTTTTCACAGAAATTGCTAGTTTTGAGTTCCTCTGTTGCATATGCTTCTGGGGAATCTCAGGCAAAATATTATTGAAAAATAAATTATTGCAACATCTTTGCCTCATTTTTGAAAGTTGCAAATGGTTTTTTGGAGGGTTTTGTTTGCTAGTTTGGGTTTTTTTTAGGTGGACTCCAGGCAGATATAAAAGAACATTTCAGGGGTATTTAGATGTAAGTTCAACATAGACTTAACAGTGATTTGTTCTTGAAGAGGTGAGAAAAAGGTCTCCTCTTACTCATTTGCTGATGTACTAGGTGTTTTTCTGCTCATAACCTCTTTTGTCCTGTAAGGAAGAGGGAGTTCACTGCAGGAAATGGTTGCAGACTCCATCAAAGAAAAAGAGGAAAAAAATCTTATTTTGTCATCTTTCAAGTTGTATTGAGAATGGAGATCAGTGGGGATGAAGTCATGGAAGGAGAATAGAAGCATCCTTAATTTGCTTTAACTATTTGTGATGGGAGATGTACTCCTGTGAAGCTAGAGACAGATGCAGTTCCAATTCTGGATAAAATGGAAGTGTACAGCAGCAGCAAAATGTAGATATTGACAATCAAGGAAAAAAAGTATTAACCAAAATGTTCGATTTTAGTCCTTAATCTATATTTGTATTTTTACATGCTTATCTCTGTCTTGTGTAGACTGACTATTCCACAGTCCTTCAACTAGACCCTGGTGTATTTGAGAGGTTGCAAACATGATAACCATGACAAATGCAATGCAAATTCTGAACTCAGGTCTTAAATGATCAGGAAGAGAAATTAAATCTTTGAAGTGAAGTTGTAATTGAGTCTAGAAGTTTCTTTAGGATTTAAGATAAGGATTTAGGATAAGGTATATGTTAAGATATTCTTTAGGATATAAGAAAGAAATTCTTTATGGTGAGGATGGTGAAACACTGGAGCAAGTTGCCCAGAGAGGTTGTGGATGCCCTCTCTCTGGAGGTGTTTAAGGCCAGGGTGGACAAGGCACTGAGCAACCTGATCTAGTGGGAGGTGTCCCTGCCTATGGCAGGGTGGTTGGAACTAGATGATCTTTAAGATCCCTTCCAACCCAAACCATTCAATGATTCTTTGATTTCAGGGCAAGCTCTGAATGTCTACATTATATAGAACATAATATTTTTAAAAGCACAATTTTTTTTACCTTACAGTTTTTCCTCAACTTGTTTATGCATACAGTGCAGGTAAGGCAGAGTTGAACTTGCATGTTTTGTGTGAAGGATTTCATTTGAATATGTGTAAGGAATTGCTAAATGGCAATCTAGAGTTCTTTGACGCACTGAGATTTATTGCATCACATCTATGAATAATAGTGTGCTTTTAGTGAGGCTTACAAGGCCTTTTGTTCAAATCAAACATGGACTTGCAGAGAGTAACAATGGATGCATAAATGTATTTTAAGACACTTCACTGTAGAGTCAAAGTCAACATCAGTCATCCTTGCAAGGACAGTCTTACCGGATGCAGCATTTTGGCAGAGAAAAGATGGTCTTTATCAAGAACCACTACAGAACTCTGAATCTGGCAGCCTACCAAAGAACATACCTCTTCTGGGGCAGCTGCTGCCAGGGCCAGGTCAATTTGCATGCTACTTGGACATTAATCTTTGGCTGATGATAGCATCAGGTCAGGGAAAGGAGAAAAAAAAAAGTGGAGGAATGGGGATGGCAGCAGTGCTGGGACCAGAAGACAGAAGGCAGATGCTGCCTGTTCTGGTGTCCTTCCAGAAAGAAGCTGGGCCTCAGATCTCAGACTGAATTCAGAGAAGAAATGATGCTGGGCTACTTCATGTAAAAAAAAATCAGAACTGAAGCAGCTGGTTAAGAGGCAAACTGCTGTCTTTAAGGTACTTTTGTGAAATGTTTGATGTAACAAGGGACACTTTACCTACTTTTTGACCTGTTTCTCACCGATAGTGGATATGATCTGTGCTGTGGGGTTGTCTTTTCATGCACATTTTGAGTTAAAGATGGAGGACCCTGCATTTCAATTTTCCTTGTACTGTAGGCAGTAAGTCATCCAGGTAAGGGGGAGAAAGTGTAAGCATGCAGTAGGCAATTTTTGCTGTATCATTTTGCTGCAGGTACCTGAAATGAGAGCAGTGTATGCCAACTAAAGAACAATCCTGAAGTGTCAAGTATGTCTGTATATGCATGAGCTCTTCTCAGAAAGTGGTAGTACCTCAGAACTGATTATTATTAACTCTTTTGCATGTCATATCTGTGCACTTTATTTAAACTTTCACATATCTCAATGATACAATGTCATGCTATTACATCTCAAAGAAGCCTGAGAAAGGTGAAGATACATCTTTGATACTTTGTGTTACTGCATCCCACTTAAACTTCCTATTTGTTTTGGTCTAGATTAGAGTTGTGACTCAGTAGTGCTTCGTAGAAATTGTAGATGCTGTAAAGGTGCAGGTCTTTTGGGAGTTCATCACTGGTGTTAATATTGGCATCTTCAAATAGAAAAAAACTGTAACAACCCATGATTTATTTTTTTCTAGGCTTGCCATTGATCAGTGCAGAAGAGGTAGCAGAAACTATCAAATTTCATCATTCATCATTAATAGGAGTATTTGGGCAAATTACTCCTCCCCTGAGAATATATCTTGGCTCTGCTCCTCTTCTCTCTGTTAGTTATCTCAGCAATCTTAAGGGAGCAAATAACTCTGTCTATAAAGGGAGGTTTGCTGCTAGCACCTTGGAAAAATACTGTTTTCTGCTCACATGTTTCCAGCAAGTCCTTATCTACTCCTGTCTTGGCAGCCTGAAATAATGTTAAAGTCACATAACTCCCACCTTCTGCTCACAAGAGCCAGTGTTCCATTTACAAACAAAAGATCTTAAGACTCTTTCCACTGTTCTTAGGAGAGGAAGAGGTGACAGAACAAACTTCAAGAAAGAGATGAAAGAGAATGCATCATCTGAGGAGATGAAAGCTGCAAAATGCCATCAAGACAAACGTTTCTGCATTTTCCCCAAGCACAAAACTGACCTGCTGTTTTCATTGCTTTTCAGGGCTGTTTATCTTAGCAGACCCATCAAAGAAGTAACACAGATGCTTGATGGATGAGAATTTGCAGGTGCAGCAGGAATCTGCTGCCTGAGGACTGAATGAATCAGCAGCAGAGCAGACTGCTGGAACCAGAAGGGACTCGTGGAACAGGAGGCAAAAGACATGGCCACCCATGACAAGGAGGAAATCCCAGCTGCCTCTGTCTCTTTTTCCTAATATTGTAGCTTCATCCTGGATAGTTGGAGGCACAGATCACACCTGTAGTGGCTGATGCAGCCCCTGAGTGAAAGAGCATGTAGAGTCCAAATTCTGCTTGGATACTGGGATGAATGGATAGTACAATAAAAGCTGGTTTGTCACACCTACCACTATCCTGCTGTTCAGACATTGTTGTAGCTACAAGCATCATACACTGAGGAATTTTCTGCCACTCTGGGACAAGGATTGCATTGTAGCAAGGCAGCTCCCTTTCCAGTTTGCAAAATCATGAGTACTTCAAAAAATAGGGACATACAGTAGCTGTGTGGATGCCATTGTTTGCATCCACATGTGCATCCCCATGGCAGTTCTGAAATCCTGATAGTTGTTCTATCATTGTTACATCAATGATACTAATACCTGCTGCTGGCATGAACCACAATAATCCCTTTAATAATGTTTGTTGCTGTGCAACTGACAGTTTCATTGTGTGTGATGAGTCACTGAAGCACAACTCTCGTGAATGATTACTCTTGGAACTTGAACCTTACAATTCCTTTCCCTGGGCTAAACGCCTCTGTATCTTCCCTCACATACTTAGGTTAACTGTTGAAAACAGGAAAATGTGTTTTATTTAATTCACATGAGTATTTAAACTAGTTTCCAGTAATTTTCTATGTTAGACCAGCTAAGGTAACTCAAAGTCAGCTTAATTGAGATAGTAGAGAAGAAGGTCTCATCCTTACAGAATTAGTATTTTTAGTACATTGTTATGGGCAATTAGGCACTGGTAATGGGGAATCTGGACAGAAAGATATTGGAAATGCTGAACCTTTGAAGTACAAGGATGTTTTTGACTATTTGCAGGATTGTGCACCAGTTTTTGTGATGAGGACGAGTCATAAAAACCATCTGCAGCTCTAGCCTTGCAGTGACTCAGTTCACTGAAACTACATAGGCATTGCATGTATCAAAGTTACTGCTAGTGACTACTAATACCTTGTATAGATAGAACTGTACTGTCACGTCTTATTTCTTGTCAGTTGTTAGCAGCTTTAAGGATTAGAGAAGCTCATGTTGGTGCTGATGAGGCTATATATTCACATGGACTGAGAGTTATATCTTAGTCTGTGGTTTCTGTGGACTGAAATTACCCTAGTTGAGCCGCAAGGAAGTTGACCCAGAGCAGCAATTCCAAGCTTTGTGTGATAGATTGTTCCTGTGCATAAGTCCAAATTGTCTGATCTTGAAATGCTCTGCTTGCTGTTGTAGAAAGCAGTCTTAGCTGCATGTTAGAAGACAAGCATACCTCAGCTACTGCTCTCTGTTGCAGTTTAAGAACTGGAGGCTGACATCTGCCAGGTGGTGAAACCTACAGCAAGGGCATGAGCTGGTGGCCTCCACAGTGATGACAGTACCAGGAGAAAACACATCACTACCTCAGCTTCTGTACCTGGACAAGAGGCCAATGTCAATGACAATTTAACAAATTAATCTGTTATTTCCCTACGGCAGTGATCTACTGAAGTCTGGCACGTTGTGGGAGGCAATTCAGACCAAGTCATACAATGTGTGCTTCTTTGCCCCACCAGTCTCTTCTGATACTGGATTTAGATGTTTCCCATTGGCCTTGTGACAGAAGAGACCAGAAGAGCTTCACCTTACAGTGCCTAATGCTGTTGAGAAGTCTTCTTGAGATGTCAGACTGATTCAGCTTCTCTCTCCAAAACAAGTTAGCGTGAGTGGGACTTGGTCTTCTGACCTCTTAGACACTTGCCTTAGCTGTTGAACTCACCCCAAGAAGATTGAGGGCATTTGCAGCTTTTTTGTGAAACTACTAAATCAAGCACCACAAGTAGGGAGAACCCGCTTTGAAAATGGTAATGTCAGCCCAGGGCTCCAAGCAACTGAATGGCATCAAATCTTAGCAGGTTTTATGCATGACTACCTGCAGAAACCAAATACAGTAATAAAGTTCAATACTGAACAGAATATTTTAGCATCTCATTGGTGCCTGAAAGCAAGAATTTGGTCGCTTCGGATGGATTCATCTCACTTGTCTTTAGACTTCCACAGTGTAGATGCCTGTGCCTAACTCTGTCACTCCAGCCTTGCTTTGTATTCACAGCAAAGAAAGAGGCACATTTAGGGCATGATTCATCTGACCTACTTTTAGCTTTTAAGTGAAATGCATGCTTATTATGACATTTTAGTGTTTAAATCCATGTGATTCTGAAAATATACTGCCAGTTGGTGTCATTAAAGTTATTTGTGAATAATCATGCAGTTAGGATAGTCAGAAGGCTTCATATAATAGACTGTAAATAACATATTCATGTTCTTCCCGCAGAGCAAAACCTTTTCTTTGCATTGAAGTAATTTGGTTCCATTTTGATTTTCTGCAGAAATTATTCAGAGGCTGCTTGGCTGTGTTGAAAACTCTGACATGATGTTGTTCTTCTTTTGCTTCAGATAAACTTCGAAGAAGCATGCCTAACCTTGCTCGGATGCCAAGTACCCCCACCATTAACAGCAATGCCAGCTTTGCTAGTTCTCCAGTCACTGTGAGGAACAGTCAGAGCTTTGACTCCAGTCTGCATGGAGCAAGTAATGGGATTTCAAGGATGCAGTCATGTAGTAAGTACCCATGTTCTTTGTCTGTGTGCATGGAATCGATAGGGTAGTAAAATACATGTCCCAGTCACTGATGCTCTATGCTTTATAAAAAATTCATAATGTGTTTCTTTTGCACCAGGTTTTAATGCAGCTCAGGATTTTTCAAGTTTCAATTTTGGAAAGCAGATTTTTCTGTTATTACTGTGCACTCTTGAGAGTTTCATAACCTTTCTAATTTTTTTTTTCCTCTGCCTGTTTATTTTGTGCCAACTTTAAAATTATGACTAATAGTAGTATTGTAGAAGGACCAGTAATGCAAGTAATTTGTATAAGCTTACATTTTTACTTTTATTTCTACATTGGAAAACTGCTTTTCTTGACAATTTCCACAGTGATGGGTTTATAGTACACTGTATAAATACATTCTTAAAATTCATGATCTCTTTCCTGCTGAAATGGAGCTACTTCTTTCTGAGGATGTATGGTAAACAAAGGGTTATATCCTCAAGTACAATATGCTTGTTGAGTGGAGAACTAAATTTACTCCAGTTGGTTTGATTATGGTGACTTCTTGATGTGGGGATAAAGGGAGTGAATGTTACATTATTAATGTAGAACATGGAAAAGATCAGTCACGATCTTAAACCATATTTTGGGTACTCTGAGAGGAAATGGAAAAGGTAGATTTTATTGGATACAGGCAGAAGAAAGGATTTTACTTCTGTCTCCCTTGTCCTGTAAGCCTTTGATTGGAGAAGTTGGCAAAACCTTTTCCCATGGGTGTTTTAATTCAGGTTTCAGCGGAATTTATAAACATCTTTGAAAAACTAATAAATTTCATCTTAACTGGAAAATGCACTTGGCTACTGGATTTATTTGGTTTTGATTTTGAATAATAGGAGAACGTAGAGTAGGCTTGACTAGAGGAATGAAAGTAGTTGTTCAGGTTCCTACTTGAATGGTCATGGTAGTGCATTGAGAATTTAATTTTATTTGCTATTTTAGAAATTTATATGCTTCTGTGTATTTATATGTATGTATATGTATGTTTGTATGTGAAATGTGATTTTTCTGGTAAATTATTTGAAAAAACATTTCTAATTAAAGTTACTGTGCTGGGTCATTTAGGTAGCTATGATAAGAGTTCCATATTAATATACTGCAAATATTGTTTAATTCAATCACTCATCTATTTTCTCCTCTTTCTCTAAATGATCTTAAGATGCCCTTTTTCAAAGACTTGGAAGACTTGAAGCAAGCTAAGAGGATGCCTGTGTGCATCCTTCAGGCTTTTGACAGTTTGCTTTAAATCCGTGGGTTCTGAAACAGAATGTACACCAGAGGGCAGGATTGTGTAGAAAATCTATATATAAAGCTTCTGGAACGTGTAGTATTGATTTTAAATGATGCTTTACATAACATCAGCCTTTGAATATGCTATAACACTGAAGACCTTTTTATTATTTTTATACATAAAACATCACAGAAAATCTAACCTTTGTTATGCTATATTGCAGTGTTCCTTAAACAAGATGTGATTATCACAAGTAACCTTATGAAAATCTAAATAGTTTAACAGTAACTAATCTCTGGCTTTGTTAGTTTCTCCTTTTTAAAACTCTAATTGCATAGATAGAATTAGTGTGCTCGTAACAGCTAATGAAGGGAGAAAAAGAAAATTCTGAGGTGGGATTTTCGTTCAGGATGAGGATGGAGCATGTTTTACTCTGTGTTCAGTGCAGTGTTACTTATACAATATTGGATGCAGGGTTTTGGGTTTTGTTTTTCATTAGTACATAATTAGCAAATAAAGTGTATAATGATGCATTTATACCTAGTCAGGTCTATCTGAAAATGAGCATTGCTCCCTGTGGCATACTGACTCTTGTCATTCCCTTTTTCTGTCACTCTTCACAGTTCCATCACCAGGACAGCTTCAGCACAGAGTGCACAGTGTGGGACAATTTCCAGTGTCTGTCAGACAGCCTCTCAAAGCTACTGCCTACGTAAGCCCAACTATACAAGGTGGTAGTAGTAGTGGTGGTAGTAGTACCACCAGCAGCAGCATTCCAGTGTCCAACAGTTCCCAGTTTTATTCTAACACTGGGATCCCAATGCCAAACAAGACTGCCAGTCAAGGGATTGTAGGGCGCAGTGCTCTTCCAAGACCGTCACTGGCCATCAATGGGAGTGGCATACCCAGAAGTAAAATTGCACAGCCAGTTCGAAGGTAAGAGTTAAGTGGATCTCCTTCCTTATGTGGATTGCTTTGAGTTATTTTGTGGGTTTGTTCTTGTTTTGTTTTTTTGGGGTTTTTTTTCTCCTGGATGTGAAGCGGGACTATAAAAACAAGAGTTTATAGCTCCCAGAACTGAATCAATGAATGGGTGAAGATGTCTTTCCAGAAATAATGATGGAAACTACTTTTTGGTAGCTCCCAGCAAACTGATAATTGATAGAATAATAAAAATATATGGGTACCAAGAACATATATACATTGCCATCCATCAATTAGAAATCAAAAGAAATGGAGACCTCCTATCATTAACATATGGGGCTTGTGTTCTTACAGACTTGTGTCAGCTGCTATTTCAACATTTAGCGATGAGCAAATCTTGGAGTACTCAGAGTTGCATCACTGTTGTTGTAAATGGCAGACTGTAGAAATGCAATTTTTTACATTAATGCACTGTGAAGAGAGGATATTCTAGATATTTCTGATGGTAGAACCAGCGTCTTTTAAATTCCAGTTGGAAGATGAGAGGCATACAGGGTGTGGGAGGTCGCATGCTTGCAGTGAGATATACTGCTAAACAAATGATTCATTTTTTTTTTTTAGCAATAAAATGAGCTTGAGGAAAGAGGTTGTATTTTAATTGCCTCATCTCGGCTATGATTTAAACTTTTAGCTGCATGTTCTGTGATTAGTAAATGATAAAGTTCTTCACAGGGAAAATTCAGTCAACTATTTCCTCCCATCACTCACATCCCTCCTCTTGTAAGGTGCTGCTGTGTGACCACCTGATTTTCTGTTGGATAAATTGATTTGCTCTCACCTTTTTTGTACTTCGCACTAGATAGTGGCTTGATCTGGAATATGTTTGATTGCTTGCCTTCTTTTTTTGGTTGAGTTACACAGGGATTACACCAACGTGACTAACAACAGATGTTGATGGACTGCAGTGAAACTTTGATAAAAGAGCCGTCAGGTTTCTTCTTTGATGGAGTCTATACCATGAGATTTCTGTTATAACCTCCTTTACTCTCTGCTGGAACCCTTGCTGTTGGAGTTCTTTATAGTAGAGGGGGTTTTTTTCTCTTTTTCCTTTCCTCCATTTCATGTTCTTCTGCAGAGCTCTTAAATCTCTCAGAGCAACATGTGAAAATGAGAGTTTTCTGGGCCATGATGACCAGGCTCTTGCTATTTTCTATCTTTTGTACAACAAGACAGTTATTAAAGAAAATCATAATTATGAAGTTTCAGTGGGAGAGTGAGTACTCTCAACACCTTTTTATTAGAAGCTGATTCAAATCACTGACAAATTATATATAGCCCAGAAAGTCTGAGGTTCTGTTGTCTTGCCTGCTGATATGCCTTATCATCATCATATGTTGCCATAGAGCTAGACCAGTGGTCCTTGAGAATGTGAGAATGACAACTTTATAGGATTCTAAAAGCACTTTGAGAATGTGCTCCATTGAGAATGGAGCTCACCTATAGATCTTTGAGAAGCTAGTTTCATTTTACATGGAAAGGAAGGGCAGTTTCAGTTCATACAGAATTTTGTTTGAAGGAATTCAGCCATCAGAGGCAAATTTCTTTCTCACTATTGGTTTTTGTCACTATGGTAATTTATAAGGAATTGTATTTCTCCTTATCAATTCAAGAGTTTAGCTTATTTCAGAATACTGAAAATTAATTTGTGTTTTTAGTCATGAGTTGCCTAAAAGTTGAGCAAGTCCACAGTGGCAAGATAAGTCTTGTCAGCAGGTAAGGGTCTTGATCATACCAGGCACTAATGGCAAGGATAGCACAGCTTCATAGCTAAGATGGGAGGCTTGCTTGTTCCTTCTTCCTTGTGCTGAAGCAGGCCACTGCAATCCACCTGGTCAATAGAAAGGGACTATACACCATCTGAAACTGTTATCTCAAATCATGTGGCATCATACTGATAGCTTGTTTGAAATGATTTTCAATGCTGAGACATTTTCCCACTCACTGCCCTGCTTTAGAGAGTCTGCTCCAGACACATAACAGTAATCTTGGTTATTTTCAGCTTGGTTAATTATTCTTTTGTCTTCCTCATTTTTCACTGAAGGTTGTTTAGCATACTTTCTTTCTTTTTTTTTTTGCTTTCTGGGAAAAAAAGAAATGAAGGCAGCAGTGGCAGAAAATACCACAGGCAGGTTTTGGTTTTTGGCTGAAGAAACTGGAATTGTATCAAAGATGAGTGATGCTGCAACAAAGTGGAGCTTCACTAAAGCAGCTTGGCCGAACCTAAGTTCTTTTTTACTTAAGTGCAGTGTTTTTTCCACTAAAGAAGCAGTTATAGCAGAGAGGTGAGCGGCTGGCACTGGTAACTGCTTTTAACATACTGACTCTACCAGCCTTGGAGCGTACCTCTGTCTTTTTTCAGCCAAGGGCATTTCCAAGAGAGAGGAGGCATCAGTACCTCACAGAAAACACAAAGAAGTGTGAAAAGAAGGCTTGAGACCTGGCTTTATAAGAAGCAATTTCACAGAACTGAGTCTGTCTTTTCTGATGGGCATGCTGAGCACAACAGCTTTATGGAGAGCATTTCCTATTAGTTCTCTGCTCTCCATCCATATTGTAATTCGTCTGCTATCCATAATGTCAAAAAGTGATTTTTTTATTGCCATTAGCCCTGAAGAACAAGATCTTAGAATGTCCCTGCCAACTCTATGATTCTAAGACTATCTAGTCCAACCCCTCTGCAGTGAGTAGGGATGTGAGGTTGCTCAGGTATGAGGTTGAGGTTCCTCATCAAGCCTGGCCTTGAATACCTCCAGTGATGGGACCTCCACCACCTCTTTGGGTAACCTATTCCAGTGCCTTACTGTCCTTATGGTGAGGAACTTCTTGCTAATGTTCTATCTAAACCTGTCCTGTTAAAGTTTAAAACCATTGCCTCTCATCCTATCACTACATGCCCTGACAAGAAATCCCTCCCCAACTTTCCTGCAGGCCCTCTTCAGGTACTAGTAGGCTGCTATGAGGTCTTCCTGGAACCTTCTCTTTTCCATGCTGAAGAGCCCCAACTCTCTCAGCCTTTCCTCATAGGAGAGGTGTTCTAGCCCTTTGATCATCCTCCTATTTAGAGTGGTATCATGCATCATAACAATTATTTACCAAATTCCTTTTTGCCAACCTTTTTTCTTGTTAAGATCAATAACAGTAATGGGATGTTACTGACAGTGGCCTTAATTTCACCTTAGGTATTTACATTTGCATTAGCATGAAGTCAAAAATACACCAGAGTGATTATCCAAAGCCATTGTTGATGCAGAAGTGAGTGTTGTGATCTTGATCTCTCACATGAAATATGACTTCCTTTGTGGTTTTTTTGTTATTCATTTTATACAGTTTCCTTCAACCTCCAAAGCCACTTTCATCACTCAGCACAATGCGGGATGGGAACTGGAGAGATGGCTGCTATTGATGAAGGATACCCATCAATACTGGAAAATTAATACTGCAGATTTCATTACCCAGCTGGCTGGGTAACAATAATTTGGAAAAGGAGGTTCATACAGTGTTATTTCCCCCCAGGATTTTAATATGTAACCACCTGCAAATGCAATGTCATTTTTTTAAAAATGGACAACTTATCAAATACTAAATATTGCACTTAATCAGTTACCTGACCAGCTGCGTTGTTATCAGACTAACAATGGCAGCATTGGCATTTGGAACTGAAGTATTATAAATGTGCAAAGCACCAGAACACTTCCTTGGAAAGGACTAGAAGATAATGCTTTCTGAGCAGTTTTGCCGAATGGACTTTTGAAGATAATTTATTCAGTGTAAAGACATTGTGCATTTTATTTTGAATTTGGGGAGGGGACTTCCATACGTGCTTGAATTTTTTTCTAGTGTTTCCAGTACATTTTATTTTGTATACTTCAGTTCGTTGAAACTTGCCTGAACCTTGAACAACAGAGAGATAATTTAACTTTTCTGTGCCATAAATAATATTTTTGGGGTAATGTACTTTTTTAGCGCCAGGAACAGAGTCGTACCATTGGCAATAC
Organism: Turnix velox; assembly: GCA_013400935.1. Lineage (NCBI taxonomy): Eukaryota > Metazoa > Chordata > Aves > Charadriiformes > Turnicidae > Turnix > Turnix velox. The sequence goes on from VZTY01030985.1 coordinate 29,992, forward strand.
AGAGCAATGTATTTATGTTGCAGAAGCACAAAGAAAAAGTAGCATTCACTGGAAATTGCCATTCAGCCAGGTCAGCATGGTTTTGCTGGGTCTTTCACTTTGGTTCAATTGTTAATTTATTGTCATAGTGTTTTGTATTTAAAGTGGCAGCATAAGTCACGTTGCACTTACAAAGGTAACAGTGATCTCTAAACAACAATTGGTTTTCAGTACTTTATTACGTAAAAACGTAATGTTTTGTTAACAATTGCTAATGGAAAATGAGGTTTTAATGCAAATAAATCTTTTTTGATAGATCTTTTACAAAATCCAATTGCACTAATCAATGCTTTCTTATAATGGCATATGACTTAATATTTGGTTACAACTGTGTATACTGCTGTTTTGGAATGTTTCAGAAATAAAGAATCTATTTCAGCAATAATGCTCTTCTTGAGTGTGCAACATTGTCAGAATTTAGCACTGCAGAGAGAATGTATAGATGACAAATAAGATATTTTTAGTCTAATCTTATAGTCTTATTTTTCTACAGTTTAATGTTCACATTCTGCAAGTGCAGACATGACTTACAATAGGAAGCAGAGATAGCGTCTTTCACCATGCTTCTGAACTTGCTTGAGGACCTGCTTTTCTTAAAAGGGCAAGCTGACTGAAATAAGAAAAAAAACATTTAGTGGTGAGTAAAACCTTTATTACACCAAACAGTGATTGTATAGTCATGCGGCAGTATCTCTGCACAACATTATGTTTAGCAGAGATAAGAAGTTAATTTTTCATACTTCATTTCTTTTAATCTGGTTAAAAAACTGCTTTTTTTTTTTGTTGAAGATAGTATGAAGATATACTAGAGGAAAATTACCTCTGTACAGGTAAATATTTCAGTCAGGGTGTGCCAAACTCGTTTGTGAGAAGCTTTAATTGGAAGAAGCAGTGGGTCATTTATGGACAATCTCCATTGTCTTGAGTGATTCATCTCACTTATAGACTGATTGTGGAGTGGGTGCTGCACAGCCAGGTCTAGGGATGCCTTGGCTGTGACAAGGTGTTTTCCTGTGACAAGGAGGGCTAGCAGAACCACTCAATGTAATAAGCTCTTCTGGTTTCTGTTGTAATCTCTCACAAAAGATGGCTGGAGACCAGGGTCAGTGCTTTTGCCCATTCATTGCTGATCTGAGCTGTCTCTTCACTCTCTGCCCCACTGCCTATATTTTATCCTTGTTCCTCCACTATGTGGGACATCGCTGCCCCAAATTATTCAGAATTTTGGAGGTTGCAGCTGCTGGTAATACCGAGTTGTGCACTGGAGGGCAGTATATACTTTTAAAATGTTTTCTTTTTAGTAGCTGGAGCTCTTCCTATTTTCTAGGCTCAAACTTTGAATACGGTGCATATGTTCCTTTCCAGTGTGGTTTATGTGTGGTGGCAACACATTAAAGGAAGGTGTCCAGCTGTTTGTGACTTGCTTCCTAAAATTTCATACTACAGTAGATACTGTGATTTGAGGGCCAAGCATTTTGGATATAATGAGCTTTTTGCGAAGCTGCAGGTGCTGTTCCCTTTTTAATTGTCCTGTTCCCCTGCAATACGTTCTCACGTTGCGTCAGGAATTGGTAACCTTAGAACTTTGCTGGTTTAAGTGTTTGTCAGATATCTGTCACGTTGGATACTGTTAGACTTTAAGGGGGAAACCTAGGATGTGAGCAGCTTGATCTGTTTTCTACACTCCAACTGTTGAGAGAGTTCCTTGTTTCAACCACATACTGAGGTCCTGCTGCTGTTTGCCTGTAGCTGGGGGAGCTGGCTGTCTCCTCTGGGATTAGCATTGGTGAATCAGGTAGTATTGTCCACATCCCCAAAATGTCACAGATCTCACCACAGTCTTACTGGAAGCAAAGCATAGAATATGCAACAGAAAGCCACCTCTGTTGCATTTAGTTTGATGTGAGGCAGGCTGGTGTGAAGCAGCAAAACTATGCCCTTGCCTTTAAAAATGAATGGAACTGAACTTATTTTTCACAACCTATATTTAATTTCTAAGCATAAGAGAGTAGCTGAGGACTTTCTCTTTGACCCTTTCTGGTTCTTCTTTGATCCAGGAAATCAAATTCCAGTCTTTATTCCTTGTTGCTGAGTCTCAAAAATTACTTCTCCTATCCAATCTGTAGTCTTGTGTTCAATTCTTAGTTTCAGATGAGGAGACTCAACCATCAGCTTTTAGCCTTCACTTCCTTTTTGCAGCTTTTTAGCACATGGAATCTGTCCAGAGTGAAGACCATTTGCCTGTCCTCCTGCTTTGACTGTGTCACTGCTTTGACCACTTTTTGTATGCTACTACTGTGGAAAATGGCTATAAGGAGTTATAAGTTGTACTCTTTTACAAACCCACAGATGTTATCTTACCTCACTACTGGTTTATCATTCAGTGTTGGAAGTGAATTTACAGAATAACACAGAATGTCAGGGTTGGAAGGGACTTCAAAAGATCATCTATCCAATCACCCTGCTGGAGCAGGAAGACCTAGATCAGGTCACACAGGAACTCGTCCAGGTGGGTTTTGAATGTTTCCAGAGGAGACTCCACAACCTCTTTGGGCAGCCTGTTCCAGTGTTCTGTCACACTCACTATGAAAACTTTTTTCTTAAATTTCTGTGGAACCTCTTATGTTCCAGCTTGCACCCATTGCCCCTTGTCCTGTCTTAAGTCCATAATGCCAGCCTGTCCTGTGCCTGTTGCAAGCAAAGCACCTCCTGGCTCTCTTCCCTGTTGTTCCTCACTGAGGGGGGAATCCCCCATAAAGGTAAGGGATTCCTATTTTCATATGCCTTCAGATTTTTCCACAAAGGGCTTTCCTTTGATGCATTACCACTAAAAGCAGGAGTAAAATTACACTACTAGTGTCAATCTTACTGCTTTTGAACCCATTAAAGAGTGCTGCCTCATCTTTTTTTTTTTTTTTTTTTTGCTTTGATTGGTGTTTTTTTTTTTGCTATTCCCAAATTACAAGTTGTTAGCAATGTGGGCATCATGTTCTTCCTTTGTATGGGGGGAAATGCTGGATCTCTGGACCAACATAGCAATACAAATGCTTAACAACTAGCATCTTCCTATGGAAAACAATATTTAAACATTCACTGAGGGCAGAAGTAGTGAGTAACACACACTCTTAAGAACAGATTTGTGATTTTTAATCCTCAAGCGTGACTTATCAGAAATTCTGAATGAGAATAAAGGAAATGACTAAGCCTGGATGACTTTCGCTGTCACCCCTTGTGGTGAAAAGATTATGTCCTGTCTGGGCTGCTTTAGTTTTCTTATTCCCAGTAGATCAGTCACATTTGCCTGTCTTCTCAGCCTTCTTTTTCCTTTTTCTGTGTTTCCACTTCATGTTCTCCCCAGATTCCCACCTAGTTTGTCACCCTGTCAATGGTAATATGTGCTCTTGTGGCCAGTGCAATTCTTGCCCATCCACCTGCAAATCCCACCCAGCACTTCTGCTGCTTGCTTAGCATCCTAGAAGAACAGGTCCTTGGTGCATCTTCTGTCTCCTTTGTTGGGAGACAGAAGCCCTTACTTGACAAGGTAAGTAGTTAATTAATGATGGTGCAAGGGAAGTTCAAAGCATGAAGAGTTGCTACGAGATCCAAGAGAGTGGTAATTGATTCCAGAGTTGCTGATAGCTCAGCAGTGTCACACCTCTACTCTCTGGTCTTTTAGTTTCAAGTGCACTTCAAGGGGATGGCTTTGACCTGAAGAGGCCTAAGAGATTATCTTTCTACATGTGCAGTAACAACACTTCTTGCAAAGCATCTCATGGAAGGAAGTAGGTGAGAGATTAGATAGTTCATTCTTGAAACCTCATTCCTCTTTCATATAAGCCAAGCATTTAGATGTCTTTGCCATTACAAATTGTGAACAAAAAATAAAGAAGATATTGGGAGTCCTTTGGTCCTAAATGCTGATTTTTGACATGATCCTTAAGACATATTTGTGATTACCCTGCTGAAGGCTTGGCAGTACAAAGCAGTTCATGTAGCAGTGCAGCAATAGCAGCTTTTAAACCTCCTGAGCCCAGATGAAAAGACAGTAGGTAACGGTCACAGACCACGAAGTGACTCTCACTTGAAGAAAAAATGTGACAGACGTGGTGGAATTGAAGGCAACTGTCACTGCTATCACAGTCTCATTAGCTGTTTGGTGATGCCCTGTTGAATTCAGCCCTCATAACTTAGAGGGGTTGGACATCTGAAAATGATTGAGCCACATAAGTTGTTCTTGTAGTTGGGCAGGAATAAGCCCCTAGTGGTTCCTGCAGATGATGTCAATTTGACCATGTGGTGTGGAACTATCGTGTGGATACACTGCTTGGCAACAGCCATGCTTATTATAGGCTCATAGAATGCAATGAGTTGGAAGGGACCTTCAAAGGCCATTTCACTTGACCCTATTGCAGTAAAAACATCTTGCACTTGAATGCCTCCAAGGATGGTGCCTCCTCTACTTCTAAGCAGCCTGTTCCACTGCCTCACCACCCTCATGGAGAAGAGCCTCTTCCTGATGTGTAATCTAAACCTGCTCTGCTCTAGTTTAAAATCACTGCCCCTTGCCCTGGCAAAAAGTCCCTGCCTAGCTTCTCAGGAGTGGGACACACATAGTATCTAGCTGCACAGCCATCACTGTTGGCTTCTCTTCATGACAGAGTCTGACTAGACAATAATACTCAAACACATTGATTTTGTTCTGCATGCTTAGACAAAAGATAATGTTTTGCCTTTTCAGGCATGATCTATCTGCTTTGTAGACATCTTCCCCCATGTTTGTGCATTTCATACTGCATTTTTTTAATATTGTGACTATTTTTTGAGTTAAAAGAATAAAAATAATATTTCTTTCATTAAATAATGAAAATAATATTTCTTCTTTGCTCACTTAGTCCTTACCCCTGAGATTTCTGCTGATTCTCTGGAAAAATAAAACATCATTCCTTTGTCCTTGTGGCCAGACCTATAGAAAGAATGAGCCTGCAGCCAAATTCCCAAACTGAGCTCCAGCAATCCAACCAACCTTCATACTTTACAGTCTGCATGCAGATGTTACTAAGCAAGGTATATTCTCTGTATCCAGGACTAAAGTAGTAGAAGCAGCAGGAGGCATCATATGTATGCCGACTACAAATACACCAAAAATGGACTATTTGGAATATTTTATTATTTGCAATAATAGACCATTAAGAAGATACGGGTATGTTTCTACAACATTGCTTTTCCACCCTTCCTACAGGATGTTATAATAACTTCATTTTTGTATGTCTATGTTAACTACTTTTTACTTTCTGATTAAGACTTTCATTAAGCCAATGTATTGAATTAACTTTTAGGAGAAGGTTTTGTGACTACTGATGTCTTTGGGAGACAACTATTTCTAAGACTAAGGTATAACAACACCAGCTTCAGGGTATAGTCTGTTTTCTTTACATAACATGGCTAGTATCCCATTCAGTTCCTTAAAAATGTAAACAATTGAAATAAAAGTTCAAGCACTCAAAAGTAAAATCAATTTAGAAACAGTGACTTTTTTTTTTTTTTTTAAACCGAAGAAAATTGTAAAAATGTATTTTGATTTAATCCAATGGTTTTCTAGGCTGTCACTGCACCGAATTGTGCAACTCTGATTTTGGTCTATATATACAGCAGGAAGAATTTATCTACACATGAGAGAGGGAAAAAAATATCAAGCAAAATGGTGTTGCTGTATCAATGGCTCACTATCCACTGAATCAGAATTCACATGCAATAACGTACTTCTGCTTCCCAAACAAAGGGAGACTTTTAGCACCTGATCTTTTTAGTTCCTGGGAAGCAACATCAATGCTGTAAAATGTACCCCTTCTCAGTTTATGTATTATTTAGTTGAGTATGGATGGGTTCAACTCCTTTAAGGTGTGTTCTTGTCTGGTTGTTGTAAATGAAGTCTGATCCAGAAGCTATGCCGAGCATTCACGGAGCTTATCTTGTTTGTCAAAGTGTCTCAATTACTGTGGCTACAGCCTGGTGCAGATGGAAATCTGTGGTGGGGTTTAAGGAGAAGATCCTGCTTCTGCCTTACCTTGTTCCTTACTATCAGCCTGGTGGCTAGTAGCTGCTAACAAATCTGTGGCTTTCACATCCAACCCCATAGCCTGTAAGCAAACTACTGAGTGATGCTCTTTGATGAGCCAAATTACGCCCAGTAATTATGGCCAGTCTTAACAGTATGGGTATGATGGAAGGACTAGAAATAATGGATATAAATTGGAAGAGGGTAGATTCAGGCTAGATATAAGAAAGAAATTCTTTTCATTGAAGTAGTGAAACACTGGAGCAGGTTGCCCAGAGAGGTTGTGGATGCCCCCTCTCTGGAGATGTTTAAGGCTAGGCTGGACAAGGCACTGAGCAGCCTGAACTAGTGGGAGGTATCACTGCCTATGGCAGGGGAGTTGGAACTTGATGATCTTTAAGGTCCCTTCCAAGCCAAACTATTCTATGATTCTATGTTTTTTCTGAAGCATCAAGCATTTGCAGCTCTTGTCATGTCTAGCTCAAATGGTGTGACTTTTAGCACCTCTGAAATGAGATAATGGGCATAGTTTATCTTCCTAGCATTGCCCAAATCATATTTAAGCTGAGGTTTCATTGCTGTATTTTCTCAGGGCATATCTTTAGAGTCTGTTTCAGAAAGCAGTTTATACAAGAACGTGGAGTGAAAATTGCTTGGAATAAAATTCACTGTTTGGCCATGGATATTCTCTATTTTTATGGAATTCCAAAGTCAGCACACAGAACGTTCTGTTAAAAATAAGGTTTTAGATTGTTTTGAATTGTCAATGATGGGTTTTCCAAAGGAAGTAGGAAGAAAAGTGCTATTTATTTGACAAGCTATTCCAGGCAATCAGAATGATAGTTTTCCCTGGCACCCAATTGCTTTATACAGAGTTAAGCATAAATGCCATACTCATTAGACAGGTCTCAGGTATATAAGAATCCCAATTAGCTATATAAGGCAGCACAGCAGAAGCTCCGTGCCAAGAGACATTTGTGTAGGACTCCATCCTGGTAAGCCTTGTGTGTAAATGCCAATACTCATTAAAGAGGATTCAGGTATTCATAAGAATCCCAATTAACTATATAAGGCAGCACAGCAGAAGCTCCGTGCCAAGAGACATTTGTGTAGNCAGCAGAAGCTCCGTGCCAAGAGACATTTGTGTAGGACTCCATCCTGGTAAGCCTTGTGTGTAAATGCCAATACTCATTAAAGAGGATTCAGGTATTCATAAGAATCCCAATTAACTATATAAGGCAGCACAGCAGAAGCCCTATGCCAAGGGACATTTGTGTAGTGGAGGACTCCATCCTGGTAAGCCTTAGCAGTATTCCCAAGGAATAGGCTTACTGCTTACATGCAGACCAAACCAACAGTTTGCTCAAGCAATTCATGTCTTGCTTCAGGTTGTAAATCACAGGTGCCTGTCAGGATTACATAAGCACGAGCATACTTCCAAGAAAGAAACTGAGATGTGGAAATCTTAGGAGTGTTTCGGAACATCAGCTGCTGAAAGAAGCTTTGTTTCCTTCTGCATGGTTTTGTAGCCTCACTCAATATCCTGTCTACTTTATATCCTCACTGTGAACAATATATGATAAGATGAAAGGCAGTTTACATAAAAGCAGGCCATCTCCTTGAAGAGAACTTAGAAAGTACATCTCCTGTCTGTTCCTTTAATCCTTTGTCAAGCAGCAAACTGCAGTTTTGCCCTCCATTATGAAATTTTTCCTTAGTTTCACAGAGCAGATAAGTTTGTTGGGAAATAGTTTGGTTTTTTATTATTTTTCCCCTTTCCTCTGGGATAAAAAAGACAGTGGGAAAAATTGTCTCATGGCCTGCGTTGTCCTGTCCTGCTGACAAAAATCACAGAGTGGTGAAAATGCATTTTCTAAACCCCTCTCTACTAGCAGAAAAACCCCCTGACATACCTCTACTTGTGTAACAGGATGAAATGTCTATACTGTGGTAGTGTCTGTGGGTTGGAAGAAGGTTGGGTTTCATGCAATATTACTGGAAAACTTTGTCTGTAGCAGCTGGCTGTCAGGGTGAGGGCATTGCCTGAGCTCAGTTTAGGCACATTGTGATACAAATGGAGCTCATCCAGACGAAGGAGAACTGCAGAAGCCATTCTGAGACAGGAGCAAATGGCCAGGATGGTAAAGTGGAAATTGGAAAACCTGGATTGTCTTCCCCAAACACTTTCTGATTGTTTTGGTGCTATTTCTTAATCCAGTCTCTGCTTAAAGCAAACAGTTCTCAATTTAATGAAGTTGCTGTGCACTTATAGAGTCTGTCACAATGTAGTTGCTCTGGTTTTATGGGAAATACAGTGAAGCAAATAGCAGTTTCTGATGTTACTGATCACAAGTAACTATTTAGCAATGATTAAAAGTAGTGTAATTATAGAACCTGTATAAGTATTGTAGAGATGGGATCATTTTCTGTTGATGATGCATTTAGTCAATGAGAAAAATCTCTGCAGCAAGTTTAAGTATCAGTAAGGAAATAACTGTGTACAGCTTGTTAAGCTTTGCTATTTATTCTGTATGTTGATGAAAGTTTCACATTTTCATATCATTGACAAAAGTAGGACAAACCCAAGTGGAAGGAAAAGGGAGAAAGAGAATCAGAAGTAGAGCTATTTGATGGTAATTACTTGATTGAAGATGAGAAGGCTTCCATAGCTGGTTATTAATCAGTCACCTGCACCCCCACGTTAAACACTGACTAGAATTTGTTTAAAATACCTTGTCTGTTTTTTCTTCCCCCATTCTTCTTTTTGTGTTTTCATGTCATTGGGATAAGTGCATGTTTCTCTGAAGAAATAGCTGTATGGTGTCTGTAGTAACTTCAGAGCTGCTGAAGTAATTTTCTACAGGGAGAAAAAGTTTTCCTCATTACTATTCCCTGAACAGTGAGAACCAGAATGCATGGGGCAGGAACTTGGTATTTTTTTGCCTCACAAATCATATTTTGGGTTGGCTTAGCTTTTTTATTTTTTTTTTATCTTAAAATCTGATAGCAAAGTGACAGCTGTGAGCCAGTTTATTGACCGTGTGCTGTTTCCTTGAGCTGTAAATAGTGCGCTATCTTGAAAGATCTCCAGAGCCTTTTAAAGCACTATAAATCCTTATCTCACAGATACTGCTTCTTATCCCAAAGGACAATGGACTTCCCTGGGATGTTCCAGAGACAAGATGACGTAGCTATGACTAGAATTGGAGCAGCAGAAAATTTTTGCCTAAAAAATGGCACTCGTGTGCCAGCTATTCATCCAAGACTAAGGGAAGGAGACAGGATAGTAGAGAACTGAGAGAAGTACATTTGGTATTTGTTATTACATTATAGTGCATTAAGATGATTCACATGCATAATAGTGAGCCAGAGCATCTGGGTTAGGACACTGAATGTTCTGATGGTATGCATTGGTTATGCATGCACTCCCCTTTCCATTGCAAACCAAACACTGTAGTGGTTTTGTGTGTGGTCTGCCAATGACTGTAAACAAAATTACCAGTCTGTTTTCTGATGTTCAGTGCGGTGTCAGTGCAGAATCAAGCCTATTGTTCAGCTGCTATGCATGTGGCATTGATAAGGAAGTAAAACCGAATCAAATTGAGAACCTTGAGGAGTTTAAGAGTCTTGAAAAGCAAAGGAAAAAGCCAACATAATACTAAACTAATCAAACCATATGTACTTTTACAGAATAGTTCAGTTTTAGATGGAAATATCTCTGGCAACTTACTTTGGCACCCTCCTTTTTTGGATTTATCACAGAAGCTGGTCTTGAAGTGTTAGTCCTGAGAACAAGGACCATGACAGTCAGTGTGCACATAACTGGTCATCCCTGAGCTGGAACTGTCCATTTTAAAAAGGGGCAGGAGGGGAAGAGCAAGAGTTGAGAGCATCTACAATGACTTGAAAAATATTTAATGGTTATGGTGCTGTTATTTTGAAATCTTGTGATGTGTTTTTTTTTTTCCCCCCAGTGTATGAGATTCTGTCCTGCCTGGACTCTTAACCACTTCTAAACACTTCCAAGCTGGAAAGCTTCTGTTCTTCACCTCAGTTTGCATCAGTAGAGACTGCATGTGCAGAGATAATTCATAAGCCTAGTGAAATCCTGTAAAAGAAAAATTCTCCATGAAGGTGTTTAGGGATAGACATGATTGTGGAGATGGGTGAATGCACCGTATGTAATGTGATGCCTACATTTAGATGTTCCTGCCCCCCTAGGAGGTAGTCCAAACCCCTGAGTGAAATATGGAAACATCCTAATTGCTGAAGGAGAGAGGAACACTTCAGAGAAGTGCTCCCATTAGGACTAGCTAATAAAAAAATGCTAATTAAATCCTTCCCTTTTCTAGACTGTAGGTGCTTGAATTAAGGTTGCAACAGGAATGACTCTTCTCATGTGGATTTCACAACCAGAGATTTAATGTCCATGCATGTTCTTCAAAGCTATGTTTATGCTGCCAGTTCCTGACCTCAAAGCCAAATGATACAAAATGACTTGCAACAAGGCAGCTGAGTGGTGGCTTCCTCTGGAGCAAAATTTATTTTGGAGAGAGTCACCTGAAGAAGTTCAAATAGGAGCCAGGATGTGAACTAGAATTTAGATACTGCGGTTGACTTGCAGGCTTGCTGCTTAACCTGAATTCCTCACTCTCTTATTTAGCAGTAAAGGTGTTCTTTGTAAGATCTGGGCAGGACTATCAGCCTGAGGAGACAGTCTCCAAAGACAGCAGCCCTCTACATTAGCTACTGATGATGGTGGTTCTCCCTGAAGAGGTAGACCAGGTTTCTAGGATGTCACAGCTCATATTGTGAAGTAGTGCCACTGCCATGATGTTCCCTCAGCCTCTTCTGTTAAGTTGGATAGAAGAGTCCTGCCAGAGAGAGAGAACACATAGCTGCTGCATAACTTTGAATCCTAGTGGTTAAAGCGAAGGAGACACTCTGTTGGTTTTGTTTTATTTGTTTGTTTTTCTCCTGGAACCATTTCCATGCTTCAGATTAAATGGCTCTTAAATACAGGAATTGCCATATAGTTTAAATGCCTACAGTTCCTTTTATTGGCTCTACTTCTAAAAAACAATAAAAAGCCAGCAGGTAGTAGACCTACTAGTAGTAGTTTGCAAGATGTAGATGCATATATATGTATATATTAGCACAGAAAGGATTGTGCTTTGTGGGAGGAACTGAAAAGCATCTGCTGTGATAGCCTTTTTGACTGATACTTTCCTGGAAGCAGCTGCAGCTGTTGGATGTACTCAGCAGAGTAAACCTTGATGCAGTTGTTAGCAACCAACAGCAGCAGAGAGAATCTGTGGTTTCTGTCTGGTTGTTATTGGGGTAGGGGGGTTGGTTTTTTTTTTCTTTTCTGGAAATACCTTACAAGTAATTATTCTTTCAAAAATCGAGCTTGGGAGGGAAGATCACTGAAGGGAAAATTAGCAGTCTCAAACTCTGGTATTAATTGCTATACTTAAAGCCATACTCCAGATGAACACACTCCTTTCTATTGCTCTGCAGATGAAAACTGGAATGAGATAGCCAAGGGCAAACACACTAATCTACAAACATTTTGCAAATACTTTCCTGGAGTACTTGAAATAGGTTGTGCTCAGTTTTCAGAGACTTTCAGAATGCATTGGTCTTGAAGGGTTTCCAGGAAAATAAGAAATCTCTGCATTTTTTTGTGTCCTGGAAGAAATCGGGAAGCTTTTTACTACCTGTAATGATGCAGAGTCACATCTGGGTCCAAATGGTCTGATGTTAGTGAGCTGTTGCTGATCACTGGTTTTTTGTCTAGCATGATCCCAGGTTCTCTCCTTTCTGAACAGAGTGTCAGACAAAATCAGTTTTTATATCGACAGTTGAAAGAATGAGGAAACTGGAAAGATTTTATTTTTGTTCTGATGCCACCAGCAGCAGCTGCTAAGAGGACATGAGGAACTTCCATCTCTGAGAAGCAGAAGTCTCACAAGTAAAAAAACATGGAATGAATGTTACAACTTAAAATGTCATACTGTGCAATATAATTCCTCAGTCTCTAGGGAATGTCAATCCCAATTAAGTCAGTAGGAACTATATTTACATTACCCACCGTTCTGGACCCTCCAATGTCTGGGAGGAACATAACCAGCTCAGTCTCTCCCTGATGCTCAGAACCTCACATGGAGTGACAATTGCAGAGAAACTTATGGAAGGGCATCTCTGGCCTGTAGAGTCATCCACTCAAAAGAGATGTAAGCTTCTTTAAAGCAGAAGTTCTGGTTCTAGTTTTCTTCATTTGGCTTGGCTTGCTTTGCTTTGCTTTTATGACTCCACACTGATTAAAATCTTTCCTGTTTTCTACAAGTTTAGCCACTTACCTCTCCGTTGACCTCTGTGTTTAGCTGAATCTCTGGGAAGTTGTCTAGTCATGATCTGAAGTGCTCAGGAGAGAGAAAGATACAGGAAAAAAACTTCTCCAATGAAGATTTCTTTTGCCAGTAGCCCTTTTCACTGGTAAAAAATGTGTGCCTTGCTTCTCACTTTGGTTGTATAGAAGTCATTGACTGTCATCTTCACCAGGAAAAACAATTCAGGGAGGTTTACATCCCATTTTAATAATAAAGATAATATAATAATTTTAATAGAAGTTAATAAAGATCCTCAAGAAGATGGCAGGAGGCAAAAGTTTGGAAATCAACTGTAAATTCCATTCAGTCAAAAAGATCAAGCTAATGGATGTTCAGTTCAATAGTTTTGAATAGATTTTCTCAGTGGTGAGAAGTGGTAAACTGGGAGCATCATGAGTTGCTCTGAGTCTGCCTCTGTATGGCATGTCCCAGCAGCATCAGAAATTCTTTGCTTCCACAGTCCTAACCATTTTCTCAGATGCATGCAAACTCGTCTTGCCATTAACACAGGAAACTACCCTAAGGATATGTTTTTGAACATTTATTCAAGATGTATTTTGAGTGCTGTTACAGCTTTCATTCTTAGATATTGGCAGAAATGTTATTGCTTTTGTGGCAGATGAGCAAGGTTCCTTGATCTCAGCACCAGATGCTGGGGAAATGAACACTGAAAACACAGACACAAAAATAGTTCAGAAAGCTTATTCTCTGTGAAATGAACATCAAATAGATATTGTTACACTGCACACAAGGGACATGGAGTTCTGTTTTCAAGCCTCAGAAATGGCCCTACCTATCTGTTCTTTAAATAATAACTGCAGTTGGAACATGACTGAGAAAGCTCTTAAACAACAGCAGTATCACTTGAAAATGGATGCCTAAGAGTAAGTACAATGTGTGTTTAATTGTGAAGCACTTTACTGTGGTCTCTGGATGGGCTGTTTGTACCTGGGCCAAACCAAAAGGTTGTGTTCTAATTGGAAGGGATCAAATGTTTTAAAGATGCTGCTGCTTAAAAACCAAGGACCATATCTTCTTCTACAGTACATCCACTTAATTCTCCAGACTTCAATGAAGCTGCTGTTCCAAGGATCTCATTCTGAGTGCCTCAGTGCTCCTAAAATAAAAGTTCTTTTTCTGAGATGGAATTGTGACTCTTCATTAAAGTATCTCATTTTCTATGTTTTTCAGTCCCAGAGAGCCAAATGCTCATGCGATGAGAGATCCCCAGTGCTTCATTTGCAGTGATTAGTTAAGGTTTTTAGCATCCATTCAAAGGAGAGCAGTGGCTGTTCTTGATGTTTTACAAAAGAAGTGGGAGGTGCAGATTGGTAATGTCCAAGTCTCATGCGTGTCTCATGACTTTCAGGCTTGTGCCAAATGCTATGCCCTCTGGAAAAGTTGCAATCACATCAGGGGACACAGTCAAAAAGTGCCACAGTGTCTACCTCTGAGCCTCTATGTAAATCAAAAACCTGATGCCCAAGAAATGTTTGGCTGACTCTGGCCTCTTGCACACTGTTCTCACGTCATGACTTTTTCAGCTCTTAAAAGTAGTTGTAGAGCATTTTTCTACAGCCACTACCCTTCCTTTCCAAGTATCAGTTTGCTTAATGACCTGCTGGCTTCATTTCAAACCACAAAAATGAGTTTTGTAGTAGAAGTGCTGCAACAGTGTGTAACTTCATTATCATAATGGAAAAAGGATGCCAAGGGCAGCTCCTGTTGCTTCTGTGTGTGTGAGACTTGGTGGCAAGGCTGCAAATTTATGCAAGCTGGGTCCTCATTACCATGCCAAGGTCACAGAATCACATAATATCAAGGATTGGAAGGGACCTCAAGAGATCATTTAGTCAAATCCCTCTGCTAGAGCAGGAACACCTAGATCAGGTCACACAGGAAGGCATCCAGGCAGTCTTTGAATGTCTCCAGAGAAGAAGACCCCACAACCTGTCTGGGCAGCCTGTTGCAGTGTTCTGTCACCCTCACTGTGAAAAAGTTTTTTTCTGGTATTTCTGTGGAACCTCCTGTGTTCCAGCTTGCACCCGTTGTCTCTTGTCTTACCATTGAGGAGTGCTCAATCTTCATCTCAGACTAGCTCCTCTTTGTGCAGTTATACCATGGGAAGAGCACGCACCGCTGTGCATGTACATCCCAACACAGCTGGGTCTGTTTTCCTCCTAGTCAAAATTACTGAGCATGCACACACACACACACACACACAAAAACTCAAATGTGGACATTGGCACTGTTGTCTAAAATAATGGAATATCTTCCCTGTTCCCTGAAGGAAATACATAAAAAGATAGATAAATTTTAAACCCATTGTAAAATTGCAGAACTGTAAACAAGCTTTTTTTTTTTTTTTACTTGAATGCCAGGAGGTTTGAACTTATCTTTTTTATTCTTTTCTGAGCTATAGAAACTAGCTTTCAAAATCATTATTGAAAGCATAACACCAAAAAAATTATATACTCTGAAAGCACACACAGAACACCTGCAAACTTCTCATTCATTTTATGGAATCTGTTTCTGAGAAAAAACTTCTTGTCCATAGGCAGTTTATCCTTTTTTGAATGAAAAAAAATAATACCTTTTTATTGGCATAAATTATTTCTTTTAAGAGACAGGACTTGGCTGCTTGGTAAATCACCATCTCTGAATTTAAGTGCATTGTGAAAGAAAGAGCAAGGCTTTGCGAGTTATCTTTTCACAGCTCAAGGGGAAAGCTCCCTCCCTTCCTTTCACACCAGCTATTCTTGACTTCTAAATTGTCTTCCTGCTTCCTCCCTCTTAGATTTCGTGTTTAAAGCTGCAACAAGTTAAGATAAACAGGAGTTGTCACACTAACATATGACTCAGTGATACTGCAAAGTTGAGTTGGTTTGTTGGATTTTTGTTTTTTACTAACACTAGAACTACTAGTAGAGGTTAATTGTGGAGGTTTTTTTTCAAAAAATACATCTAAGAAGCTGGCTGTGGATGCTTTAATTAGAATTGATTTGCTCATAAAAGATCTTACTCTCTAAGTATGTGGCTGTCATCATTTGCAGTCAGTCAAGCTATATGTTACTCTTAAATTTCATTACCTTCCTTATAACTTGCATTTATGTGGTCTTTCAGATGATTGAAAATCTGAAATAAATATATATATATGTGTGTGTGTATATATATATGTATGCAACCACAGAAGAATGAGCAGTCTGTTGTTGGCAAAGTATAAAAGAAAAAAAGAGGCCTAGTTTTACGATCTGTGTCCCAGGATCTTGAATTTCCACTCAGAATAAACAGGAACTTTAAAGCTTTCTGCATGACACACATTCCCCAGAGTGCTGAGAAACTGCACTGCGTTTTGTTTGCCCAGAGGATGGGAGGGAGAGCAAACACAAGTTTGGAAGCTCTCATTCTGAGATAATAGGATACTTTACCACTAAAAACTTAAAATTACATATCTTCTTCCTCTTTGGATAAGAAAACTCTGAGTGCAAGGAAAATCAAAGCAATAGGGTCTGTAGGGCTGCCATATTCACCCATTAAAATCCTGCTGATTTCTTCAGATTGTGACATTTGCCTCAACACATATATCTTTTGAAATGAGGGAGTTCATCCCCACTGGAATCAATATTAATTCCACTGCCTTTGGGTACTGTCCAGGGAGGAAATGTGGTATATGTCCATAGGGCATGGAAAAGGGGAGCTCATAGTAGCTTATTAATACCTACAGGGGGGCCTATAGAAAGGCTGGGGTAGGACCTTTTAATAGGATATGTCATGGAAGGGCTACAAATAATGGATGTAAATTGGAAGAGGGTAGATTCAGGCTAAGGATAAGAAAGAAATTCTTTACAGTGAGGGTAGTGAAACATTGGAACAGGCTCCCCAGATAGGTTGTGGGTGTCCCCTCTCCGGAGGTGTTTGAGGCTAGGCTGGACAAGGCACTGAGCAGCCTGATCTAGTGGGAGGTGTCCCTGCCTATGGCAGGGGAGTTGGAACTTGATGATCTTTAAGGTCCCTTCCAACCTGAACTATTCTATGTTTATATGAAATATATCTCACTTGATTTAGGACAGGGAGCAGCTTGTCAAGCTACACAGCAAAGTCAACTATTATTGTTCCCAAAGTAATATATACCCAAATGATACCAAGTCAACTATAATGATGTTCATTTAATCCTGAGCTGTAACAGCCAAAGGGTATGCATCTTTTCTTGTGCCTGACAAACACTCACACGCCACAGTGTTTCTCCTTTTGGGTGTCCCTTGGTGGCATTCATTGCTGATGAGTCCTTATTTCCAGTTTAAGGAGCACTCCCATCACAGCCTGACTTGCTTTGGTTTATTTTTATTTTAATCTTCAATAAAGCTTGTCTGCCCTCCTGTCCACTTATTGTTTTAGAGGTTGTTCTCTTTGCTAAGTTAAAGGGAACTAATTTCTTTTAATTCCTGCTATATCTTTACTATTTTCTTTCCGATTTTCACAAGTGATTTTTTAGTTACTCTGGTATCATTTGGATACAAATTCTCTTGCATCCTTAGATTTGTGTTTTACTGCAAAACAGTTCACTAGTGCATTTAGTGCACTGCCTTCCCTTTCCTTCTTTGAGAGAGAAATTTACTTCAAAAATGCCCAATGCATTCCACTTCCCTTCTTGTGCAGGTAGGTGACTTGGATTTAGAGCACCTGAGCATCCCAGCAGCTATCTGGCTGGAGAGAAGATGGAGCATGGTGCAGCAAGGAGCCCATAAGCCTGTCCCACATCCATGCTCCTCATTCCCAGACTCCATTGCTATCCCATGCAGTGGGGCTACTCCCACTACCTCCCTTTCCACAGCCTGAACATTAAGCAATTCATTGCAAAACTTATACATTATTTTACATCCCTTCTTATGCTGCTTCTTGTTATGGCCCTTCCTGATGAGCATTTTTTTGTCCTTGCTATTGAATTTCAGGTTGAGGAAACCCATATTCAGGTGCAATCCTTAATTCAAGTGTGGGTGTGTGTGTTTCTTGTTAGATGAGGAAAACAACACAGTCAGTGGGAGAGTCACTTGTGAGGGTGGTGAGGGACTTGGATCAGGATGCCCAGAGGTGGTAGAGGCCCCACCCCAGAAGTCATTCAAGGCCAGGCTTGATGAGGGTCTGAGCAATCTGATCTAGTGCAGGATGTCCCTGCTGACTGTAGGGGTGGTGGACTAGATGACCTTTGAAGGTCCTTTCCAACTTCATGATGATTATATGAGAAAAGTTTATTTAAGTTAAACAGTCACTTAATATTAACAAAGGCTCACTAAGGCTTTTATTCAGTCTCATTTGCCCTTGAAGGACTCTAAAACAATAGTAAGATGTAGTGGAAATGTTTCTGACTCATGTGTCTCAGGTCTAATCTGATACGCCCCATGAAATCAAAGGAGATAATCTGATTTCAGAGTTGCTATTTAGTTTGATTTCGGAGTGAGCAAGGATCTTGCCAAGTTGATGCCATTTTTCCTGCTGTTGGGTTGTGGCAGTGGAATGGTCTCTCAGTGGGAATGCACAGAGAAGGACACCTGGGAGATTCAGCCACTTGGTATGCTGAATAGGGATCCTCTGAGAGAAGACTTGATGCTTTGCACAGCACTCACAGCTCTGTTCAGCTCAATTCTTTCAGGTCTGGTTGTAGGTGAAGAAGAAAGTGATTTTACAGGAGTGGCCTTGGGAACCTGGGCTGTTTTTTAGAAGGCCTATTGCCTGCTCTTGGTGGACACTGTTCAAAATGTTAGAACTGCTGTAGCTTTTCTGAGCACAAGAACCAGGCTAGGGGAACTCGCTGATGGCTCTGAGTCTCGCATTTATAGTAGACACATAAAGGAATTAAGAGGATCTAGAAGTCTGCAGTATGGACTATATTTCTGAAGAAAAAGCAACATGTTCTTTATTTGCATTGTCTTCTAGATACATTGCAAAGCACTGTTGGATGTTAGGAGCCCAGAGTTTATGTGTCAGGCACAGAAACATAGGAAATTCATCAGTGGAGATAACTTAGTGCTCATTGTCATTGGGTCCATGCCTTCTAAAGTTTCTTGAATAATATTTTTTTTGTAAGTTTTAAGCATTTTATGTGAAACGAGGGGTAAAACTGTGCAAAGCAAACTCAAAAGCTGACAAAGGCAGTTGGCCAAATTTGGTTTTAAAACACTAAAGATAGAAAGGAAAACTCCTCCAACTTTGAGAAAGTAGCTTTTTTGTGCATGACTAGAATGACCAGACCAAAAAAGCCATGAAAAACCTAGACCCTTAGTTTAAATCTAGTGCAGGTTTTCACCTATACTTTCTTATCCCTTTTGTTTCCCCGGACCAGGTGTGAATCTCTGCCTCAGTGGTTTGACCTAAATCTGTCAAGGTGATCAGCTTGCTTGGGGAAATGTGGAGTAGTTTTAGCAGTCACCAGGAGTAGCCGGGGCTTAAACTGTCTAGTCCATATGAGAAGGTGCTTTTGGCAGTGTATCTGTATTAAAATGAAATTTGCTTGTGAGATATTTTTTGAATACAAAAGGGGCTTTTCTCCTTTGTTTGATTCATAATGATTGCCCACTGTGTATGTCTGCTTGTACATTGCTTCCATGTACTCACAGTTTAGACCAAGTAAAAACCTAAAATGTGACAAACAAATAATAAAAAAAAGAAAGTGGTTTGGGTGCTTTATTAATCTAAGGGGATAGAAAGGCGGACAGGTGGAGAAACATCTAGGGAACAACCATGTCATATATCCTGCTTGCTCCTACTGGATCACTGTGTTCCTTACTCCTTCAGAGTCATTACCACTGTGTTGACATCTGTTCTTCACTGTTTCTCAGATAGGAAAAAACATTTCTTCCCAAAACTTGATTTGAGTTAGTTTCAGACATCCAAATGTTATCCCCCAAGATAGTCATATGGGTGTTCCCTATATTCAGTGAAACATTAGTCTCTCTTTGGAGCAATTCTTTTACTAAGATCTTTGTTTAGATCAGCTTCCCTGTAGAGGTGAAGCTCTCCAGAGAAGACTTCGGCAAGTAGATCAGACTTTGCAGAGACAGGAGTCCTGCCCTCAGTCTACCACATACCTGTAATTTCCTAGGGCCTCTGGGATGGTCATAAAAGATGTTATCCATGCTTTCAAAAGCTAGTGAAACACTACCTGTTATATTAAATAAATTAAAAGACTCTTTTGTTGTCAAAATTAGGAAGCATTTCCTTCAAATGCCACTTGTATTCCCTGTGACAACTATGGAAGGTGATTTTATTCCTTTGAATTAAGTGCATTGATGTCATTTAGCATGTGCCCAATGAGCAGCTTTGGAAAGATTTAATTGGCACTGGAAGATAAAGTTTCTCTGTCATCTTTGTACATGTACTTACACACCACGTTTATACTGCTGTGCATTTTATGTCAAAAGCCCCACAATTGCTAAATGTCTCAGATTAAAGCAAATTTGACAGATTGTAGCTAATCAAGTAAGTACTAGAATTTGTGGAGAAATAAGGTGCTGATAGGCAACACGGGCGGCACACATCATAGTAATTAAGTAGAAGTTAGACATTTGTCCTCCATTTTTCAATTTCATCATATTCTTGGTTTCAATACTCTGCCACATAATGATTCTTATCAAAAGATGATTTGTCATCAGTTACTGCAGTTCCTCTCTGCTAAACAAGTGCATTCCTCCATGGTTTCTGCCCGTGAATTGTTTACTTCTGACTCCTGGAATTATATGGACCATTTGTTTCCCCAGTAGCTAAAGTCACTCACACTGTGCATTCCTGAACAGATATAGATGGGACTCATCTCATGTTGATGTGTCATCACTTTACAAAGTGGCTTTACAAAGTAGCAGATGTGTACAAGAAGCAGGCACAAAAAATATAAATTATCTATTGCAGATTTTTGTAAGAGGGAGAAATGGACAATAGAGATGGACAGCGGAAGATTTTTGCAAGAGGGAGAAATAGACAATAGAGAGGTCTGAATTTTGTGTTGGAAGTTAGTAATGCTCCCAGAAAATTATTAAAAATGTGATTTTCTGGAGCTTATATACAGAGGTTTTTAAAAGATCTTACAATGAAATTAAAGATTAGACAATAACCACACTGGCTACCTCAGCCTGAGAGCAGTACAATCACTTTGGGTTTACCATAATATACGTAAAGGTACGTCCACAAGAGGTTCCTGGATTTTTTGCTGTATGTTAAAAGTAAAATTATTTTTCTTTTCTTGGATATATTCCCATGAAAGTCAGGCATCTAATCACGGTATGTAAAATATGAATGTTATTTCTTTATGTAGTCAGTTGGAGGGGAAGTATGTACCAGGAATGTAATTCACTTTTTCTGAAATGCTTGCTTCTCTCCATTGATTTCAGATAAGGGCCAGATATTTACATTTCTATCTCAGTTTTCTCACCTAAGTATTAATCATGAGGGGTGATGGATCTTGGCTCTATTACTGTACATTCAGATTTTGTTAAGTGACATGTTGTGTAACTCAGTTGGGAGAGCATCAGACTCCTAATCTGAGGGTCAAGGGTTCAAGTCCCTGTCCATGTATGAAGCTTGCAAGAGTTGGGATGATGGTTGGACTTGATGATCTGAAAGGTCCCTTCCAACCTAGATGTCTATGACTATGTTCTGATAAAGGTCTGATTCTAATGCAGACAAGGCATGTCCAGGTGGGAAAGTGGAAAGTGTAGCAGCTATCATATGCTTTGAAAACTTGGAGAATTCAAAGAAGCTAACAGAAGACAGGACCTTGTAGGAATATTTTACATTATCCCTGATGTTGCCATACATGAAAGAGCCATTGATTAAAAGACTCTGAGGAAACAGAATCACTTGTAGGAAGCAGAGAAGCAAAACTGAGACAAATTCTCCTTTGCAGCATAGCTCCAGGGTGGAAGGATGGCCTTTGAGATTTGACTCAAAGTAATTAAAAAAAAAAAAGATTTTCCAGAATGATAGAATACACAGAGGGATTGCTGATTTTTAGAGAAAAGACAATGCTAGAATTTTACCTCTTCTTGAGATGATTGACTATAGAAAATGGAAACTCTTGGCACTTTGATTAAAACAAATTCAAAAAACTTAATCTGAAAAAGATGTTATGTGAAGATCCAACATCAACTTTCCTGAGGATTAACACAGGATGTTTTTCATGAGATGAAAGAATGATTTCTTGCTGTGATTTTTTTAACGATACTTTTTACTGTGAAAGCCACGTTTTTCCAGCCCTCTTACTTTGGTTTTCATGGTGCTCTTCCGTGAACATGAGAAAGCTTTCAACTACTTTCAGGGCATACAGACATACAAGATTTCCTCATGCTTGTTAACCTCTCCTTTCTGACATGATACACCCCAAAATTATTAATAAATATTTCCTTACATCACTATATGATTTTTTTGCTACATTTCTGTTTTGAAATACCTTATGGCTGATGTAATTTCTTGCTGGTTTTGTTGGTTTTGGAGTTTTTGTTATGTTTCATTCCCCAGAGAGTTCTTTTGAAATACATACTCTTCATTATTAAACTTGAGATCTGGATACTGCAAACTGCTCTAGCCCAAGACCCCATTTTTTGGCTTAAGGTTATACCTTGAGAGCACCTGCATCCTGTAAGGCCAAGGAAAACATGAAGTGATTTGGTGTCATTTGGCACGTGCCCAATGAGTGGCTTTGGAAAGACTTAAATGGTACTGGAAGATAAGAGTTTCTCTCCTATACATCAGTATACAAGAGTTCATATGAGCAGGTTATCCATGGCTACTGACCCATGGAGACACTGAAATGTAATTGGAAACTGTGAGCTTGACAAGAGCCACCAAAAGAAAATGGCATTGATGTTTTCCTTGATTTCCTTACAAGGAGAAACACTGGATACACCTTCAGGATAAGGTATCTGTCTGTGGATCTGCACAAAGAGTGAGGTGAACCTTATTTACCTAGCTATACTTTAGGGTTTTTCAAATGGGAAAAGTTCATCTTCCAACTGAAGTTGAGTCATCACCACCCTTATGCAAATCATCTGCAGAAGGATTCTTCTGCTCAGTTTTGATTCCCTAGTTAACAGCTATTCTTTCTCATAGAATCAACTAAATTAGAAAGGAACTTTCAGGTTAACCTTAGTTTAACAATCAACTGACAAGAACCATGACTAAACCTAAACCATCTTTATCTTAAGCATTATGTCTACGCGTCTCTTAAATATCTCCAAGGATGGTGCCTCAATCACTTCCCTGGGCATCCTCTTCCAATGCTTAATAACCCTTTCAGTGCAAAAATTTTTCCTCATATCCAGTCTATGCCTTCCCTGATGCAATTTGATGCTGTTTCCTCCTGTCCTATTGCCTGTTACTACAGTGAAGAGGCCAAGACCTACTTCTCTACAACCTCCTTTCAGGAACTTGCAGAGAGCAGTAAGATCTCAGCCTCCTTTTCTCCAGACTAGACAATCCCAGATCCTTCAGCCCTCAAGTACAGAGAAGCAGGCACTTCTATGATTTTGTTCATTTCACATAAAAGTGGACAAATATGATCCACTTCAGTTGTCCAAACATAGTAGCCTGCTGCCATAGGGTGTCTTAATCCTTTCACATGAGACTGGTAGATAAAGTACAGGACTTGTGGGAGGTCTGGTGGGTGGAAGGGCACCTACTGTTATTCCCTGTTGCATTTGAGCTGCTGAATGGAATTCTAAATTCTCAAGTGTTCACCATTTAAGCTATTTAGGAATGGGATTTAGTACTGCAAAATAATAATTCCAAATAAACTGCATGTTCTATTACTAATCAAAGCATGTGTAATTGCTACTGCTGATGATGTCTGGAGAGCTAGGATGTAATTCAACAGAACTTTTTCAGAGAACAAGATTGATGATTTTAGCAGTACTCCACCTGACTTATGGAGGTCAAATTCTTCTCTTAGCAGGCATGTGGGTGAATGTTCCGACAATTAGTCTCATTTGAGTATGGTGGAATTATTTATTAAGAAAACTTTTCTAACCTGTGTACAGATGCTAGACCTGGGCTTTGCAATAAAGTAATATATCTAGCAACAGTTAGATGAACTTAAATGTGTTAATTCTAAACCACATTGTGCTGGGGTTTATTTAGCTCATAAAATCTTTTCCTGTTCACTTTTCTTTCATTTGCTTGAATTTTAAGTGGTAGGTTTTAATCAGTACATGTTTATATATTTTAGGAAGTTTATATCAAGTTATGCAGTGCCTCAAGCAGCTCTGCAGGATAGAGGTACTCCATATATCAGTTTATTTTTACTGTTAGACATGTGATATTCTGTGACATGACAGTACATCTCGTACTTGCCAAAATGTTCTTGAAAGGTAATCCCTGCAGGCATGATAAAAATATTATTTAAAAAAAATATGTATTTTGCAATGAGGAAAAATATTTTTCTGTCACAAAGGGTGATTAATAACATCTGTAAGCAGTATTACTAACTCAGTAGATGGTTTTGATTGTTCTTTTTCAAATTGCTGTGTTCTCATGCCCAAAAGAAAATACCACAGGATACAAACTTACAGCTGACTATTCATGTAATGTAATACCTCTTTCAGCTTTTGGACTAGAAATGTGCTCTGTCACAGCCTAGAAGTCCTTTGGATGCCCTATAGCACCTGGAAAATTTAAAAAATCTGCACTAAACAGAAAAAACATGAGTGCAGCACAGGCTTTGAGGTGACAACTCAGTCACTTCCTCACTTTGGCAGAGGAGTTACTCTCAAAGAGAGATTATCTGGGTAAACAAACCATCTGTCAAAAGGTGACCTGCAAAGATGAATGCAATGGGATCATTCCAAGCCAGCTCTGTGCAGTGTGGCCGACAGTTTTGAGATCCCTAATCATAAGATCCTCCCAAAAAGCTGTCAGCACCATCCCTGCTAACAGGAACTTCAGTGTTGGTGTCAGCTTCTGCAGATTTATTTGCAGGAGGCTGCCTGGGAATTTGAAGTATGCCTGTGAATGACAGAGCATGCTGCACACAGGAAAGGAAACTGGTGCAAAGCTGGAGCATGGCAGCCTTAGTTAAAAGCCCCAGACTAGGATTTCTGTGCAGGCAATAGCTTGGAATAACCAGAGATTTCTGAAGATCAATCCCAAACAACTAGCAGAACTCCACCATTCTGTCCTAGTTTGAGTGGCCACATCTGCTTTCTTGAGCTGCACTACTGCAATTGTGATGCCTGAAAGCAGTATAAGCTCAGAATCTTTCCATATTGCTTGAACAGGCTCTGGTCTGTCTTGCACCCAGATTGACCAGACTTTGTTGCTGGATTTGATCCGGTTTCTGGTCAAAACCTCAGGGGCAGCACTCAGCTGTGCTCCCTCTGTTCTCTTTGCTCTTCTGTCCTGCAACACAAAATAAAACCCTATGAACCAAACCCTGCCCAGTCTCTCTGGGCAGGGGGCAGGGCCTACCACTATGCTGTTCCTAAGTCTCCTCTAAAAGGATGCAGACACTCATTAGTTGCATGTTGGTGCCATCTCACTTCCACAGTAGATACTGAGAGGTGAAGGCAGGGCTCATTACTACTGAACTGAAGAAGGGTGGGGAAACAGCAAAGGTGCTGTACCCAAGATGATCTACACTGCTTTATCCCTAGCTCATTTCCTGGCTTTGTTTCAGGCTGCTTCAAATAGCCATCTCCATGACAAATCTCTAGATTAGTCTCTAAGCCAGTTTGAGGTGAGCAAGCTGGTGCCACCAGTCCTTGAGGCCAGGCAAAGTGGCAGGCTTTGTTGAACAGTTTGGATGTAACAACAGAATCTATGGTGACGCAGCAAGACTCTCTCTGATCAGTGACACGCTTCCCAAGATAAAGCCCTTAAAGGTAAGATTTCATACACCACTGCTTATTTTCCCAGACAAAACTTAATAGCAGTAATCTTTTTGTCAGGCTTTATTGGCAGCAACAAAAGGCTTCTGGAAGTCTCTGTAAAAACAGACTTGCACATTCACTTAGAAATGTGGGAAAATAAACCTAGTTTATCTGGACAAATACTTCTGTATTCACATGTGATGAGCCAAACAAATTAATAGATTAATTTAAAAGTGTTTTGAAGAAAGAAGGGAAGGAAGAAGGAAGGGATGGAAGGCAAAGAAGCAGAAAGAATGTACAGCTCCTTCCCTGAAGTATACAGCTACTAGTCTTTCTAGCAAGAGATTTAGGGCTCTGGTTACTTGCTTCTTCCTTTTGATCATTTCTCACTCACTGTTGGGCCATCCAGGTGTCAAGTCCAGGGCTCTGTAATATCTCCTGGTTTAGGATGAAGGATTGGGAGGCCTTATACCAGATTGGCATTTACATAGTTTTTTGTGTGAATTTTTAGATAACAGTCCAGTATAAAAAGAACATAAAACATATCTAAACATGTTCATTGATTTTTTCCTCTGGCTTCCCCTCTTTCCCCTCTATGCCAGCAAGGAAACGTAACCTAACACAGCTTCCATGCACACAAAGCCTTCTCAGAGAGTCTGATCTTTGCTCAGACTCCTGACCAGAACACCTAAAGTAGCAATTCATAAGAAACATAGATGAGGCTTATTCTCAAATATTTCAGATACATCATTCTGAATCACTCTTACCTCCTCTTCTGAAACTGGCAATACTGGCATTTGTCTATTGATGCCTTAAGCATATGGGACAACCATTTCAGAGTCCATTTGTGGTTTACAGACCTGAATTCAGCCACAGTATAAATAGGAAAAGATGGAGAGTTGGCAAAATCTGGTCAATTTGTGTTTTGTTTTGATCCCTGCTAGAGAAAAAACAAACAAAAAAAACCAAACCTGAATAGGCTGGAGAGAGTCCAGAGAAGGGCCACAAAGATGATCAAAGGACTGGGAAGCCTGCCATAGAAGGAAAGGCTGAGAGTATCAGGTTTGTTCAGCTCTGAGACAACAAGGCTTAGGGGAGACCTTGTTACCACAACACAATGACTACAAAAAAGATTGAGACTACCTTTTTACGAGGAGTCACATGGAAAAGATGAGGGATAATCATAGAATCGTAGAATAGTTTGGGTTGGAAGGGACCTGAAACATCATCTAGTTCCAACCCCCCTGCCATAGGCAGGGACACCTCCCACTAGATCAGGCTGCCCAGTACCTTGTCCAGCCTGGTCTTGAACGCCTCCAGAGAGGGGGCATCCACAACCGCTCTGGGCAACCTTTTCCAGTGTTTCACCACCCTCATTGTAAAGAATTTCTTTCTTATGTCAAGTCTAAATCTACCCCCTTCCAATTTACATCCATTGTTTCTAGTCCTCCCATCCGATATCATATTAAAAAGTCACATATGGGTACAAGTTACTCCTTGAAAGATTCCAATTGAACACAAGTGGAAAATTTTTCACAGTGAGAACAACCAGAAATTGAAATAATCTCCTCAGAGCACTAATGGATTCCCCAGCATGGGACATGTCTAAGATTCAGCTGGACAGACTGCTGGGCCATCTTGTGTTGACCATGCTTTTTGCCAAGAAAATTTGTAACAGGTGTCCTTTCCAACCTGGTACTGTATGATTTCATAATTCTATAATTAGAGTGCATAACATGAGACACTTTAAATCAGCCTTTGTGCTTCCTCTATCTCCTTTGTTTTCTGATCATTAGTTTCCAAGTTTCAAGTCAAGGGAAAGAACTCCATAGCCATCAGATTGTGTTGCATATGGCTGTATTTATACTTCCGCAAAACTCTGACATGAATTTATATAATCAGTAAAAGCATAATTCCCCATGTCTACTAAAACAAATAGTTACATGCAACAACCTCTATTGAGTTGTTATGACCTGTAATTAATTGTTATAAACTTTTTCAGAGTCACTGCTCGATTATGACTAAGGGCATGCTAGAAGTAACTTGTCTACACCCAAAATACTGCTTCTTAGAACCATAGAACCATACAATGGTTTGGGTTGGAAGGGACCTTCAAGATCCAGTACTCCAGGTGAGGCCTCACCAGAGCCAAGTAGAGGGGCAAAATCATCTCTCTTGACCTGCTGGTTGAACTTCTCTTGATGCAGCCCAGGATTTTGTTGGCCTTCTGAGCTGCAAGTGCACACTGCCGGCTCATGTTAAGTTTGTCGTCTCCTGACACCCCTAAACTTCATCCAGATAAAAGTGTGTTTATTCTCTTGGCCAATCTAAATAAATCCAAGCCTATTTTGCTCCAGAGGAACAATTTTTCCTGTGCCACCAATAGGGACCATTTTGCTTGGTTTGGCTTGCTGTCCTGGCATATGCAGCATGTCTTGAGAGTTTCCTCCATATCTCTGTTCAGATGAGCCAATATAAAGCATTTCTGGTTCTCTTCTTAGGTTTTTCAATCCTTAAATGACCTGTATATTTTTTTTTAATAAATCAACAGTGCAAGAATGACCTTTTTCTGTCCTTAAATAAAAATTCCATACGAGTCTGAAGGTCCATGTTGAATTAGCTATTGGGCCACTTTTTGCCAATTGCTTTTGTTACTTTTTAAAAGTCTCACCCTTAGCTATTACTGATCCTTTTGCTTTGTAGTTCTGCATAGAAAAGTTGCTTAAAGATCCCTGCAAATGAAAAAGTACAGAATAGGAATCACTAGAGCTATGTCTTGATGACCAGAGACAGAAGTGCCTGTAGGCCTGAGGTGATGAAGACATACAACTTTATCAGTTTACATTGAAATGAAAGCTAGAAATGAAGGGTGAGCAGAAGCTGCTGTGCTTAAAAACTTTGTGATGCAGACATCTGGGAGTGCATCATTGCCCATCTAGATGGTATACTGGGGTAGAGCTTAGAAGTCTTCTTTCCTATGCTATACAGATTTTAAAAACTCACCCCAAAAGGTCAGCAGACCTGAGTCAGCCAAAGAGTGAAGCTGACAGTGTCACTGCAAAAACTGTAGAAGCTGAAAGCATTAAAACAGAGATAACTTTCAAAGCTTATTTCTGCTGTCTTAACTCTGTATAGCTGATTGTCCATACAGATTTGTCATCAGCTGTCACAAACTTATTCCAGTCCTTTTGTTTTTTCACCTACCTAATTCCTCTCAGAACCTCCTCTGGAAAGATTTAAGCAATAAATAAAGCCAATAATAACAATGCTAACAAAGCTAATATTTGCTTATACCACAGTGATTGCTGTGCTCCTAAGTTTTTCCCCTCCTCTGTCCCTTGTCTGTCTTGTCTGTCTGTTCTGTGGTCCTGATACTTTCTCTGGTTGCATATTTGTACAACTGAGGTAAATTTCATGTTTCTTACTGATTCTTATGTGTGAACTTCTATAGGGTCTCCATAGTATGTTCATAACAAATATACCCACATTGACATCAAATTTTGAGGGAGTCAGACATCGAGATGACATGGGGGAAGTAGCAATTGTCTTTGTGCTGGAGATTATAAAATTATTTCTTTTACACAGATAGTAGTATTTGGATACCCATAGTTACCTTTAAGACTGTCTCTAACATATCTCCTCTCTGAGTACAACTGCAAATGTACTTGAAAATGGACTGTCCTCGAAAAACAGACTACAGACAGAGTATTGTGCTTAAGTCTAGAGATATCTGCACCCTCCTTTGAAAATTAGTCCAAGATGTAGATAGTCACTGAAAGATTGTAGTCTCATGCTATACACATAATTTTTTTATCCCAATGTGTCCTGTGCAGTGAACAATTTACCACAAGGAAAAAGATTGTACTTAGAAAGCAATTTGAAACTTAGTCCATGCTGTCTGTTATGTATATATTCTGTCTATCACGTCTGTAATGAAGATGTAGAGAAAGAAGAAGAATTTTGAAGCCTTATATTGTATCATCACAATTGCTAGCAATGACTTTGTTTGAACTCCACATTGGTCTTTTAGACAAGGTGATTCTTTTTCTCTTGTAGTTGAGAGTAATGGTATTCTACCATAGATAGATCCTGGCAAGATGGTCTCCTGTTGTCTCAGGTGCCATCAGACAAGGCTATTTTGTCTGGGACATTACCTATTATCTCTCATTTATCTCTCATTATCAGGGAGGCAGCCACTATCTTTGCTATCAAGTGTTCAGACTTTGATGAGAAGGGTACTCTCCAATGGCAATGTTATATTTTAGACTTGGGATGCTCAAAATTCTTCCAAAACCTTAAGGTAGGTGTGGAGACATGCAAATTTCTTCGGGGAAAGTTCATTCCTGCCCTGCAGCAACAAGATGCCATCATCAGTGCCTTCTGCCATAGACAAGAATTGGTCCACTCCAAACCAGTTTAGACAGAGGTTTCCTGCCAGGTAACTAAGATCTGACAGCTGTCTGTGTCCATTCATTGCTGCGCTCTTGACCTTTCTGAAGCAGTAAGTGCATCTTCCCATTGTGCATATAAGACCCCAAAGGGATACCTTCTCCCAGATTTCCCAGCTCTAGGAATTACAATTGTGTGAATCAGTAGACATTTATTCCCTTATCCTGCAGTGCATCATTGATCAGTGAGGAGATTCATTATCATGTCCCTGTCTGTTTCTTCCTTGGGCCCTCACAACCACAGTTAGCACCATCTGGATGCTATCCCAATGGTCTGTTGCACAGCTGGGCCCTGGAGTGTCTCAAGATGCTCAGACACAGAGCTGTCTTTTGGACTCTGGCACCTCTACATAAGGCTTGGCCTGAACACATGGGATCATGGGCATATTGGATGCTCATAACTTCTCCATCCAAGATGTTGTGTATATTTTGGAAATACTGAAACTTCACAGAAATTTCAAGCTTTTTCTTTGGCCTCAAATGGTATTTTCTGAATCTGAACTGGTGAAACTGTGACTGTTGGTCTCCTCTTGAACCCACTTGTCACTTCTTTAAAAATGTTTTACTCAGCAATGATTGCAAACAAGACAGCTGCCTCACAATCTAACACAGGAATGTTTTGTAGCATATTGCCAAGATTAAGGCATGTTGTTTTTGTCTATAGCTTGAGAATCAGGAAGGGCACACAAGGCCATGGAAGCTGCAGGGTGAAGAACCCAGATCTGCCAGGTTTTATTTTTATATTTTATACAGGAACTAAATCCTGGCATGCACTGATTTCCAGTAGATATTTGCAAATTATTTTCACAATGGAGCTCTTTAGACTCTTGCCCTTCCAACACCACTCACAATGGAATCTTCTGTGCTAAGTAACATCTGTCTAGCCAGGAAGATTGGAGGATGAAGACAGGAGTGTGTAACATGGATCACAGCAATGCAACAGTATAAATAAGGCACTATGTGGAATGCTACAAGGGACCTAGCTGATAATTAATGATCCGGCATGATCCATCCTGGCATAAAAAGAGCACTTCAAATGAAAAACTAATACTAACACTGCCCATCAATGATAAATACAAGACAGGGGAATAGAGAAGAACTGAAATGTAAAGGACAAGAAAAACAAATGTTTGTGCTTCTGCCATGAGAAAGGAACACAAAAAATATTTAAAGGAGCTTGATGAAGACACAGAACCACTTCCGTGATTTCAAGTGGTTAACTTCAAGATTTAAGGAATATTAATTAGTCCAGGGTACCTCAACTCCTTTTATATGAGCCATTGGTACAGTGAGATGCTGTTAAAATCCAGCATCTAATACCCAAAGGGTTAACTAGATTAAACCAACAAATAAATCATCCTGCAAGAAGCTCTTCCAACTACTGTTTCTTTGGAATGACTTTCAGAAATATTAATGGCATGAGTTCTTTCAACTTGAGAGTTTTGTAAGAGCTCCGATGAAGTTAATGACACAAAGCTCTTTCAACTTGTGTCTTTTGGAATGCGTCCCTGTAATACTAATGTCATTCCCTCAATTCATTTGTCATTGTAACATCTTAGTAATTATGCATTCATTTTCCTATATATTGAATTACCTTTCTTTGTAATGAAGTAACACTTTAGGTAATTAAAAAGTATTTTGGTCTAAACTTTATTTGGTGTTAATATATGCAGTGTCTACAACCAAGCACAGAATACTGAATTAATAAACCCAATAGTTCACTAAACTGGAAATACTGAAATTTTCAGATGCAGTATATGCTTTAATGACTGACTCTGTTATATGATAAATTCAGGTAGAGGACCTGTTTTTTGACTTACTCAGTAGAGTTGTCAGGCTAATTGACATAACAAAACAGTCTGACTTCTTTGTGTGGCTACATGGAAAACAGTCACAAAAAGTCAGTTTATCTTCTAGGCTTTTTAAAGTGCCTGCCTCCAAAATGCCTACATTTCATGAGGTGTAGTTATTCTTTGATGTGCTCTTTCATGCCATGATGAGTTGAGTCTTTTGGACTCCTCCAGACTGGGTTGGACATGTAAGTTAATGTGGACAATGATAACTTGCTTATTTACTCTGTCTTTCTGAACTACATCTACTGAGAACAGACTATCTATTTAGATCACATTTTGCAATCTAGTTTTAGATTTAGGCCAGTTTTCTCCTGACAGCCTCCCACCCTTTCTAGTTTTTGGAGATTGGTGTTGCTTTTTCATTTTGGGGAGGGGGGATGTGTGAGGCTAGAAGTGCCAAATGCCCAGAAATTTATAACATATTCATTGGAAGACATGTGGATGGAAATCTACACACAGACTATATGCCATGTAGGTTTTTTTTGTTGTCTCATCTGTTTCATCCTTCTCTGTCTCACAGCTGCTGACCTTGAGGAAAAAGGAGAAGGGGAAAAAAACCCTCAAACTTGTGTATCCTGCTCAGAAATAAAACAACAGCCTCAGGTGGCTCCTAGATGGAGATAAAGAGAGAAACACCCTTTCTGTCAAAGTTCTGAACTGTCAGAGAGTTACAGGGGCAGGAATACTTGCTTTGTAACAAGAAGTCACCTGAACATAGAGCTTTCTAGAAACAAGTGCTGTTGCTCTGCCATAATACCAAATAGTTAAATAAACAAAAATGCTAAAAAGTAAAATGACATGGTAATTTCAGAGGTCCATAGTTTATTCAAGAGTAGATACTCTGGAACAGTATATACATAAGAAACTATCTGTTTTTAAAATGAGCAAACTGTCAAGTACCAAATACCAGACACTTTCTCTGGACAGGTATCACCTTGCTACCTCAGACTTTAGAGGAACTGAACACCAGACTCCTTTTCTTTGAGTCATCTCTTTGAAGGAATACAGACTTGATGGTCTAATTGTCATCTGGTTGTCTAGACTTAATTGTTTTTACAAGATACATGTAATTCAGGACTTCTGAATAAGCTATTTTATTAGTAGGAAGAGCTGGATTGTTTAGGAACATGGAAAAGACATGCAGGGCTTTTAACCCTGAGGTCATGGGTTTGAGCTTGCTCCAACCTGATAAGAAGCAAAAAAACATTAAATGTGTATGTTCTCATGAAATTTTTCCAAACAAGCATTTCCTAAAGTATAAGGGGGAGGTTGTTGATGTTGTTCTTCTTTTTACTGCTTTCTCTTCTGAGTTCAGACTTGAGCACTCTGGTATGACAATCTGCTTCTGGAAGAAGAAAAGTTAATTAGATTTTTCTTCCAGAAAGAATGTTTCTGCTTCCTGCATGCATATTGTAGATCTTAGGCACTTTACGATTATCCAGTTGACATCACTAAGATATTTAAATGGAATCTCAGCTAGATACTGTTCACTGTGAACAGCTTTTTATCCAGACCATATATTCTGGATTTATTTTGTACAGATTCAGGCACTTAGTCAAATCACAGAATTTTAGGAAGGTTTTCTCTAAACTCTACCATTCTAAAAGAGAGAAAGGTGTCAGCAGAGCATGCCTGAGTTTCTTATGTGCATCACTTTCTCTGCAATAACAATGCACTTAGGCAGTTTTGCTTAATGTATTTTGAGAATGGATATAGTTTGGGATTATGCTCAGGTGTAGAAAGACACTCTGAATGGCAAATTGGATTGTTCATTGGGGGGAGTCTGGAATGTGTTAGACTGGATTTATGTTGAATTTTCATGCTAAGATTCAAAAGACAAGGAAATCTATAATACATAGCTGATAGACCTTGAAAATATCTAATTCCATTAGACTTGCAGTGCAAAGATCCTGGAGCATCAAAAGCTTAGAATCCCATGTATTCACAGAAGTTTCCCACTCTAGGCTGTGGAGAGTTGAACTCCAGAAATTTCCCTTGGCCTGGGCTGATTTACAGTGATCTGACAGGTTAACACACATGGGGAGCATTAATTTAATACACAAAGAAGAAGATAAAGACTATTTAGTTAGGGGCTGAATAGATCTTGTGGTTTGGGTCCTCTGTTTTTGGCTCTACTGACAAATTCTTGTGCTCCAGAAAATTTTCACTCCCTTCACTGCACAGTCCTAGGCTAAACAGCAGTACAGGGATGAACAAATGCTCTGGCTTTCTTATTAGCTACAGGCTCAGAGTCTCTGAGGTGAACGATGCTAAGGAAGTAACTATCCTTAACTCTTCTCTTATTCCTGATTGATCAGCCCTGAGAAGAGAAGCCTCCAGGGAGATCTTAGAGTAGGACCTAAAGGGGACCTATAGAAGGGATGAGGAAGGACTATTTATCAGGGAATGGAATTCTAGGATGAGTGATAATGGTTTCAACTGAGAGAAAGAAGATTCAGATTAGATATGAGGAAGAAATTACCGAGACGTTTACTGAACGGGTGGTGAGACACGGGAACAGGTTGTCCAGAGAAGTTGTGGATGCCCTACACCTGGAAGTGTTCAAGGCCAGACTGGACGAGGCTTTGAGCAATGTGGTCTAGTGGAAGGTGTCCCTGTCCATGGCAGAGGTGTTGGAATTAGCTAGTCTTTAATGTTCTTTCTAGCCCAAACCATTCCATAAATCTATTTTTGAGATCTGTTGTACTATCAGTGTTGCCTTAACTGTTGTTAAGAGTAGGATATTTTTTTTAATATGTATCTAAGGTTATTTTGTAGTTACTGCCAGGGTGATTATATTGCATACACTCTTTGCTTCTAAAATTCTTTACAGAGGTGTCATTTTAGAAAAACTTTTCTCCCTGGTGTGAAAAACTCATCAATACTTTGATAAGGGCCCTGCTTAACTTTGATCCTGTTTTTCTCAGCTGACACTCAAGATACCAGTACTTGGGGTACTCAACCTGCTTGTGACCCCTAATCCAAATAGAGTACTTGAGGTTGTCAGCAGTATCTAGGTCTTCAGTTCTATTTGGTCAGGTCAGGTCATGGTCAGGAAGCTGCATAGACACAGTGCTGATGGGAGCTTATGGTCATCTTTCTTACTCTGACTTGTATCTCCATATTACTCAGTTGCTCTGGAGTGGAGCAGCTGAGTGTTTGCAGAACTTTTTTCCTAAGACTATGTGAAGGCATTAGCTTTATATCCCATTAAAAAAATGCTTGTAGCATTCAGCTGGCCTCCTTTTGTCATGTTAGCAGCTGAGTGGAGGGGAAGCAGAACATGTCCCTTAGTGTTCGAGCAGCCAAATGAATGGGCTGTGTGTTATTTCCAACTGTCATCAACAATGGGGCAGTGTTGATGTCACCAGTGTCTGTGATGTTTTCAGAGAGCTGAAATTTTATTTTCAGCAGCAGGAATACATCATCTGTATTTTCCCACGTGGTAAATATTGCTGATACAAAGAGGAAACAATCAGCTTCTCGTGGGATATGCAGCTGCTAATAGTTGAGC
Organism: Turnix velox; assembly: GCA_013400935.1. NCBI lineage: Eukaryota > Metazoa > Chordata > Aves > Charadriiformes > Turnicidae > Turnix > Turnix velox. The sequence goes on from VZTY01030985.1 coordinate 65,141, forward strand.
ATTCAATTAAGTTTTGTGAGCTTTCCAGCACTGGTGGGGCACCACTAGTATTGTATGGGGCTGTGGGAAAGCTTTGGTGGGCTTGCACTGGGCATGGGAGAATGGAATCAAGAATCCTGTCTGTGTGGCAGCCTTAAGCTATCTTATGACCCAGCTAGAACATTGCTTTAGACAATTGTAATCCTTGTTTGTACCTGACATGTCTTGGTCACAGACGCTGAAGCTGTATTTCAGCCATATTTTAACTCCAATCACAATACTGAGAAATTATTACATTATATAATATTACTTCTGTGTGTGTTCAGCCTTACATATTGGTGGGACAGAAAGTTGTTCATACAGACTGCTATTCATGCTTGGGGTGATCTCATATGTATAATGTTTCAAATGCTCTTTTCATAATAGAGTCTTCATCCCCTCTGTCCTCAAGTGGAAGTACAGTGTTAAATACACAACAGGTAAACCATTGCCAAGTTATGTTTTTCAGGTGGAACTGGCTGACAACACTCACTTTGCAGAACTGTTAGCAGTAGCTCTCAGTCATAAAATAATTTCCCTGTACGTGTTGGGAGAGGACAGACTGAGGGAGTTGAGGATGTTTAGCTTGGAAAAGAAAAGGCTGCCGGGAGACCCCATAGCATCCTATCAGTACCTGAAGGGGGCCTTCGGGAAAACTGGGGAGAGACTGTTTGCCAGAGTATGTAGCAATAGGATGAGGGGCAATGGTTTTAAACTAGAGCAGGGCAGGTTTAGACTGGACACATGAACTAACTCTGCAATCCTCGAAGGAGTCAAACACTTGACCAGGTTGCTCAGAGAGGTGGTGCAGGGCCCATCCCTGAACACATTCAAGGCCAGGCTTGATGAGGCTCTGAGCAACCTGATCTAGTGCAGCATGTCCCTGCTCACAGAAAGGCAGGTGGAACTGGATGGTCTTTGAAGGTCCCTTGCAACTCTATGATTCTATGTACTGGCATAGGAATGGTTCAGACAAAGAGTCTCTCCAGCACAGTACTCAGCCCTAGCAGTATGTGGGCATGAGGGGCAGGGAAAACCAGGGCAATTTGTTGATAATACCTAATATCCTTTCTATAATGAAAGCATTGAAGCTGTACACAGTATTTATTCAAGGCATAAGTGAATGATGGATTTAAACAGTGATATACATATGTTCTCTGTTGTATTTGGTATTCCTTTCCTGATGCTTCCTAACATTCTACCTGGTTTTGAGCATCGAGTTGGTGCTTTCAAAGCACTATCCAGCCTAATCCCAAGATCTTTCCCTAGAATATATCAGCTTACTTTATATGTAACCATCTTCTTGTGGTACTACATCTATTTTTCCCAGTTGTTTCCCTCATGACTTCACATTTATCTGTGTTGAATTTCACCTGCAGTTTCACTGCTCAGTTGCTTAAGGTGCTTCTGAGGTTCTTCATTCTTTGCCCTTTCTTTCACTACCTTGGGTACATCTACAATGTTTACCTCTGCAGTACTATGACTTCATATGGTCTGCAGACTTCATTACTGCTGGACCTCTTTCCAAGGCTGTTTACAAGAGTCTTGAACTGCACATGAATGATACAAAGGGTAAGGGCTTTAAACTAAAAGAAGGAACATTTGTACTAGATAGAAGAAAGAAATTTTTTACTATGTGAATAGTGAAACATTGGCACAGGTTGCCCAGAGAGGTGGTAGATACCCCATTCCTAGAAACATACAAGGTCAGGTTGGATGGGGCTCTGAGCAGCCCGATTAAGCTGAATTTGTCCCTACTCACTGTTGAGGAAGTTGGACTAAATGACTTTTAAAGGTCCCTTCCAACTTGACTCAACTTGTGCCACCTCTGAGACAGTTACATTCTTTGAACTGAAGAGGTTGCTCAAATTGATCACATCTCTGTAACAGTTTTACCTATAGTGAGACAGCATTCCCTGTATTACTCCCTATGAACTAGACTGGTAGAGCTCCACTACACACTTCGTCATATAGAGGATTTAAATGCTCTTTTAATTGTAGCTATGCATCAGAAATTCCTTTTTTTTTCAGTGTTGAAATTGTCTTGAAAGATTCTTGTCTATCCATAGCTGCCTGCTCCTCTCCTTCAACCTTTTCCAAAATCCACAGGGAGTAGGATTTTTTTTTCTTTTTCTTTTTTTTTAAGTACTTCATTGTAGAGATTTGTCACATCCCTGTAATGTTTCCTGCACGGTGCATGGTGGAGAACAAGTGGGAGTGGAAACAGGTGATAGAAGGGGATGAAACTTTGCAGGAATCAATTTTGTTACCAAATAAAATGGAAGATGTAACCAGAACCCTATGGAAAAGATAAGTTAGATATTGTTCACTGGATATGCTATACTTAAGCAATGCTAACTTTAAGCTTCTACACTCAGACATTCTCAGTATGTCTGAAGATGAGAGCTCTTGACTTTCAAGAATTCACAGAGGTATTCTAGTACATTGGTGTGATGAGAGACACTGACTCCTGTGTTGCAAATTCCCCTTTTTATGTATGGATTGCTTTAGTTTTCATCATCCCTCTATGAAATTCTGCACCAAAGATTTTCATAGAAAACTGAATGACTCATTGGGCCGTGGTGGAAAGATCTACAACTTCCTGCCCTCAGCTGGACAAGTCGCCTGTGATTCAGCCTGGACAGGGTCCCAAAATTCATCAAAAGTCCTGATAAAATTTTAACAAGTGGCCAGTCATTGTGAGTAAGTATGTGGACTCAGACAGAGGCTGAAGGGAGGAAACTGAGGCTCAGCTAGTGTTGAGTCAGCCTGACTTTGCTGTCATCAGTGGAGCAATCCAGTTTTACAGGATCTGACAGCCTCACCACAGATACCGGACTGCAGACCTGAATGCAATACGATTAGAAGCAATAGAACTGCCTTATTGCTTTGTGCAGGACAACTGGAGGGGAGCTCAGCAAGGGATATATGCATGGGTGGTGTGAAAAGCATTATGGGGTAGAGATAAAAAGTAAAAACCATCGACTAGGCAAAGCAGTGACCACATCCAATTATCAAGATACTATATCTGCATATTACAGAGGTTTACTTTCATTTGTTTTATAAAAATGTTGCTCTCATGCGGGAATGTCCACTGCCTCGTTAGATGATTTGGTTCTTTGCAGGGAGAGATTATTCTCTCTGCCTTTTTCAGATCATTTTCTATTTAGAATAGAAACAGTCACCCTGGATATGGGCTAATCCATCTTCTGGTTGGACACGCTGGAGGTCTGAATGAACTGGAAGAAAGACAAATTGCACCGGGCATGTAACAAGCCCCTCTTCTTTCTGTTAAACCTCTGTTAATAATGTGTGAAGGGGTGACAACAAAGAGCTTCTGTCCTCTTTATAAAAGACCCTTAAGGGCAGAGGCAGGCTGTAAGGAATCATTCTTTTGCTAATGGTAGCTGAACTACTGAGAAAGCTCAGTGTTAAAAATCCACTACAAGGATCTTGTACACGGAAAGGAAGCATTTCCTTGGATGGCTGTCTAATGGCTGCAAAACGTTTAACATCAGACAAAAGGAATCATTGTAATGACAAGACACAAGCAACCTACTGCTGGTGTGGTCAAATCGGTCTGTTGGGGAGCTGGGAGCTGAGAGCTGAGAGCACTCGAGTGGTTCCACACGTAAACTAAAAATCCATTTGTGATTCTGTGTTTCCTTTACTTCAATCTTCCTGCTTGTTTCTTTTATTATTTTTTCCCCAAATGTAGCTTAATTGATCAGGATTTCCCTGTTAAGGTCTTGGAGCCTTTCAGCCACATGCAACTGGGATAATTTTTCCCTGAGTTATGTAAAAGTCTTGCTCATACCGGTATAGTTACAGCCTTCTTCAAGATCCTTAGGTTTCTACGTCGCCATAATGCTTTCCCTAGCTCATTAATATATGCACTATATGTAAAAATTCTCTTGCTCAAGCATAGCTATAGATTTCAATGTGATTCAAAGGTCTATGTCATTTCTGCTGCTTATGTATTATTCAAACGTATCCTTTACATACAAGTGGGAATTTAGTCCTAGGCACATATTTTTTAAGTTTTCAGAATCATAGAAGCATAGAATCATAGAACTGCCTTGGTTGGAAGGGGGCCTCTAAAATAATCCAGTACAACCCTCAAATCTAAAAAGAACCATCACTAAGCACTGTCTATCCATCCCTTAAATACCTCCAAAGACAGTGCCGCAAGCACTGCCCAGGGCAGCCCATTTCAATGCTTGATAGTAATTTCAGTGTAAAAAATTTTCCTAATATCCACTCTAAAAAAAAATTAATACTATAAAAAAAAAAACTAACTTGCCCCTATGCAAATGTAACTTTAATATTTTTGGACGTTTTCTCAAATATGTGGTAGAAAAAAAAGCAAAAAGCATTTATGATTTGATAACTACATCCTATATAGCAGAGCAACCTCATCACATTGTCCTTAACAGAAGTCTCATAGTAGTAATTTTTTATCAGAGTTGCATTTTGCCAACATCATGGAGAAAGTGCCAAGACAGACTCTCCACAGTATTTGAAAAGTCGTGGTGGTCTACCTGAACTACTGCAGGGCCTTTGACACAGTCCCCCACAACATCCTTCTCTCTAAGTTGGAGAGATATTGATTTGATGGATAGATTCTTTAGTGGATAGTGTGGTCACATCCAGAGGGTAGCAATCAATGGCTCAATATCTGGGTGGAGAGGGGAAGAGATGTCTCTGTGAGGGATCTGAGCTGGGACTGGTGCAATTTAATATCTTCACAGATGATACAGACAGTGGAGTTGAGTCTACTCTCAGCAAGTTTGCAAACAACACCACACTGAGTGGTGCAGTCGGCAAGCTGGAGGGATGGATGTCATCCAGAGGAACCTGAGCAGGTTGGAGAGGTAGGCCTGTGCAAGCTTTTTGAAGTTCAATAAGGGCAAGTGCAAGATGTTGCACTTGGGATGGGGCATTGTTACTGATAAAGACTAGAAGATGATGTGATTGCAAGCAGTCCTGTGGAAAAGGACGTGGAGGTACTGATGGATGAAAAGCTGGACATAAGCCAACAGTGCGCACTTGCAGCCCAGAAGGCCAGCCATATCCTGGGCTGCATCAAGAGTTCCATTGCTGACAGATTGAGAGAGGTGATCCTGCTTCTCTATTCTGCCCTCATGAGACCCCACCTGGAGTACTGTGTCCAGCTCTGGTGCAATCAGCACAAGAAGGACATGGACCTGTTAGAGAGAGTCCAGAGAAGGGCCATAAGGACGATCAGGGTGCTGAAGCACATCTCCTATGAGGACAGGTGTTCAGCTTGGACAAGAGAAAGCTCCATTGAGACCTCATAACAGCCCACCAGTGCCTGAAGGGGAGGGACTGTTTGCCAGGGCATGTAATCACAGGACAACGGGTAATGGTTTTAAGCTAGAACAGGGTAGGTTTAAGTTAGACATTTGGAAAAAGTTCTTCCCTATGAGGGTAGTGAGGCAGCAAGACCCTGTGATAGCAACATGGTGCAGATTTTTGAGGGTAGCCCTTGTGAGACCACTGTAACAACTAAAGGCTTAGAAATGAGTTAATATGGAAGTGTGTAAACATATATTAGGAGAAAAAGAGTGTGCTTACCAGAGATGCTTTTCAAACTGTATCCTAAAAATACTTTTTGCTGAAAGCTATATTACATTAATATATATCTTTATGTTTAATTGCTTTTATTTTCCCCTGGCATAACCCTGTAAGTAAGGGTCTGTGAGCAAAATTGTACATATGGGTGTGGCCTATCACAGGAAGTTTTTCTGTCAGTGTGATCTCTTCTCTGAGCTGGGGAAAAGAATCACACACCCTAAACTCATATATCTGTCCACACAAGAAGTTGCTCTAATTTTGGCTTAGCTAAAGTCATTAAAGTAGGTGTGGCTTTAGTATCTTGTTTTGCTGAAAGAGTTCTGCCAGCAGAGCAAATGCCCAAAATCTCTTTAGTGGAGAGGAACAGGATTATAATACAGATAATTATGGAGTATTCAGTCAGTGTAGGAAAATGGAAAATATACTATATTATATAGTCAAGGATATTTGCCTTGAGAAGCAGCATTCCCAAAAGCACTAAGGAGTTCTGAAGAATACCAAATTATCTGTGAACTTCTCACATACTACTGTGATTAAAAGGGCTAATGTAATTCTTGAATGCATGGCCTGTAAATTAGTGAATTAGGGAGGAGTTGCATCAGACACTGAAGAAATCATGAAGTTCTACCAGAGTCATGAAAACATGTGTAATAGTAAGGAGGATTAATCATAGCAATCACCTAATGAGGGATGTGATGATATCTCCATAATTCAGAATATGCACACAAGAGCAGTTGTTTTAACCCAAAATTATGTATTCTAGTTCAAGAAAGAAAATCTACAGCCTTCTCATGAAAGTCAAACCAGCATGTTACGTTCATTGTGTCTAGCCTTAGAAATGGTACTGAGCATCAGCACTGAACAACCTACTTCCCAGGCTTAGGTGTTTAAGAACAGTCTGGACAAGGCACCGAGAAACCTGGTCTAGTGGGAGGTGTCCCTGCCTATGGCAGGGGAGTTGGAACTAGATGACCTTTAAGGTCCCCCCCCAACCCAAATCATTCTTTGGCTATGTCACACACCTTGCAGTCTTTAAAAAAATCTAGCAATGAGTGAGATATATCTGCCTTAGTTATAGATGGATAAAAGTTAGACATATAATTCTGATTTTCACTCTGATCAATAGCAAGAAATAAGCACGAGAAGAAGGTTTTTAGACTCAGCTGAAAATATACAGCTAAGAAAAAACAAAATGCCTTCTGGAGATGACTTTTCTCTTTTTACTGTGAAGGGAACCTAAAATATTAGCTTCCAATTTTTACTCAATTTCATTAAGGCAGAGTTGTAGATTTGACAAAATGAAGGACTTAAAGATTTTACATCATAAATATTTGCTTTGCTTTAGGTTTTTTTTTTCAAGGATATGAAATCTGCTCTCACCAAGAAGAAAAATGCATAAAGATGTATTTTTTCACAGCAGCTTGTGCTGATTGCTACCATTCACTTCCTGTTGCAGCAGCACCTACTTCATAAAGCCACATTCATAATTTCTTCTCTCAGTGACACAGAATTGAGGATTAAAGGCATTATTTAAATCCCATTAAAATGGTAGATACTTGCATTGACTTTAATGGGATTTAGATTGAGTGCAGAGGAGGCTGATTGCTGAACTGCTGTCAAGTTTGAAGTACAGGGGCAATTAAAGGGCAAACTAATAATGCTTCTGTTAAATGTTAAGTACCCACTCTTCAGAGAGACTTGACAAACTAGTCATGCAGTCTCATTCAGTGTGACTAAAGTAACTCAGTGAACAACAAACAAAATCATGAATGTAATTGCTAGTTGTCTTCATGTCTTCTGATCTTTGTTACATTCCAGTGAAGTAAGACATGATGTGTTTATTTGATACTGCTAACCATTTATTTTATAAGGTACTTATTGTCACCTGATACTGTCAAAGAATGTTTGCATTCTACTGATGCATTTTTCTATCAGTTTACTGGCCAGTGAAAACCTGTAGGGCCCCATTAAGCCTAAGTGATAGCATCTAAGTGACTCCTGTGGACAGCAAGCACCCATAGATATGGGAAGTTCTTTGGTACCTGTATGAAGTGAAGAGAAACACAGTTTGAGATGACCAATGCCTTCACTCCACCAAGCATATGGACAACAGATAGTTCAATTCATTATGTGGCTGGAGGCAGGATATGTTTCTCATGAAACAGAAAGTTGAATTGGCTATGTCACACACTAATGCATTAGGAGTAATTTTTTTTATTATGAGAGTGACAGAGTAATAAAACATGTTGCCCATAGTGGTTGTGGAGTCTCCTCCACTGGAAATATTCAAAAGCCATCTCTTGCTTGAATAGGGGTATGTGATGGAAACACCAGAAATAATGGATTTAAATTGGAAGAGGGTAGATTCAGGCTAGATATAAGAAAGAAGTTCTTTATGGTGAGGGTAGTGAAACACTGGAACAGGTTGGCCAGAAAGGTTGTGGATGCCCCCTCTCTGGAGGTGTTTAAAGCCAGGCTGGATGAGGCACTGAGCAGCCTGGTCTAGTGAGAGGTGTCCCTGCCTACGGCAGGGGGGTTGGAACTAGATGATCTTTCAGGTCCCTTCCAACCCAAACTATTCTATTATTCTAGGGATGGCAGACCAGATGACCTCCAGAATCTCTTCCAGCCTCAACCATTCTGTGATGAAATACAGTCTGTGGAGTAACAGTGTATCAACCAGACCCCTGCTTCTAAATCCTTGCAAGAAGAAATTTTTGGAAGAAAGACAAACTAGCTTCATCACTGTTCTACTGGGACTGCCCAACCACTTTTTATTAATAAGCTATGGGAATACATCAGTACTTGATGCATGGTTCACAATAAAAACTCCCCTAAAGAACCCTTGTGTCTTGATCTACTGGACCAACTGTTCTAGCTGCATGAATCTTGTGGTCCTTTCTGTCCAGGAATCCAGCTTCAACACGGAGAACAGAAGTTATGATCTTCTCTGGCTGTGTTACAGTCAACTGAGTAGTTATAGAGTGCTCATTTTGTCTCTGTTCTCTCAGACTAAGATACTTCTTATTATCCTCCTGTATTACATTGCATGGGAAGAGTATATCTCACTGATTTTTCTGGACATCATTTGCAGTGTGCTATCAGGTATTATTAACACCTTCATCAAACTTACAGGATGCTGATGTCCCTGATCCATTGAGATTGTAACTCTGTTAAACTGGACCATGAGCTATTTTCTAGTTCTTAAGACTAGTGGTAGAGGTGCTTTGGCATCCCTTTTCTATGGATTTGTCTTGAAGAGAAGTGGTATGAGTAATCCAAAACTTTTCCAGGAAAGCTAATAAATAGGTAGTAATAAATGGCTATCATAAAGGGGTCTAATGTTTTGCTTCCTTTCTGTTTCTCTTTGTACTCCTTTGTACTTATGTGCCTAAGTACACTTAGGCACATAAACCAAATGTGCTTGCAAGCATTTGTTAGTATGGAGTGGCCTATATCTGTAGAGCTGAATTCCCTTAGTTCTCACCTAGTGTGTCTGCGTGGGGTGGTCCCTCCATTCTGCTAACTTGAACATCTAGGAAGTGTTTGGAAGATTCCTGATTTACGTGGGACAAAACTGTAATGGGGACATAATAATAATTTAAAAATTTACACATGCTGAGTATAGTAGAGATTTTGATTCTACGCTTGGAGAAGACAGGTATGTGCTTTTTACATTAATTTGCAAGTAAGCACAGAATATGCTGCACATGGGACATGTTCTGTTCCTGCGCAGTTGATCTCTAGTTATGCTGCAGTCAGGTCCAGGTGATGTAGACAGAAGATCAGGATATCGCTCAGGATTTTAAAATTGAATCTTTGAATATTCAAATTTTTCTTAAAACTCTCATAATTAAGTTTCCAGGCAGAATATGATCCATGTGGGAGCAACATGGCCATGACTACGATGTGATTTTCCATGAATTCTGAGAAATATCAGCATAATTAATTATCTTCTGACTGTCTGGACCAGGGCAAAGCAATGTGTAGCCTGGGAAGTAGTGGTCTTTTGCCTTGGAGAAGAAATGATGGCTGCTGCTTGTCGACTGCTTTTGCAACACTGTTTAGAGATCAGATGCCAATATAGATAGAACATTGCTGCCTTTACCAATGTGATAAGAGCATAGTTTCCCTTGTTTGCAGAGATGAGTTTTGCATGCTGTTCTGGAGAGACTTGCTCACAATAAGTGTGGGCTACATTTGGGATAGAAAATACTCATTACGCCACACTTTCAAATTAATTATTGTATTTAAAAGACTCCAACAAACCAGTATGCCAAGAAGACCTAATTATCCACACATGCTAAAATCTTAGTAATGTTAAATAACTTAAATACTCACAGTAAAAGAACTTGTATCTTCAATTCTAGGTTTGAAATTTAAGATATTCTTTATTTTGGTTTAAAGTTGTAAAAAAGAGAGGATGTGGTACTGGAAATAAAATTAAGTATTTTTGTAGAAGCCCAAGAAATTTAAACACCCAGATGAATTCTAGAAAATCTTCTAAGTGCAGAAGAATAAATAGAAATGTGCACAAAGATAGAAATCCCAGCTGCATGGCAGTCTTTTACATGACATTCAGTAGACTCAGACTTACAATTTGCAGAAAAGTAAAGAACTGTCCAATGTTAACATTGATGCATCTTTGCTGTCTATGCCAGATTAAAAATCTGAATTTAGAACTAATTCACAACTTGCAGTTTAGTGAATTTCTACTCTTATTCCTTCACAAAAAGAAATACAAATAGCAATCCAAAATAATTTGATTTCTGATTCAAATAATTCTGAAGACTGACTTACAATGACCTTACCCTCCTAGTTCTAAATAGAGACTTGAATAGATACTATTCACTCACAGAAAACAAACCCAGCATTTTTGTAATGACTTTAGTAATCTGTTGATGGGGCTTATTCTTTCTGGTGAAGAAAGATTTCGTTGAGGTTTTTTTTCTTTACATTCCGGGCTTTGCATATTTCAGCAAGAAAATAAAGTCATGAATGCACTCAATGCTCCTACTAGCTGGTGATTGCTTCATATCAAATGCAGACTTTGGATCAGGATCCAGCTTCCCATATTTGTGAGTGAGTGCCCTAATTGCTGGTGAAGAGTAATTAGATTTCTGCTTCTTCTCCAGACTACTCTTGGCTGCATTTTTTAGCAGCATGGATAAGCAGCAGGGGTGGGTAATTTTTTGCTTCTTCACACCAGCAATGTGCAGCCTGATGTCTGGTATGCTTTTAAGAGGTGAGAAAAAGCAAGCTGACATTTAAAAACTTTACAGTATTGGATCAGAGTACACATTATTGTATCTGTTTTGAGTATGCATTAATGTATCTGTTTTGTTCCTGACTTCTAGCATGGCTCAAAGTGCCAAGTCAGGTTACATATACAAAAATACAGATCTGGATTTGTCTCTTAATCCTCAGTTTTCTAATGATTTCCACAGCTTCTAAGAGAAATGTTTGAAAAACCCTCTGATTTTAATCCAATCATTCCAGTGTCTAAAATGATTCATGTACTTCCTACAACAAAACAGAGGCCTAGTCTGACTTGTTCTTCCTCTTTCAATTTTTAAGTATCCTCAATGATGGTTGACACTAGAACCAGGAATCCAGACACATCGACATCAAAAGCAATTGTAATATGTATGTGGCAACAAGGGTGGGGGGCAGAGTGGAAGGAAGAGGAGCACTTTGAAGATGTCATGATAACTCGTGTGTGTTTAGATTCAGTAAGTAGGTGTGCCTTTTTCTGTATCCTGCTCATCTGCAGAGTAGGATGTTTGAAGAGAGGGAAAAATGAAATGTTATTTCCAGTAAAGGGGAGGAGACTTAACAATGGCAAAATCATTAAGAAAAAACAAACAGTGAAGAGAACATTAGGGTTTTTTAGCCGGGGAATAAATGAAAAAAAAAAGTGTATGCATTTGAAATAAAGAGGAAAATTTCTGTATTTAACTGCTTCCCAGTGCACAACTATTTATCATTTATTTGTGGCTGGATTTTAAAAAACTTGCTACAATAAATATAAGGCTGGAACTGAATTATATTGTTCCCTGTCCATGTGGTTTTTTGTCAGAAATGTGGTTAAAATTAACTAGAATTTTAATTTATGTTTGCAAATATAAAATATGGTTGGTCATTATTTAGCTGGTATTAGATAGATCAGGATTCTGTCCATCTCATCTGATTTTGGCAGAGATAGCTCACAGGTCCCATGTGCTGAGCAGGTCTCCAGTGTATTACAGAACCAAATGCAGAAAGACCAATGGGTAGATCTCCCCCAACTTTTGCCTACCAGGATGGCCCTTGTAGTCCTAATACACAGAGACCTGATTCACTCATGGAAAAGATGCACCATAGAGATTTTACATCATGTTTGGTAAAGGTGTGGGAGAAGCCATTTCCCAAGAGGATCTCAGTCACAAAAATGGCATTGATGGTTGGTAGGACACTTCATTAGTGACACATTTTTAGCAATAAGGCAACAACAATTAAAAGCCAGGAACTGTGATTTTGCACAATGACAAGGCCTACCTGTACCTGCAGAGAGTTTCTTCCAGCTCATAAACTTTTGTTCTCCCAGATGAATTACTATTAAAGTGTTTAAAAGAAAAGGAAACAATGTCAAGAAGAGACATTGAGACAAGGTATCAGAATACCCTAAGTGGCTAAAAGTACATAAGATATTTAAAATACCAAAATGGATTTAAAATTATTTGCAAAAAAATTACACATACACATATATGTATAAATCTGTGTGTTGGGGGGTTCTCTTATGTTCATGCGAGATCAACCTTTTCTAATTTTGCTCCTAGAGCAAAATTCATCGAGTTGCAGTGGTCTGTTTCCCTCCAGTTGTTTGTTACCACCTTTATAGCATTTACTGGCCTTCATACAACCAGTAAAGTGATTTGTGAGTACTCCCTAACCATTTTCAGGAAAAGTTACTTGGACCGATTTGTGTGGTTTAAGCAGTTCACCTGGTTTTGCTTTGTCTGAAGTGGATTAGGAAATGCTAATATAAACTGTTACTCTGGCAGAACTGTAGAAATGCTCAAATCTTCACAGTGCTTTCCGTAGCAAGCCTTCCCTCAAAGGTACAGGGCAGGGCCATGATTTCCTGGGACAATTCCTCAAAGCACAAGAGGACCATCTGGATATGCAGGAAACAGCAGGTGTGGCAGGAGGCCAGCTTGGTTGAACATGGAGCTCCTGATCAAGTTCAAACATAAATTGGAAGTACACAGAAAATGTAAATAGGGTTGGACCAAGGAGGAACATGGAAAGCATTGCTTGAGCTTTAAGGCATAAAGTTAGAAAAGCCAAAGCCTGGCTGGAGTTTAAACTGATGAGTGATAAGAAAAGCAATGAGAAGAACTTTGTGAGCCAAAGGAAGACCAATGAAATGGCAGATCTGCTGCTGAGTGGGGTGGTTGACTTGATGATGATGGATGTAGGAAAGACAGTGCCTGTTTTACCTTGGTTCTTACTGGCAAGGCCTGCTTTTGGGCTTCCCAAATCTCTGTGGGGCAGTCTGTGGGGAAGAAATGTTACCCCTGACTGAGGGTGCCGGAATCAGAAACCATTTAAACAAATTGAACATGTACAAGATCATGGGACTGGACAGAACATATTGATTACTGAGGGAGTTGGTTTATGTTGTGATCCTCCAAAGAATCATCTTTGAAAGGTAGTAGAGAGTGTAGGAGGTTCCTGATGACCTGAAAAGACAAATGCCATGTACATCTTCAGAAAGTGCAAGAAAGAGGATTTGGAAAACTACAGGCCAGTCAGTTTCACCTCAGTCTATGGGAAAGTTACCAAGTAAATCCTCCTGGAGATAGTTTCCAGGTATATGCAGCACAAGAATGTGATTTACTAAGGGTAAATTATTCCTGGCCAAGTCTGTTCACCTTCTATGATGGCAAAAAAGCAAACCTCAAATGACTGTTGAAAATGTAGCTATCTGTACTGCAGACATATAGAGGTAGTGGAGGTGAATTCCATGCGGTGCATTTGTCCTCTGTCACTGTGCCAGTCTTCCCTGAAGTCAGTGCTGAGAAACTAAGTTAGCATGGAAGGCTAACTGTAAGAGTGCTAGTGTCACACACATCACAAGGGCAACTGGTATTTGAAACCCTTGAAATTTGCAAAGGTGTTATAGGATGTGCATGTGCTGGCAACTTAAAGCCACGGAGCCAAGAAAAAGAATGGAATGATACTGAGCCCTTTCCTGGGATAAAACTACAGAGCAAGTTATGGTCTTCAGGTATGTATCCAAACATGCACACTAAACCAAAGTTGCTATTTTTTTATTACAGAGGTGAAAGTATATTTTAGGCATGCACAAATAGTAAATTTTGTTAAAATTCCTACCAAGAACTGCAACTACAAGAACTGCTTTCATGTCTGACATGGGTCTTTCACATNTTTTTTATTACAGAGGTGAAAGTATATTTTAGGCATGCACAAATAGTAAATTTTGTTAAAATTCCTACCAAGAACTGCAACTACAAGAACTGCTTTCATGTCTGACATGGGTCTTTCACATGATGTTACGAAGGTGTAGCTGTTGAATGCCTTGGATTTTTTAGTTTAATTCCTCAGTTCAACAGCACAGCATGTCTACATTGCTTACATGATGATGGTACTGCTATGTGGTGATGGGGATGCTGTCACTGCTTTCTGCACAAAGCAATGATATGTAGATCCTTTTAAGTTTCTTTGCTCCCATTAAGCCTGTGCTGGTAATTTCCAGATGGTTGAAGTGGCAGATGTCTGACTCATCTGATAGCCTTCACCATTTGGTCTTTACCTCTTAGTTGTATTCACAGTAGTGTATCTTATCATCCAATATGATACATATGTATATTTAGAAGAAATAATATGAAAAGAAACTGAATGATAACTAAAACCTACTTAGAAATATTTTACTAGATGTTGAAAAAGCCCCAGTTCTCCAAAGAAGACAGAGGGTTCAAAGAAGCAGTCTGGATGTAAGAGAAACCAGGGCAAGAACAAATAATAAACCCCCCTGTATTTAAGAGTGATATCAGTAGACCAGGACATAAAGAAAATTAATGAAAGAAGATTAAGGAACGGAAGAGGAAACCTGTAACATCTGCATTAAAGATACAGTGTTCTCTGAATAGATTAAAACAGAACCAACACTAATAATAATAAAGACTTGATGATCCTAAGAGAATTGCAATGGCTAACACAAAAAAGGCAAAAGCATTCCATAAATGTTTCAGTTCTGTAATATGGACCATGGAGAAAAATGAGTGATGTCTTCCTGTAGGGTGATGATGATTTAATATCCCTCAGTGGTACTACAGATAGCTAGCAGGTGCAAGACATTGCATGATTCTAAGTCAGCAGTTCCAACAACCTTGCCAAGCAAATCCTGCCAAGATTAGTGTTGAGATTGTTATAAAGAGGCTCTGGTGTTGATTTTCAAGAAGCATTGGAATTTCCAGGGGACTGGAGAGAAGTCAACACTGTGCCATTACTTTAAAAAGAGAAAATAGGTAAAAAAAAAGAGCAGACCTGGATAACACAAGCCTGGCAGCCAGGACTATGTCAAATAATGGGTGAGTCTGCATACAGAGATTAATGAATAGCAAAAAAGATTAATATCAGTAATTTCAATTAATGAAACAGAGAAAAACAGATTCTTGCAAAATTATTGAATATTTTGAATAAAGATCCAACTTTGGGTGCAAAACTGAGAAACTTCTGATAGCAACATCTTCATTAATACACTAGAGAAAAATGGTTCAATGTAGTGCACATTCCGTTGTTAGAAAACTGTTCATCTCTGTAAGGAATTGACTGTATCTGTGTCTTGTTTGATGAACTATGTTTTCCTTGAGATATCAGAGGGATGACTTTGATTCTGTGTCATTGACCAGTTTAACCAATGACTGGGGAAAGGGACACGACATTTCATCTGAAATAATTTGTTGATGACAGATGGACAACAGGGGTGAAAAATTTAAAAGAGACAGATCAGTGATAAAGAGTGTCCAGGGACACTGGCTAAGCAAGAATATACAAATTACATTTCTGTACAGTGAAACAGAGGGTCAAGCATATAGGAACAAAGAAGTAAGCCATACAAAATAGGAGAGAGGGCTTTCCTGTGGAGTAATTAATAAATGGCATGTTATAGCCCTTCATTGAGACCACAGGGACAAAACAAGAGCAAGTACTAACCTTAGGTGTATCCACTGGAGAGGGGTGCAAGGTTAAGTCACTGCCTCATTTGGCAGAGAAGCAATTGCTACTGGAATAGCATGTCCAGTTTTTGTGTGCAGAATTCATGATGGATGTGAAGAATTTGGAGAAGGGTCAAAGAGAAGCCATGGGAATATTAAAGACCTGGAAAGTCTCCAGAAGTTCAATCTACTTTGGTTATCAACATGATGACTCAAGGATAACTGGTCACACTACACAAAAGCAGGACAAACAGCAAAGGGCTGTTCCATCCTGCAGTCAGAGATCTGACAAGCTCCTCCGTCAGAAAGGTGAAGCTGAAAACATAAACAAATATAAAGGTTTTTTAGTTTTTTTTTTCCTTAGCAATCCATGAAATTGGATAAATTCACTGTGAACTGTGGCATCACTGGTAGTTTTAAAATCTGGATTGGATAGTTCCCTAAAGACAAGCTTCAATTTTCAAGAAAGCTACTTGTCCTGAAGCATAAATAACCCTGTGAATCTCTGTGGACTCTATCATTGGTGGGATCAGACTGGATAACTATGCTGAAGCCCTCATGCCCTTTATCTGTGACAGTACGGACATGTCTGTTCTTCACTGTGCTCTGAGAGAGCATTTATGGGGCATGATACAGGAATGATGCTACCTTAGATCTGATAAGCAGTGCAGCCCTGTTGTTCTGGTGATGAGCTCAGGCTAATTAACCATGTCCTACACAAGGGCCAGTCAATCATCTGAGGTAATGTGACTATGCCACTTCCCTTTGTGGGGCTGGTGTGACACAAAGAATGGTTGTGCAGCTGTCTGATGTGTGTAAAGTTTCAATACAGACTCCAAGCAAGTACATTTTCATCTATTAAAAAAAGTTGGTTGCAATAAGGCAGTTCTCTCTATAATGAAGGTAAAGGCATTACTGTAAGTTGCCTTGCGTTATTTTAAACTGTTTTATGTATCGGGACATCGGTGATAGCTGAGACATTACAGTGTCTGGTTACTTTAACATATTAGGCACATTATGACACAGTATTTCTGGTTTTCATAGCTAGCTTTTTGGCTCTAATGTTAGTGATGTTCTCACTTGAATCATTTAATGAGTAACATCAAACTGAGGGGGCTTACATTAGCATTATTTATACTGAGAAAAGGAAATAGATGACAAATAAATGGATAACTGTTCTGTGAAAAACCATGATATAACAAAATTCTAATGGAGACCTTTTCATGGTTGTTTGTAATTGTTTATTGTATCAGTTAGTAGGTAAGTCATTGCACCAGAATCTCTCTCACTCTTTATTTACTTCCCATAAATATTTGCAACATGCAAGTAATTATTTACATTAATGGATCTCATCCCTGTAATTTTCCAAACACATTTTCTGATTCCACGACACCTATGTGGGCTATATTCTTCCTTAAACATGGGTCCCCTACATGTTATAGTCACTTGGAACTTTGAAGCATCTTTCTAAAAGGTTTTCCCCAAATAAACAATCCCAATGCATACATACGCAATGACAAGTCAAAACTAAAATCACAGTTCTCTCACTAAATGCAAGCACAGAAACACTTAAGAAATAAAAAAATAAAAAGATAATACACAAAAAGTAGAGAGTTGAGAAGACATCAATTCTGCTTGTCTTTTGCTTGAGATAAGGGGAGCTCTTTGAAAGAGATGTCCTGCTGAGATAGTCATTGCAGCCATAGGATTAAGCTTCTGTTCCTCCTCTATTGTTTCTCAGAATCCATGCTATCCAAACTCAAGAGTGAGAAGGCAGTTTAGGTAGCAGGCACCAGTCTTCCTTGGGAAGAGCATGAATAGGAACAGAAAGAAGAGACTATGCAAGAGACCTTGAAGATGCAATGCTGTTTGGGGCAATGATGTATTTGTTTCACATGATTCAGAAATAAGAATCGACTGGCCTGGATGTTACACTTCAACTTTTCTAGGACCTTTGATCTTGTCTCACATGATGTCCTTGTAAATATCATGAAGATTTATCTAATAAAAAATACCTACAAGATTGTTCTGAATTTACAAGGTTTTAAAACCATCTTGAAACAGTAGTTGTCTCTGATAATTTCAAGTAAGATCTTGCAAATATAATTTGCAGACCAGATACCATTCAGTACTTTCACAATTTACTGTAACTGATGATAGTGTACACTTAATGAATTACATGTGAAAGACAATATGGAAGCACACAGAAACATATTAGAATTCAAAACTGTCTTGATGAACAGGTGATCAGTAAAATGATCTGCAGTCAACAGCATGAAACTTTGTAAATGCAAGCAGTGTGCGCTGCTAAAAGGAGCAAAGAACAGATGACGATGCACCAGTGTACAAATACCATTTAACATTTTTAAGAATGCAAAAAGAGAAAAATCTCATTTTAGGGCATGCT
The DNA here is from genome assembly GCA_013400935.1 of Turnix velox. Taxonomy (NCBI): domain Eukaryota; kingdom Metazoa; phylum Chordata; class Aves; order Charadriiformes; family Turnicidae; genus Turnix; species Turnix velox. Next base: position 83,387 of record VZTY01030985.1, read on the forward strand.
CAAAGAAGAGTCATATGTATGATAAATATTTTGTAGAGTCACACTCTACAAAATTTTGAGATAATCTTGATTTTTGTAGCAAATATAGTGTAGCAGTTTGTCAGTCGCCTGTGTCAATTGTGTGTCTGTTACAGCAAAATAAGTCACAATATTAAGCTGCAAGCCTATAGTCCTGTATTGCATAAAAATATAAAGTTCTTTTTAGTGTGTTGTATATTTTATGGAATGGTTTACAAAGCATATTGGTCTAAATGTGAGGTGAAGGAAATTACATGTCTTGTCAGGTAATGAGCTTTGATGAGAAAATTCTTAATCCAAGAAGACAATGTGCTCCCTCTTCATGTTTAATTACTATTAAGGGATGCATCTGCTTATCTTCATTAACTGTACTTGACGTCTGTATATATGTATGATGTGTGTTTCGCAACTTCCTTCCTGCTTTTCAAGAAGGCCAGCAAAATCAAATGTTTCTGAACGACAGAATTATTACTTCGAGGTCACTCTAAATGCATACAATTGTTAACAGGACAAAATGGAGGAATGTATATACATCACTTCTACTATCATTTTACAGGTAAGAAATTCTTTTGCTTCTTACCCTCCAGAAGATGCACTAGGTTCATACTATTTAATCAGATTATAGAAAAAAACTGTGTAGAAAATCGGGAGAGATCTAGGCTTCATATTCACTATGCGATGATTTAATGCAATGAGAGACATAATCATAACTTAATTCCTGTTGCAGGATATAAGAGGATAGACAAACCCCAGATAGGCTAGTCTACAGAAAGAAGATATGCAGACTTTGAGTATACAGACATACCTATTTAGTGCTACTAGCACTACACCTGAAATGCATTTGTGCAAAATGAAATGAAATGAAGTAAATTACTTGTGGAATTCAACTCCTTCACCTCTCATAAAATCAACATGTCAAATACAGCATACTTCTCCCATGGTACCCTTAAAAAAATCAGGGCCCTGAAGGGCCTTTTCTGAGGCAATCTTGTCAGCTCTCTTACGCATCACCACAACTTTGCCAGGTGGAGTTTCATTGACTTCAGCTGTCCACAAGGAAATCAGTTTTGGTGCACAGTAAAACCGGCTTTCCAAAATGTCTGCTGACTCTTGGGTGTCACAAATGCATCTATTCTTACTTAGTGCTGCATATGAAAACACCAGTTCTTCATGTATCTCCTGGTATCTTTTCATTCAAGAAAAATTGACTAACAAAAAGACTTCACCAGCACTAAAATAGAAACAGGTAAGGGCAAAAATGGGATTTCTATTTTTTTCTAATGCTGTAACCCATCTCTGATCATATGCCTACCCCCAAACAATAGCAGCCTTTTGAGGGCCAAGCAGGAATTACATACTTGATAGAACAGATTACATTTGAATCACAGTATTGTTGAAGTTGGAGAGGCCACACTAAGCAAAATCCCCTGTAGGGGAAGGTGCTCACGGCCCTGCCTTGTCAGGTTTTAGCTACCTCAAATGATGTAGGCTCCAAAACCTCACTAGCCAACCTTTTCCTGTTTTCCACTAAAGAATGTTTTTCCTAAAAACGAAATTTCCTGTGTTTCACTGCCTCTTGTCTGTTTACCAGCCACCACTGAAAGGCATCTTGATCTGTTTTATTTTTTACTCCCCCCATCGTATACATTGATCCTCCTAGAGTCTTCTACAGGAAAATCAATCCCAGGTCTCTCAATCTCTCCTTCTCTATCAGACGGTCCAAAAGGGCAGTAAAGTAATAAAGTAACTTAAAACCCAATACTGACAGATCTCTGACTCTTTCAAAGAAATGCAATCAAATCCAACTGATTTCCAAACCATCTTTTAGTTTACAAATACCACTGAGATTGAAAAATACTTTGTTTACCATTAGGAATTCTAAAATTTCTGAATATAAGCAAACAAGACGCTTTTTTTCTTTTAATAAAGACAAAGAATGATGCTGATCTTGCTGCACTCATACAATCTAATCATAGAATGTATTGAGCTGGAAGGGGCCATCAGTGGTCATCGAGTCCACGCCCCCTGCAGTGAGCAGGAACATCTTCCACTAGATCAGGTTGCTTAGAGCCTTATCAAGCCTGGCTTTGAACGACTCCAGAGGTGAGGCCTCCACCCCATGGTTCAGACAGCCTTGCCTTAGTAGGTAGTTACACATCTCTTTGGATCTATTTGCATGGATGGAAGCAGACCAACACTAGATGGCCCTACCCAAGGTTGGAGTTAAACAGGAGTTAGCCTGGTCTGCTCTGCAAGCCAGGCAGCTACCTTAGCCTGAGCTCTGCAGCTCCTGATGTTCTACACTGAACATTGTGACATGCCTAATGCCTATATAAAGTACTTGAGTACTATTTAATGGATTCCAGATCATCATAAATCTTTCTAACTATACAAATAAAAGATACACAAAGATTTTAAAGCCTTTTAAAATGTATGTTTATATAACTCTTTAACAGACTCGGTAAAAAAGGGAGTGATTTAGATCCACTTAAAATGAAGTTGACGTACTGAAAGAAACTTTGAGTGTTAAGGTACTGATTTTACATGAAAATTATGCTTTTCATTCTGAAACACCCCCAAATGCTCCACAAACTGACAAAAAGGATTTGGAAGTTTCCCATTTTCTAGCACTGAAATGCAGTCACCTCCAGCATGAGACAGAGCATATGTCCCATTTCAACGCTCTTCTAAAGCCATGCTGCAGTTGATACCAAGAGAGAAAGGAGAACCAAGGAAGCAGATTTTGATTATTTAAACAGCAATAAAATGTGACTATACTCCTGGGGTTCCACAACTCATTAGAAAGACTGGAGTAACCATGGTCAGACTTTGGGCCCCTGAAAAACTTGGGTTATTTCTGAGAAAGCTGGAAGCTCTGAAGTAGGCACAGTTGAAGTCACAGCAACTCATACATACTAGAAATTTCTGTTATTTTTACTTCCAACTGTGCCTTCTCTAGTTTTCCTGCTTTGTTTCCTGTGACCAATACTTTGGCTTACGTAATATATTTGTGCATATAGGCACACAGATAAAAGCACACATATATATGTTTATAAAAAGAGTGTTTAAAATGCATTTGACTTGCATATTAAATATTACAAATGTAAATTTATTCCGTTCCAACTAGAAGTAATTACTATTGAATTCTCTTGCATAAATTGCATATTTGATGCATGCAAATGTCAAATGTCTTCACCTATTTGTGACACATTGTTTTTCCTATGAAGGCATTAGAAAGTGAAGTACTTCAGCTTAGGTGTGAACAGCTTATAAAACTGTTCAAAAAGATCAAATGCTTCCAAGATACCCAATAATGAGTTGCAAATATTAATCAGTTAGTCATATTCTCTGTCTGTTTTTTCTTTAACATGAAATTTGCATAAGCAAATTTAAGAAGAGCATTTCAGTCCTGCAGGAAGTATCTTCATAACCTGGGAGGTGGCTGAAGCAGAGTCTCAATTTCATGATTCACTTCACATTTTGCAGTCAGCTTATATCTCCCATCAAAATGTGAAATTCTAAAATTTTGAGGGGAAAAAGGAAGATTTTCTGTTATCATAGTGATAATAAATGTTACAGAATTCACATATTTAAATTTCAAAGTATTAAAGTAACAAAAGTATAAAGATATTTCATAATATTTTCTCTTTGGAACATCAGTTTTGTGAATAGCACTTAACAGATGCTTTTATGTATTTTAATTACATTTAATAATTTTTTCATTTGGGGTGAATAATGCATCATTTATTATGAACTTCTATTACCTTGAACTCAACTCCCAGTCAGAAAACAATAAAAATAATTCTCTCAGGGCTCAGTGACTTTTACTGTTACTGTTTAAGAATACAAAATTTAACATGCAGTAGATTAATCCAATAGTTGGGAAGGTCCCATGTGTGACATACAGTTTATGTTACTCATATTATGACATGAACTGATGTAAAAATGTAGAATTCAAAATACAGGATCAAAGTCATAGAATACACTGAAAATAGCTTGTGATTTTTAAGAAAGCAGACTGTATGTTGGGCTTTGTTCAGATTGATGCTTTTTTGATAAACATGCTTGACTATTGAAACAACATTTTGAGACAAAACTCAGTAGATTTTTTCCTTATATCCATCCTAAGCCTCCACTGGCACAACTTGAGGCCATTTTCTCTTGGATTATTACTTGTGAGCAGAGACTGACCTTCACCTCTCTACAACCTTGTTTCAGGTACTCGTAGAGAGCCGTAAGGTCTCCTCTCAGCCTCCTTTTCTCTCTTCTCTGGACAATCTCAGCACCCTCAATTGCTCCGGTTAAGGTTAGTTCTCCAGACCCATCACCAGTTTGGTTGCTTTTCTTTGGACCTGCTCCAGCACCTCAGTGTCTCTCTTCTAACCAGGCTTCCAAAAGCATTCAAGGTGGGGCTTCACCAGACCCAAGGACAGTGGAATAGCACTGAGCGAGTGAGTCATTTTGAGGAACTTAAACTACGTGTATATCCATGTTGCTATTTAAGTTCTAAGTGTGTTTAGAAAACTGACAAGCTGCAGTTACTTCCCTAGGTGAAAGAGCCAAGACTGCAGTAAATAAAACCATGGATGAGACCAGTAATTGTTCAAGGGAGTTAAGTTATCTAGGCCTGTGTGTAGGACCTCAAAATGAAATATGTAATGAGTGGTCTGGTGAAGACTTCGGACCATAGCATTGCTGGGCATCAAAGATGAAGGGAAGGGAAATGAGAATATTTACTTACAAGGGATCTCATCTCTGTAGAGATGCTTCTGCTCCTGGCAAAGAAATCCTGAAATCATAGGCTAAAGGGGACCATGGGACCATGGCAAAATCAAGGTCTAGATGGATGCAGCAGGCCACCAACTAGGTAGAAGGTAACCCAACTATCTGGGAAAAACCCAGTGGTAGCAGCAAATGTGGTTTGGGATGTACAGATACTACAAGCATATAAAGTCAGGCATTTGATCAGCTACTGAGTCTGATACTGCTTTGCACCACTTTATGAAAAGGTAAGTGGAAATATGCACAATATCACACTGTCAGCATGAAAAGAGATCACGGTTTTCATGAGGCATGCTCCAGCACTGAGAGCCCACAATTCTAAATTAATGAACTAGACGTTTCTTTCCTTTTATTTGTGTGATGTCCCTAACATGTGAGGATTTGTGACTATATATGGGTGTGCAGAGAAGAGATTGCAACTGACATTTTGAGCAAAAACAAACAGAGCAAAGATAGGCATGACTGATTATTCCAACAAACATCAGACAGTTTTGCAATGTGTATGGCAAGTCTGAACTCTATCCAGCTATATAAAACCATCTGAAAAGCCCTGACTTTTAATTCTGCCTATTTCTTTGTTTCACATCACTGTTTAACAATTAAATGGGACCCCAGAAGACAAAAAAAAGGTCAGACTTCTTTTTGTAATGAATCAAAATTAAAAATATTTTATTGGTGATTTAATGTGTTTACACTGTCCGAACTGACAAAGTTGCTAGTTGAAGTGATCACAGAAAATGAAATACAGAATTATTTTACATAGCTATACAGAACAACTGTTTTAAACATTATTTCAGAACATGTAACATTCTCTTGCTAAGCCAACTCTTTGTTGATTAAGAGATGTTCTGGACAGTGCAATGTCACATCTCATAGCTGATGCTCCAAAACCCTCAAATTTTGCATCTGATTCTCTTGAGATGCAGTACCAGACTATGAGCTTAGTCCTACTCCAGTCTGAAATGCCCTCCTTATAACTTCAAGCAAGCTGTGTGTAGGTATCATTCAGAGCTGGGGGAAGTAAATACTTTCTGGGGAAGTTAGACCTAGCAACTACTACCTGAAGGCCGAAACAGAGGTGTGATGTAGTGTCTTACAACATTCTGTTCTTCAATTCAAGCCACACTGTGTCAATTCTTCAGGCCGCTGGGACAGGCAGGTGACCCTCTATCTGTCACATCACTCTAGACACACATATCAAACTCTTCTAAAGTTGTGCCTCTGCAGTTCTGCTATCTCCTGGTTGAGGCTTCGAGAGCCTCAGACTGACTGTTCCACCTCCACGATGGATTTTATCTTCTTTTCCTAACCTTTCTCATCAGCTCCTTTGTAATAATAATATAAAAATATTATTTAACTTTAAAGTTTTGGTTTTTTGATTTAAGGTAGCAAATATCTATTGCTATACCCTAATTCTGCTCCAACAGAATTGAATGGTTGAACATACATTAATTTCACTGGACTGAGGAACTGAACTGTCCTGAGGACTTTGGAAAAAGCCTGCCTAGAGTATTAAGAGATTTAATCTTGGCGAGAACACAGACACACTGGAGATCTCTAGTGTATTTTTTTTAACTGCTTAACTGCAAGAGTTTTGCAAATATGCATTATAGAAATGGGAGCTTTGAAAAATACTGCACAAGAAGTATATTAATAACTATATATTTACTAAAAAAGTGGGCCATACTCATGGTCTTTATTTGCAAAACCTGGATGACTGACTTACTTAGCAGGACTTGTCTTAACAAAGAATTAGTCCAGGAAAAAATGAAAAATATGTTACACATTCTCCAATACAACAGCTATGTTTTAAATTAAAATAATAATATACATGTACAATACTGTAATGATATAACTTGATGAAAATAACACTGATCAGTATCAAACTTAGTATTCAAGCAATTATCCATCCTTAACAGATGAAATGCATTTCACAGAAATAGAATGCTGGCAAGGTGAAGTGATGTGATATTCATGGCTTACCATGGGAAAGCTTCCATGAAAGTTAAGGTAAAAAACGTAAAGAACAAAAAAAACCCAAAAAAACTTTAAATAAATAGATTTCTATTTATCAAAGTTTCAGCATTATAGCAGTGGGTGCATGTGCTGCAGAAAGATAGTAAGGTAACAACAACCTAATGGCAGACAATACACAAACATGCACTCACACAAACATGCCCATGCTCAAATGCATGTGCAGAGGGTCGTCAACTTGACCATACAAACACACACTTCCTAGCTTTTGATGGGGCAATACCATAAATGGGATTCAACTCTCCTGTTTAAGCTTTTTGCAAGGTAGCTTGCAGCTACTTGAAGTCCAGTTGAGATGAAGCTTATCTAAGGTAACATCAGCGGAACACTCTAAGAAAAACTGTTCTCATCCTGAGTCTACTTAAGGCATTTTATTTAAAAAAATCTGGAGTTAATCAATGCTGGATTAAAAAAAAAAAGGTAAAGATCCCAATATGTCAGATTGGAAATTTAAAAAAAATAAAATTCCTGAGTTTTGATAAATAACTTTATCATAATAAAAAAATGTGCCTATTGAAAACATTTTTTTAAAAAAAGCATGTTATATGACCTTTTTTTCTGGAAAAGCTCATGCCCTAGTGCACAGAATATGCTAATAAATCTTTGGGGACATCTGTAACAAATTAATAGGAAATGAAAAGCCAAAGAATGACCTGTTACGTATGTATAAAATGTGCATTGCTCCTGGCAACACACATCATGCTTACTACAGGCATCTTTATCTTTCTTTTTTCTCACAGGGTCCTGCCCATATTTTAATACTTTATAATTAATTATGCTTCACTAAACTATTTACAGGAGCAGAAACTAATCACACCCCTTCTTAAGCCCATACATATGTAACTACAGAATTAGAATGTATTTTAAAACAGTATGAAGATGAATGTGCTACATACTACCATTCTTTGGAAGAAAAATTCAGTAAGTAGTTTCCTTATGAAGATTTAAGTCTAAATTAAAGTAGAAGTTCAAAATCTCCCTTTGTTTTCCTTGGTTACACTTTTTTCCACCTGCTGTTTCTAAAGAGTTTTGCCCCAAGACAGTCTTTGGATTATAAAACCAGTTGTAAATTGTTGCAAAAGTATCTTGAGTAAAAAATAATCAGCCCCCTGAATGCCCAGTGTTTAATATGGTACACAAACAATTTGTTTTCGGTTTCAAAATAGCTGGTTTCCAATACTAACCATTAATACTAAGAGTATTAATTTTTGCTTTTGCTGTGTTTTTCTCTGCTGTCATAAACATGAATAATGTGGAAACAGTGAAATGGACCACACCTAAAGTGCTGCCAAATGCAGTGAACACACAAACTGGTAACAAGATGATATTTATAAAGACCTTGGAAGATTCCCCCTAACAACAACAGGTAAAAATAACCATCAAAGTAAGAAGCACTTTTGACTGGACTCCATCCTTTAATATTTTCATTAGCTACCTCTACAGCATTTCTGATAAAAAAAGGCTACTTTTTTACATTTAAACTTCTATTACAAAGTATTAATTTTTTTATTTTTAAAAAACCCACAATAGTGATGGTGGTTAATCTGCTTTATAAAAGATAATATACTGAGCTATATATAATAATGGCTCCGATCCAATTAATGTTATATTATACTGCTTAGTAATTACTGTGACTTCAGTTTCTACAGCTGTTCTAGTGAATACAAACAATCATTTAATGCACAGGAAGCAGGGATCATTTGGAAGTGCTGATTCAGAAGTATTCAAGTGCTTCTTCTTTCTATGCTTTTCTTCACGTTCCATAAACGTTGATTCAATAAATGTCCAACCATTTTGAATGTGACACCTTTTTGGGACAATTATTTTTATAATGTTTTTATTTTGTGCAAACACAAACCTACATTTTTCAAAACGTTACCATCTTGTTAGAAGTGATTGCCCCTTTTTCTTGAAAAGGCACCAGCATAAATGTAAGAGAATATACCTTTTACAGTAGTTTTATGAAGAGCTGTACTTGTTACTGGAGCGGAAATTGTCATATCCGTGATCATTAGCTTTGAACTTTAAACAGGACTGCCTTTCCTCCAGGGACAACAGATCTTTGGATTGGCACCAGCAACACAAGCATGACTGTTGAAATAAAAATGAATAAAAATTTCACACAGTTTTGTTTTGCTCATGCAGCAGAACAGTACAGTGAAATGCTGCCCTTCCTCAGTAAGCAATGCCAAGTGTGTGTTACAGCATAGGGAAAGAAAGAAGGAAAGAAACAATCTCTGCATTGCTCGAATGATCACTAAATTCTGGGGTGCTCCATTAGCAGTCAGACTGAGTTGCTGTAGGGCAGGAAGGGTTACATTGAGTTATATAGAATCATGGCCACACACACATACTATTTTGAGTCTGGTCTGCAATGGTAAATAGACCTGAAAGTTAAAAATTAGTGTCCTTGTCCTTTCTCTAATAATCTTACCAGGAAAAAAATGCATGCATGGTAACTTATACTTTCTAAGCAAGATGCCACTGTTGGGTTTTGAGCAGGGGGACAGAACCTACACAGTTCCAACTATACTACAGTTGGATGTGCTATAGACCTCCTTGCAGTGGCCTTTGAAACTGAGACCAACACTAAAGCACACACAACTTGTGCTGTCACAATTGTATGGTAAATACCCTAACACTAGATGCAGAGCTAACTTACTTCTGATGGAAAGATGTAACCAGTAAGGAATTTACAATGGTGAGCAATAAGCCTAGAAGTGACCAATATTAAATAATTGCTTGTTAAGAAAACAACAATCATAGAATTATAGAATAGTTTGGGTTGGAAAGGGACACCTCCCACTAGATCAGATTGCTCAGTGCCTTGTCCAGCCTGCCCTTAAATAACTCCAAAGAGGATGCATCCACAACCTCTCTGGGCAACCTGTTCCAGTGTTTCAGAACTTCTTTTTTATATCTAGTCTCAATCTAATAATTCAGAGAATCTAAGAATTTGTAGTAGGCAATGTAAGGATGCTGATACGGCATCTTGCAAATGGTGAGGAGCCACAAAAAAAGCTCAAATCTGGACATTTTTTGAGCAGACATGCTTGTGTGGAGAACTATTGACCAGGACTTTTCACTCAAAGCAAGACAAAACTACGAACAGGTGCGTCTCATAAAGTGCTGGCATTGGAAAGGCATGAGTGGATACTTGCATCCTCTGTCTTAGATTTAAGGGGCCCTCTGCTCACTGATTTAAGTGCTTGGTCAGGATGGAGGGCACTTGGGGTCAGTGCCCTCCCTATCGGGTTGAAGAGGATACGACTACGTGAACATCTGCAGTGTAGTCCGACCCTGCTTTGTCAGTGCTCTTGAAGTGGCTGGTAGCCAGGTCCAGCCGGGAAGTGATGCAGCACTGATTAGCTGAGACGGTTTATTGTATGCTCATTCCTCTTTTGCTTTCCATTTTGGTCCCCACAAATCCTTAACTCCTTCCTATGACTCCTCGGCAGGAAAAGGAGAGAAAAACTCCCATAACCCAGTTGAATTTTATATGATTTTGTGCGTGTTATGGAATTAATTTTATTGCGGACATCATCTCTTAACCAAGGGAGTAGCTCCTAGCAGCTCTTACCTTAAAGCAATTTTGGAATCTTTTGCTCACCAAGTAGAGAGCTATTGGGTTAATGCAGGAATTCAGTGAAGCCATGTTAATTCCGATGTAGTCCATCACAAGAAAAAAGCTGTATGGAAATTAAAGTTCAAGAGAGACACTTTTTATTTCCTCTGAAAAGGCGTAGTAGAGGTTTACAGCTATGAAAATTTGGTCTCAGCTTCACTCAAAGAATATTAAACGTAATAGTAAAGGGAGTTTTATCAACCAGACAAACGCATGAAGGTAACAATTGTGCTCAATAACAAAGTTCGTACTAGCAGATCATTCTGATGACAGTAATTTCAGAATCATAGAATCAAAGTGGTTTGGGTTGGAAGGGACCTTCAAGACATCTGGCTCCAACTCCCCAGAAGATCCAATCATCACAACTTGTGGGAGGAAATATTAATGAGATTTTCCTCACAGATTTAACCCTTGTTGTTCTGTTGAAAGGGAGAACGGGCACAGAAATTCCCTCTCAACCTACATAATGCCACAAGACAGTAGGGAAATCCCAAAAGGCATCACAAGGTAAACAGAGAGATTCCTCATGATTTCCCAGCTCTGCTAGTGGAGGGAAATCACTATGCCCTGGATAAAGAAGCATGGAGAACTTCAGATAGATTAAAATGAGACCATTAAAAAATTCAGCTATGCCTATGGATAATGTCCATAGCCCACAAGTATTTTTCTAGTCTCACCTTAAAAGTTCGCATCTGTTGGGGTCCTTCTGATCATAAATAGTGAGCTTCAATATTCTGCTTAAGTGAAGTGGGAGCCAACACAAGGCAAAAACAAGTACCAGACAAAACACAGTTTTGGCCACCTCACGTCTCTGAAAAAGGAAATTGGGCAGAATAGTGTTATAGTTTCTGTCTCTTTTTTTACTGTTGCTGTCTGCTAACACACAAATATTTAATAAACAAAGTAAAAGCCCCATCAAAATAGGACTTAGGAGAACATCAGAAAACCCTGCTTTCTTGGAATGTATACCTAATCTTCTCTGTTGTTTTAGATGTCTTGCATTTATTCTCTGTATCTCTATTTTTAAAAGCATGAGTAATAATATGAAAAATCAAGGACATGAAAACAGCAATTTAAATTAAAATGAAGAACATACTCATCTCCCTGATCACTTTCAAATACCAGCTTTTCTTTCAACCACATTTTCCTGAGCTTTGATCTCAGGTTTGATTTTAAATGCCCCAGAGATTTCAATTACAGCTTTATCAAGGTAAGAGGAAAGGAGCATAAATATTCTTTATAGTACAAATGCATTTTAATTCTAGTAATGTCAGATGTTTGCCTCTGGTGCAATACTAAGTTGGAATGTATCTTGGAATGTGTTTTGTTCTAACATTGTGCTAACCTCACCACTACTCTCCATTAAATTGATTCAAAATAAGTAATAGCTTTATGGCACCAGTTTGTATATTACAGCATGATTTCAGTTTTCATTACAAATTCTCCATCTCCCATAGTTGTAAAGTAGAAACAAAACCTTTGAGATTAACATTAAATAAGAAAAACACCATTTTATGACTGCCAGTTGAAATCGTAGATTTCTGAGATAGAAAGACAGACACAAGCTAAGCAGCTCCACTGATAGGAAACTCCTTACTAGAAATCTTGAAGTTGTTAAATAAAAATGGAATAATGATTGGCAATAAAATCAGTCAAGGTATTATGATCATCCTATCTACAGTCAGCAGAGCTGTCAGGGATAAATTTTTACCTGTTTTAAGTGATCATTTAAAGCAATCTGCATCCCACTTTTCTTCCTTAACATCTCACAGGTCATGAGAGTATAGAAAAACGCTGTGATAGCCAGTGGCAAACAGAAGTAAAAACTGAACAGCCACCAGTCTTTAGCTTGTTTGTAAAACTGGAAGGAAAGCAAAAACATAGTTAGGAGTTTAATGTTGAGTGTTTTTGGGAGAAATGCTATAACTAATTGGTCAGTCAGTGCTGGAAAACATCTACAACGAGAAAATGGGACAAGACAGTAATATGCCCAAAGCCCATATAAAGATAAAAGTTTCTGAATCCTCTTCTTCTAACCAATATACTTCATAAAGTTGCTGTCATTTCATATGAACATTATGCTTCACATACATTTCACATGCACTTGTGAATATTACAAATCACACAACATTGAGCAGATTCAAGGAACGGTTCCAGAAAGCTGTGATTTTACAAATGTCAGTATCTTACCATCATAAAGGATGTCTTCTGAGTGGGGTGAAGCAGGCAGATTCTAAGATCCTTTCCTCTGTACTCCATTGTAATCATGTCAAAAGCGATAGCTTCTGGAACAGCCAGTATCACTGATATAACCCAGATCAGTACAATTTCAACAGCAGTCCACTTTGGCACTCCAATTCCTTTAATGCGACTCCAAGAAGCAACTGCTCGGTACCTTTAACAAAAAGACACATCTTCAGGTTAAAAATTTAAGAAATCTCATCCTGTTTAACTGGCCTTAACTCAGCTTACTGAGCTGTTGCAGGTCCAGAGGAGGGCCAGGAAGATGATCAAAGGGCTGGAGCACCTCCCTTATGACTCAGGCTGAAGGAGTTGGAGTTGTTCAGCCAGAAGGAGAGAGGGGGAACCTCATAGTTGCTTATCAATACCTGGAGGGGACCTACAGAAAGGCAGAGATAGGACTTTTTAATAGGATATGTGATGGCAGGACTAGGAGTAATGGATGCAAATTGGAAGAGGGTAGATTTAGGCTGAATATAAGAAAGAAGTTCTTTACTGTGAGAGTGGTGAGAGACTGGAACAGGCTGCTGAGAGAGGTTGTGGATGCCCCCTCCCTGGAAGGGGTCAAGGCCAGGCAATCTGGTCTAGTGAGATGTGTCCCTGCCTTTGGCAGGGGGGTTGGGACTAGATGTTCATTAAGATCCCTTCCAGCCCAAACCATTGTATGATTCTGTATCAGCTGAGTGGAAAGGTGAACTTGAGTCAATGCCCATATTTAAAAGAAATCTGAAGAAAAACAATGGGACTCACCTGTCTATACTGAGGGCACACAAACTCAATACTGTGATGCCCACTGATGCCTTTTGAATGAAGGGTACTAATTTGCACATTTCCACACCAAAAGGCCAGTCCTCTGCAAGCAGCTGTGAAAAGAAAACAATTGGAAATTAGCATTTTTTAAAGAGTAATCTGCACAAATGCAATATAGACAGGTCTCTAATTTGGTTTTTTTTATTTTGGTTTGTGTTTGTTTTGTTTTTTGTTTTTCTTTCCCTCATGTAAAACATAGTCAAGACAGCCTCTTCACGAGGGAGTTTACAAGGTGTGTGTACCCTCAAACACTAGGCAGTAGCTTCACAGTCACTGCCTGGCTGGGCAACGATATGCAGAAAGGCTTAGATCTGACTTCTTAGACCTTGCAAGCTGCACTTACTTTACTTTTAATATCAACACTCCAGCATTCATAGTGAAAAACAACTGAGCAGATGAGGACTTCTCTTGCCTTTTACTGGCTTTATCTGACTTGAGCATTCATTGCGTTTCTTGTACAAGTAACTCTTCATTTATTAGAAACACAGAGAACTACTTAAGGCTGATTAAACAGGGACAAAGCTAACAAACAAGTGCACAGCTTGGGTAGAATTTATTTGAATTTGGTGTCAAGATTCCATCAGCTGAGAAATGGACTGGAGAGGAATGTATCCCATAGTTTTTAGCAGACAATCTGATAAGGATAGAAGGGATGTACTGGACACTGTAAGTGCTATGGAATAAAGAAAACTGCACAATGAATTTTAGGTTGGTTCAATTCTCTTTGGGTCACGTACTTCACTGGAAATCTTCCGTCACAACCTCAAAGATACACAATAGCTTATTTAGGGGACAAGAGTTATTGGACAGACAGTACAGCTGATGCTATAAACTGTTTGCCTGTAGATTCAGTTTAGAAACACTTAATCTTTGTACTCTGCAATGAGCTGCTCTAATGGCTCAGATATACCCCAGCAGCAGCCAAATCTTCCAGTTCCTCATAAAAACAAGACTCCAAAACAGAGGTTATGCCAAGAAATAGTCGCAATCACTATATACAAAAGTGATCTTTCTGAGTTTCAGTAATTAGTTACATTATCTAAGCCCATCTCTGCTTTTCATAGCTTTCTTCTAATGAAGTCTTTAGGATCTGTTGAAAATAAAAGAATACAAAATGGAAAAAGAGAGGAAAAAAGAATGATAACTACCCAAAGGAGAGTGCAAATCTTTCTTTTGACTCAGGTCTCCTCAGGTACCTCATTTAACAGGGGTGTAAGAAAAGAAGAGATCACTGTATAGATCCTGCAGGAGACCAAAAGGATTGAAGACAGCCACACAGCTGCCTGCTCAAGTTGATTTCGTTCAGCAGAGCCCTTTAAGCATACATCCCCGTGCATCTAAGCATAAACAATTACATGGTCCACAAACGTTTTCGAAAACCCATGATATAACTTAAGTATAATTTTATTTTATTATAAAGGAAGTTATGCACCTTCCATGACCACGTGCTTTTGGAAATCCCTATGAAGTACTCTCTAGTTCTTTTCAGATACCAAAATACCCTCAAAAATCTGCTTTAGTCTTGTGCCGAAATGGGATCTTTAAAAGAATGGCAGCAGGAAAACTGTAACATGACCTAGCTTTGATATATTTCTTCAATGATCTGCTTAAGAAAAAAAGCACAATGCTTCTGCAGAAGTGAAAGAGAAAAATAAATTCTAAAGATTTATGTTTCTTGAATTTTTTATGGAAAGTAATAAAGCAGGGGGACTAAGGATGAGGTTGTAATAACCATATAGTATGTTTTGCTTATATGATGTGGGAAAGTGACTTGGTCTGTAATTAAAGTATTTTCAGTAAAACCTCTCCCTGAGACTCCTTTTGAATTGCTGTAAGGAAGTATGAAACTACTATTAAAATTGCAACGTGAGTGATTACAGGTGTTCTATCTAAATTTACACTCTACAGAATCAAATGACACCAGAACTAATTTAATTAATATCAGTCAGGCAGTAAACCTTGGGCATACCACACCTAGTTGCTATAGAAATCAAGGACTGGATAACAAGTATGTTGTATGTGTTTTATTGTATCTGTCGCACAGTGTATATATGTATACATTAAATCAGAGATTACTTGAAAAACACTTCCATATTATTTTTTGTTTAGCTAAAATACAGAACATGGACTGAATTTCTGTTGGCAGATTCTGTTGGAGATTTTCAGCTACATTTGCAGTCGGACACTCCCTCTCCTCTCTTCCTTAAAATCACAACTGCTCAGCAGTACATTGGAAATTTTCCTGAACAAAGGCTTATCTCTCAGGTGCAGACAGTCACACCTGTGCTCTAAGCTGACTGGATTTGAGCAAGTTCTAGTTTGGGACACACATAGATGGATTATAAAGTGGCTTCACATGAGTGAATGCACACTATGAATGCAGCCTGCTCAGAGGAAGGCTGCATTAGCTTGAGTTTAGCGTAACATCAAAATGTTGTTTGTGTTCAGCCAGCCTAGGCTGGCTGTTCAGCCTAGGCTGAACAGGATGGACACATTTTCCAGTGCATTGCATTGCACTGGAGAAAAACACATCCTTCTTCTCTTGCAGCTGATGCATTGTGAAATTCCAGCATTTTAATGCATGACTCACAGGTTTCTTTATCATGGTATTGCTAGAGCTTGATGACATGCTCTGCAGCAAAGTCTGAAAACTTTGTAAGATTAACTATGCTTTCTTGTTATTTCTGTTAGTCCTGTGTGTTGCCATCACCTTGAAACACTACCTTTAAGTACAGAGAAAATATGTTTTTAAGTATTCAGGATTAATCTTAGTGAAGTATAAATGTAGTCTCATGCAATTTTGTTAAAGTAAAATGATTTTCTTTTGATTCATAATAGGATGTCTGTACAAAGAGTGCTATTTTACAAATGATTAATGACTTTGAGTCATGAGATGCTGCCAAGTGGCAGCAAAGAGGAAAAATAATGTTGCATTTTCAGCAGTAAAATGCTAAGAAGTCTATCACTGGCTGTATTCCGAGTGACCTTTTCCAATGTTTCATAGTTGTGTATTTCACATGGGCAACTGCTAAGCAACAGAAATGCATGAAAAGGCAATGAAATAGAATGAAGGGAAAGGGTAGATGGTACTGAATGAAGTGAAATCATACTTGACACACACCAACACATCTGATTTGATGGTTAGACTTGAATATCTGAAAGGTCTCTTCCAACCTAGACAGTTCTATGTTTCCACGATGCACCTCAAGTCAAGAGTCTCTCAGAGCAGGTACAGATCTGCACCTAAACTGATGTCAAAGCCACCCAGCTAGAAAAGCAGCCCCAAAAGATGTGACTCAGAGACACACCTGTGAATTACAATACCTGCCCTGCTTCCTCTTGGTTGTGTAGGAACAGAAAGACCTTTGCAGTTTGCTCCCAGAACACGCCAGAGGGTGAGCAAGATACACTGCTCTCGAGAGCTCTCTGCTGTGGCCACCAGCCAGAAGGCTGATGCTACAGCTCCAACACACTACTGCTGACCTTCTGAAGTTAGGCACAAAGAAGTAGCAAAATGTGCACTTGTTTACATCGGTGTCCCAGTCCCAAGTAATAAAAGCATGCCAGAATCTGCAATTCCTCCTTGCTGTGTGTTCACAGCTAGTCTAGTTCACAGGATCAGAGAACTTGATTTCCATCTTAATGAAAAGTGGGAAGAATGATGTGGGAAATCAGACATGCAATTCACAAGTCCTATTTCAATTTATCCCTGTGAAATAACCTCAGATTTCCACCTGATGCTTTTGAGATGGAGAAGCAGCCTGATCTAGTGGGAGGTGTCCCTGCCTATGGCAGGGGGGTTGGAACTCGATGATCTTTAAGGTCCCTTCCAACCCAAACTATTCTATGATTCTATGATTCTAAGTTGCACAGAAAAAAGTTTTTTTCCAGCATTTTGTAAGAGCAAATTTTTTTTCAAAAAAAGGGGAAGGTATATCCAGGAATCTAAGCTTACGGTCAGGGGTAAGTCAGACAACATTAAAAAACTTATTAATATTTAAGAATAATTATGAGGTCAGGGTGGGGATCTTCCCTCTAGACATGGAAATACAATTACCTCTTCCTTGTTAAGAACATTTTACTGCTTTATCCAATAAACTGTGTAAGCCTTAATGAGGCACAGAATTATTCTCTTTTCCCATGTCTTTATCAGTAACTTCTGCTCAGAAGGCTGAATTTACAAAAAAAATACTGAACTAAGATGATTTCCTATCATACAGACACCTTGAAAACAACAAAAGTCTCATGATGGCAAAGTCAAGAGCTTCTGCAGTCTCACAATCTCAGGGAATTGACTGCATCAAAATTAACTTCAGAAGGTGGTGGTGCTTCTGCCAGAGTGGGAAGCACAAATGTACAGCAGAAGCCAATAAGAAAACTTGTTTTGAAATGGCATGTGTATTTGCACTAAATACAGGTACAATAAATAAGTGTATACTGAAATATGTGCATATGAAAATACAATTATGTGTATATGAAATATAAAAATGGGTATACAATGAAAGAAAGTACTCTGAACTTACAAATCTATACTGACCTCATCTAAAATATTTCAGTTTGGAGATTTCGATCCATTTTTAAAACTATATATTTATACTTTCAACAGCAGCCAGACACATAATGAACTCCAAAGTAGATTGTTTCCATCTAACAAAGTTACCCCTGCACTGCCTGTAGAGTCTAGATTGATTCCTCCACTGGACAATTCAGATCTTTCTTGAGTGCCTCTAAGATGCATTTGTTGACTATCAAGGGTTCCCATGCAAAACAGGCTTCTATTTTAATTATAGCAAGAGACCAATAAACTTTGCACACAAAATTCTGAGATCAACTTTACAGGACCTTAAATATGTGGTTCAAATGTTGAAAGAAAGGAAATAATGGATTTCTCCCAATAAAATGTCAGTTATCTTTAACATTAGAAGAAGCAGTGATCAGGAGTTGTAATATCATAGAATCACAGAATGCACAGAGTTGGAAGGGACCTTCCCTTCAAAGGTCATCTAGTCTAACGCTCGTGCAGTGAGCAGGGACATCTTGCACTAATATGGGATTGCAACTATTTTATAAATACAAGCACCTTGACTTTTGGGGAAAGTTTGAAAAAGACTGGGTTTATCATGACACATGCCCTGTAAGTACTTGCATTACAACAGTTAGTAAGGTCATCACATAGACATTTCCATGGAAATCCTTTTTCAGAGCATAGATGGATTAACAAAGAGGCCAGTTTGTGTCTGCATGGGATATGCAGTCCATAGTCTGGTCTTTCTTGTATTTGCAGAGCTTGATAAATACTATGTAATGTTGACTATATTTATAATATAATCCCTAAAACGTATAACTTTAAAAAAAAATCCCTGCCTACAAAACTGACTTTGGCCTTTGATCACTGGCTTGGATAAAGTACATGTTCTGTTCCTTCCCTGGAATTTCTTCTCTGCTTTTCAATTATGCTGAGGTAAAGGAACCTACAACAGTTTTTTCAAGTAATATTCTTCCTCAGTCATTTGTGTTATAGCAAATTGACAGTCAAGTGTCCAGAATGTGCAAAGGATAGGTAGTTCCTCTACTTTAAAATCCATTGGTACATGAAAATAAACTATTATTTTGTTATGGCTTTAATGAGATGCCTGTTCCTATCTCACTACACATATATGCATGAGAGCTAGAGTTAATGTAAGTTTGGTCTAACATGTGGGAGCCGTCAACTGAACGTAACTGAGAACCACAGACCTGTACTGTCAGGTGTACAAGCTGCCACTGCCTTGTCTTCCAAATATTAAGCGCAGAGTGGGACAAAGAAATCTCACTGACCACCAAACTGTATCCCTTCACTTCTAATGTTCACACCTTTATCTGCTGCTTGTAGCATCAAATTAATGAAGACATCTTACTTAGTCAGTTAGTTAAGCAGTTGACCAGGGTGACCTCCACATCTTTATGAGCTGCAGAAGGATTTCTTTGTCTCAGATTTTCCCTTACCTGTTCTGCAGTTCTGGGGGCTCAGCAAAAGACAAATGTAGTCTAGGAGACCTGAATTATTGCAAGATCTGGTCCCTGCTTACTGCAGAGGGATTTGGAATGGATGACCTTTGAAGGTCCCTTTCAACTTTATGATCCTATGGCAAAATTTTTCAGGACCTCAAAATGGCCTTCCTGGCTCTGCAGCTGTAATGGAACTCTCCTCAAGCCCTCATTTCATACCCAGTTTCCTGAGCCATGTGGCAGATTCCCATACTTGCCATTTTTTGCTGAACGTATTGATCAATATTCAAATCTATCAAGTGCAATAGACAAATTGGCATCTTCCACATAGGATTACACCTGCTTCACAATCTAGATAATATCTCTTTTCTTTAGACTCTCTCAGTTTAAGAGATGTGAATTTTTAACTGTCTATTTTTTCACCTACATGTGCCTACACTTAACTTCAATGGTCACAAGGGACATCTTTTGCATTTATCACTTTTAGGAACAAAATGCTGCTCCCAGTGCGAATTCTGAGCTCTCTTTGATGGGTCTTTCTGGAAACCGTTCACAGACACTTTCACACTTTCCACTACAAGTGCTACTGAGTAAACTGCTGGTGTTCTATTGACATGAAAAATTATCTCACTTTTTTTTTCCACACAGCTGTCTAACTGGGGATCTGGTAGCAATTTTGAAACTCTGTTTCATCCAGTTAAGAACTGATTCAAAGTGCAAGTTACAGCTGCTAAATATACTTGCTGTATAAAACAAGTGTTTGCTAACCTTCATTTTCCCCATGCTGCTGAGTGCTTACAGCCAGCTTTTGATTGCATTATTGTATCCTTCCTTACAAAATTGCTCTGCAGGTAGAATTAAGTGGGATGTATGTAGCGTTGATAAAATATTATCAACTCAAATCACACATAATTTTGATTAAATAAGTGTCTTAAGATTTGAGGCTGTCAGGTTTTTTTTAAACTTGCGTCCATTCAAAAGTCCTATTTTAAACCTGCCAACTATTTAATTCCCTATGGTGAGGGGCAGTACAATTTTATTATGGGCTCTTCATTAAGATGAGTAGCAGCGTGGGAAATCTAGCACCTGAGAGTTACTGCTCAGCTCCCAGCATTATCAATAGCACAGTAGAAATCTTATACTTGCTGCTGATAGAATATTTATCTATTTGCAGTCTGACCACTTGTTCCTCCGGCTCCAACCTACTCATAATCATATGCCTGATGACTTTCAATCAAGATAAGGGCTACAGTATATCATCACATATCATCAATTTTGAAATAGTGTCACTGAGATTGCAAAGCCTTGTACTGAGCAGCTGTTACTATTTAATATTTTTGCTTTTGCTCAGAACAGATTAAAAAATCTTTAGTTTGACGCGTGTTTTTTACAAACATACAGTTTTTTCATAGTGACTTAGTGGTATTTAGTTTCCTAAATCCCAGTATCACTCAGAAGGTTACACACCTCTATCAAGAATCAATGTATACAGAAAATACTGATATTCCAAATCCAAGAACTCTTGTGTAATCCAAATTATCCAGCTTAAGATTTTAACACAGTTTGGATGCTTCCTGCTTTGTAATACATTAAAAGCAACGAAGATATGGGATTTTCCTATTTTGGCAGCTTCTGGAAGTAATCACTAAGAATATAGTAGACTAAATTCACAACCTGACCCTTCAACATGGTTTTCTAAAGGTATAAAGTAAGAAACCTCGGGGTTTATAAAGGTGCATATAAAGTAAGGAGAAGAAATAGATAAAGGCTCTTATGTTCACTTCATGCAGGAACTGATGGGTGCACAGGGACCCAGACTGCAAACTTGAGGCAGAAGGTGCCTTCTTACTTCCAGCATCCCTCCCAAGAGTGCTAAGCGCTAACCAGCAGCTGGATTCCTCTGCTTAGTGAATTTCTAAGCAAAAATGAATTGCTTGAGTGAGGCACAGAGGAGATGGAGGTTGCAGTCCTTCCTTATCAAGTCAAAAGGCAAAGTGCTGCAACACTGGTGAAAGGGTTTGCAGCTCAGGGCAGCATCACATCTCACAACCACTCAACATATAAAATTAATACAAATCTCCATTCCACTAGTGGCTGTAAAGACCCAAGAGAAGTAAATAAATAAATCTGTGCCACTTGAGCTGGAGGGACTGAGTTGCGCTCACAAGAAAGAAGTCTTCTGCACTTCCCCCTCCATTCCTCGAGGGAAGGGGGGAAGTGACAAATACATAAATCTATTATCCGTATTATTCATGCATCTGTGTGTATATCTATTGCATTTATATCCTTTATGTCTGGAACTGCACCTGTTTCCAGGGGACTTAAAAACACTGGCTGCTTCCAACTGGTCACCTCTGCCCCATTCACACCCTGGACCGCTGACTGGGTTGCGACTGGGGCAGAGAGTGGATGCCGCGTGGGACAACAGCTGACCAGAATACCACCCTCCGGCAGGTTTCTGCCATGAGGTCTAATCTCAAGCTGTCCCCTAGACAAAAATGAGGTGAGTCGTGTCTCCCCCAGCACGGCAGATGCGGCAATGCCAGGCATCTTCTCGGGGACCGGCGGGAACCTCCGAGGTGACTCCTCCCCACTCCCCGCGACCGATCCCCGGCTGCCCCTCACCTTGTAGACGGTGATGGGGATGTCGATGATGATGTGCAGGAGGTCGCCCAAGGCGAGGCTAGCAATAAGGATGTTGGGGCCATTCCTCATGCACTTGTTCTTGTAGATAATGCGCAGCAGCGTGGAGTTGCCGATGATGCCCAGGACGAAGACCAGGCAGGACACCACTGTGTTGATGTATTTGAATGTCTCCTTGATCTCCGTCTGCCCCGTACACATTGGGGGAGAAGCCGAGCGCGGCCGCCCGCTGCCAGACCCCCCGCCGCCCTTGGGCATCGCGGCCGGACGGGAGGCGTTGGGGTCGGCACCCCGCAGCCCCGGAGTCCGGGGGACCGTGTCAAACGCCACCGGAGGGCCCTGCCTGCCCGGTGCCGGCGGGTTCTGCCTGCCCGGTCCGGGCGAGCGCAGGGAGCCGTCACCCTCAGCGGCAACGCGGCAGCTAAGAATCAGGAGGAGGAGGAAGGCGGGCAGCTGCCACCGGCGGGCAGCGGGCATGGCGCTGAGGCACGGCCGATCCCCCGCAGTCAGCACCGACCTGCGCGGAGAGAGGGGACAGGCCATCAGCTTGCATAGACGAACACCCAGCCCCGCCGGTCGCCGCCACCGCTCCCGCCGCCCGGGGACGTGGTCGCCACCAGACGGGGACGCAGCCAACAGAGCAGCGGCGGGGGTTAAAACATGCCCGGAGGCTCGGGGCGATAAATCCCCTCCATCCGGAGCTGCCCTCCCTCTCCGCTCCTCTCGTCCTCACCGAGTCGAGCTGATCCTCCCCGCCCGCCGCCTGCGGGGCTCTGCCTTGCCGAGCGAGGGAAACGCGCTCCGCCGGTTGTCGGACTCGGCGGGACTCCCGGCTGGCTGTCCCCGAATCGAGACGGGCTGTGGCCGCTCGCCAGCCGATGGGCGTCCCGGAGCGGCGGCAGCAGCGAGACCCGTCAGACGCGCACTGAATCCCCTCCGTGGCTAAAGCTGCGCTAGCAGGCCAGGCCCCTTCCTCTTTTCTAAAAAGTTCGAGCGCATCTGGCCCATAAGTCACAGTCAGACCCCACCCGTGCCCTCCTCCCCACAC
>VZTY01030987.1:0-19801 GCA_013400935.1 Turnix velox
CTCAAGCAGCTCCCTGTCCTTCATCTGAGGTCCCCAGAAGAGGACACAATATTCCAGTAGTTCATAATTCCAGTGCTTTGTAATGTTTTTTTTTTCTGGGACACCACTTCATGAAGCTTTAATGTAGAGTATGTCTTTCACATGCCTTCCTCCCCCATCTGCTGGTGGTTTATCTCACAGTTGTCTGCTAGTTGCCTCCAACTTGTAACTTTGATGACTGATAACTTTTTCCCAAATCTTCTCAGGGGGGACCTCATAGTAACTTATCAGTACCTGAGGGGGTCCTACAGAAAGGCAGGGGAAGGACTTTTTAATATGATATCGGATCAGAGGACTAAAAACAATGGTAGTAAATTGGAAGGGGGTAGATTTAGGATTTCTGCGCACTTTTCATAATTTACAGTGAGGGTGGTGAAGCACTGGAACACGTTGCCCACAGAGGTTGTGGATGCCCCCTCTCTGAGGGTGTTCAAGACCAGGCTGGACAAGGCACTGAGCAGCCTGATCTAGTGGGAGGTGTCCCTGCCTATGGCAGGGGGGTTGGAACTCGATGATCTTTGGGGTCCCTTCCAACCCAAACTATTCTATGATTCTATGATTCTCTCAAAGTGGGAATAAATGGGAAGAAGAAGCTTGGGTTGTTTCTAAGACATGGAGTAAACCATCACATGGCTCTCAAAAAACTCAAAAAAATTACTCAAGATAACAAAAAAATGAACACAGAGACTCTGGACTCTCTGGGGAAAAACCACTCTGCAGTTGCAATTTGAGTGGGTGAAGAGAATCCTGCACTTCAGCACATAAAAGGTCCATTA
Organism: Turnix velox; assembly: GCA_013400935.1. Classification (NCBI taxonomy): domain Eukaryota; kingdom Metazoa; phylum Chordata; class Aves; order Charadriiformes; family Turnicidae; genus Turnix; species Turnix velox. Next base: position 816 of record VZTY01030987.1, read on the forward strand.
TGAAGCTCAGCTCCTCTAGCTGAAGGTACTCTAAAGCAGTCTGGAAAATTTCAGAGCAAATATGAATCCATTCCTCCCTCCCATTAACTCTTCTAATTGCAGGAAAATCTGCTTTTTGCCTCAATTTTATAATCCTCACAAAAAGCTGCACAAAGTAACATTAGAATCATAGAAATAGCCCAGGTTGGAAGGGACGTTTCAGGTCATCATGTCAAAACATCAACCCAACTCTGCCAAGAACCATCCCTGAATCATATCTCTAAGCTGTGTGTCTGTCTGTCTCTGAGACAGCTCCAGTAGTTGAGCCCCATTAGCCCCACTATGCATTTAAATACTAATTTATTTCATGCCAAAGAGAAATCATAGAATGGTTTGGGTCGGAAGGGACCTTCAAGATCATCTAGTTCCAACCCTCCTGCCATAGGCAGGGACACCTCCCACTAGATCAGGTTGCTCAATGCCTCATCCAGCTTGGCCTTAAACCCCTCCATCCACAACCTCTCTGGACAACCTCTTCCACTGTCTCATCACCATCACAGCAAAGAATTTCTTTCTTAATATCCAGCCTGAACCTCCCTTCTTCCAATTTCCATCCATTACTTCTAGTCCTGCCATCACATATCCTATTAGAAAGTCCTACCCCAGCCTTTCTGTAGCCCCCTTCAGGTATTTAGAAGCTACTGTGAGGTTTCCCCCTGAGCCTTCTCTTCTCCAGGCTGAACAACCTCAACTCCTTCAGCCTGTCCTCATAAGGGAGTTGCTCCAGCCCTTTGATCATCTTTGTGGCCTCCTCTGGACCTGCTCCAACATCTCAATGTCCTTCTTATTTTGAAGGCTCCAGAACTGGACACACTAATCATGGAGTGGGTTATCACTCTTTCTACTACTAAATTGTCCTCATTGACCTGGTCACAGCCCCAGTGCTGCACAGTTGGACTTGTCAGGAGCAGCATTAGGCTGGAGACCCCCATCCTGGTGCCTCCAGCTGAAGCTGGTGGGACTGGGCATTACTACATACCTCCCCCATGCTACAGCCAACTCAGTGCTGCTACAAGTAACGGGCTTCAAAGAAAAAAGTGGGTGTGATTGACCTGGCTGTCATGACTAATGCTCAGAACTTTCGACCAGGACGGCTTCATCACACACTCACTCCACCAGCACACCCTCTCTCTCTCTCCTTGGGAACCGGTATTTCCCACTGTGCCAAGGCAAAACTCTAGGAACCAGGGTTATAAATCAAAGGTGCCATGACGCAGGCACTCCTGAGTCACACAGAGCTGGCCAGGGGAAGGAGTCCAGCAACACCAGCAGAGCTTTTTCCAGTAGGATGAACATTTTAGAACACACTCAATCCATGCTATGACTTCCACTGGACCTGTAAAGCTGATAAACCTCTGCTGTGTATCAAGGTCCATCCCCAACACCACTACTCAGATGGCATCAGGAGTCTCAGAGTCTTTTTAAGCACAGAGGACAACAAGTGGGGGGGGTTGGCATTTCTTAGTCAATCCTGGTGTCACCTCAACTCTTTCCAACCTGGTGGTGACAATCCCAGCAAGACTACAGCTGCCAATTTCAAATTCCTTATCACAACTGGTCCCTTCTGGCAACATTTACTCAATCTTTGTGTCACCTCAGCTCTTTCCAACCTGGTGGTGACAATCCCAGCAAGACTACAGCTGCCAATTTCAAATTCCTTATCACAACTGGTCCCTTCTGGCAACATTTACTCAATCTTTGTGTCACCTCAGCTCTTTCCAACCTGGTGGTGACAANGCTGATAAACCTCTGCTGTGTATCAAGGTCCATCCCCAACACCACTACTCAGATGGCATCAGGAGTCTCAGAGTCTTTTTAAGCACAGAGGACAACAAGTGGGGGGGGTTGGCATTTCTTAGTCAATCCTGGTGTCACCTCAACTCTTTCCAACCTGGTGGTGACAATCCCAGCAAGACTACAGCTGCCAAGTTCAAATTCCTTATCACAACTGGTCCCTTCTGGCAACATTTACTCAATCTTTGTGTCACCTCAGCTCTTTCCAACCTGGTGGTGACAATCCCAGCAAGCCTACAGCTGCCAAGTTCAAATTCCTTCTCACAGCTGGTCCCTCCTGGCACCATTTCCATGTGGCCTCCCAAAATGTGCAACAACACTATTTATGTCCCAGTCCTGTGCTCTCCTAACTGAGATTCTTGGCTTTTCATGCCATCAAAAGGTTTTCTATGATCTAGGCAACATCCCCCCCCGAGCTCCATGGGTCTCCTGAGGGCTGTCATCTCCATCCTAATCCATCCCTCTCCTCTTCCAAGCTTCTCCCAGCTATGCAGCCCTCAGGACTGGGAGATTTCATTGTGTGGCACCACTGCTTGGCACAGAAGAGGGGAAGAGATCAAAGAGGGATGTGGGGCAGGATGGAGGATGACTCCCAAGGAAAGGATGTCATGGCAAAAGGACCTTCAACATCCCACCCTGCTGGAAATGTTCCCTGGCCCGTGCTAACTCTCTGCTCAAGCTGTGAATTTAACAGCAATGGCACATGGTGCTGGCATCCAGGAACTGTCTTGAGGGTTCTCTCTTGCCAAGCTGGAAGAGTGATGTCAGTGAGCAGTGCCTGTCCTGTTTCCTCCTGGCAGACTACAAGAGCCCAGAGAAGGAAGAGACCTGCTGCTAAATACGCACAGAACAACAGAGGAGGAGATGGATCTCATTGAAAAACCTCCTGCTCTTCTATCAGCTTTGCACAGTTGGGGTTTGAGATGACCATCACCACCATCTTACACCTACAATAAGCAAGCACAACCTATTACAAGTTCTTGCTGTGCTTCAAAAGAATAAAAAAGTCCTGCAAACATGTAAATAAACACAAAGATGTAATATCCCATCTCAAAGACTCCTTTTGGTCCAGGTTACTTTGGCAACTCCTTTCCCCTTGAAGGGAAAAAAGCCAAAAAACAAGACCTCCTCTGACCTGCAAAGCAAATTCTCCTGGCAAAGCTCAGCTATAGGAATGCATCTGAGATAGAGATGAACTTCCCAGTTTGGGGGCAATGGGATCCCCAAGTTCATACTGCAGGGGAAGGAACCAGTGGGTTTAAATTTGTTCAAGCAAATTATTACGTGGAACAACCATCACAACATTAAGCACTGTCAAAGCCAAGCTGGCCAGTTGGCTCTGAAGCACTTTGTTTAAGACTTAATTTTCCTTTATGGATCTTCTTTCACAAGATATGTAGTTTCAGAAGGTGTGAGGGATTGTTTGGGATAGATGCTGAACAGCCACCTGATAATCACAGCTAAGCTGTGATTTTTATGATATTTAAGCAGAATATGAGCCAACAATGTGTGCTTACAGCCCAGGAGGCCAAGTGCATCCTACATCAGAAGAGTCGTGGCCAGCAGGTCAAGGGAGATGATTCTCCTCATCTACTCTGCTCTGGTGAGTTACTTTGAGTTACTGCATCCAGCTCTGGAGGACATGGAGGTTTGGGAGAGGGGCTGGAGGAGGTTATGAGGAGGATGATCAGGGGGCTGTAGCACCTCTGCTATGAGGACAGGCTGAGAGAGCTGGGGCTGTTCAGCCTGGAGAAGAGAAGGCTCCAAGGAGACCTTCTAGCAGCTTCCAAGAAGGTGCTACAGGAAAGCTGGGGAGGGGCTGTTTGCCAGGGCATGGAGCCAGAGGACGAGGGGAAATGGTTTAAAACTCATCTAACTAGGGCAGGGTTAGATGAGACATGAGGAAGAAGTTCTTCCCCATGAGGGTGGTGAGACATTGGCCCAAGTTGCCCAGAGAGGTGGTGGAAACCCCATCCCTAGAGCCATCCAAGACCAGGCTTGCTGAGGCTTTGAGCAACCTGATCTAGTGCAGGATGTCCTTGTCACTGCAGGGGGTTGGACTAGATGGCCTTTGAAGATCCCTTCTAACTCAAAGCATTCAATGATTCTACGAATTACTGCTTAGTTTTTTTCAAAACAGAGTCTGTGGTTCACTGGATTCTAAACTGCAGCAAATTTACAAACCAAGGAAGCTTTTATAGGCAATAAAGTGACATCAAGTTTGAAAACCAGCAACAACAACATAAAAAAAAGCTGAGTTCTATGCAAAAACAATGCTAGGAGTTGTAAAGCTGAAGCTTTTTCCCTTGTTCCATCCATGATGTGTTTTATCAAGGCCAACAAGTTGATCTAAGGACATGAAAAGTGCCTTCATTTCGAGTTTCTATACCCTTAACTGGTTTAAATGAAAACCAGACTGTTGTTTTAATGTTGTGTACAAAACCACAAAATAACTATTAATTTTTCCCCTTCCAACAAAAACGTTAAGATGGTTTTAATGACATTTTGGAAAAAAAAAAAAAAAAAAAAAAAGAAACACAACACCCACCAGCTTTCAGACCATGGAATCATCATCCAGCCTTGCCTACAGGAGTCAGCCATAGTGATATTTTTATAAAGCAATGCACAAAGTCCCAAAAATCTTGCATTTTCCACTGAAAAACACAGCTCCAGCTGCACTGGGAATGCCACTGAAGGAAAGGTCCTCTGGAGATTTCATCACATCAAAGCAAGGGGCATGTATACTTAATTCACTGTCGCTCTAGATACTGACAGTGGAGTGGATTACTTATCTCTAACACTCAATAAATATAGCCAGGGCCTTTTATCTGCTGTTCCAGGACTTTAATGTCACCTCACTGCCTCACTCATGTTGTGGGAAGGAGAGGACCCAGAGATCCCATTAGAGGGCCAGCAAGAGAGAGAAGAGCCAAGGCTGTAGCTGGCAGGGCAGGCACATGGGCACCACGCCATTCAGGAGTCCAGGACCAAACCCAGCCAACCATGGCAGAGGCCAGGGGAATAAAAATAAACCCAGCTGCTCCAAAGGCCAAAAAACCATGAGGACAATCAAGGTTTAACCCTGGAGGTTTAGTCACTTGATAGCAAGTAAGGACACTGCCCCACAGAAGCTGTGGTTGCCCCATCCCTGGAGGGGTTCAAGGCCAGGTTGGATGGGGCTTGGAGGAACCTGGGCTGGTGGGAGATGCCGCTGCAAAGCATCAAGGTAGAACAAGTGAGATGTCCCTACAGCCCATGTGGTTACTCTCCCTTTATTTTTTCCATACTTTATTTCTGTGTCATCTCATTCAGCCCCCCTGCAGTGAGTAGGGGCACCCTGGACAGGATGAGAGAGGTGGGGCTGTTCAGGCTGGAGAAGAGAAGACTGAGGGGAGACCTCATAGTGGCTTCCCAATGCTATGTCAGGTTGCTCAGAGCCTCAGCAAGCCTGGCCATAGATGGCTCTAGGGATAGGGTCTCCACCACCTCTCTGGGCAACCTGGGCCAGTGTCTCACCATCCTCATAGTGAAGAACTTCTTCATGTCTCATCTAACCCTGCCCTGCTCTAGTTTCAAACCATTGCCCCTCATCCTGTCCTTGCCCTTCAGCAAGTCTGGCCTTGGATGGCTCTAGGGATGGGGTCACCACTACCATCCTGGGCAATCTGGGCCAGTTTCTCACTACCATCAAGGTGGAGAATCTCTTCCTCATGTCTCATCTAACCCTGCCCTGCTCTAGTTTCAAACTATTGCCCCTCATCCTGTGGCTCCATGCCCTGACAAACAGCCCCTCCCCGGCTATCCTGGAGCCCCTTCAAGCACTGGGAGGACACTATGAGGTCTCCATGGAGCCTTCTGCTCCAGCCTGAACACCTTGAGCTCTCTCAGCATCATAGCTGAGATGCTCCAGCCTCCTGATCACTCTCTGGACCACCTCTGGACCCTCACCAACAGGTTCACATCCTTCTGAGAAAGGAGAGCAGCCACTTCTTCCTCAGAAGACTCATGTAGACCTTCCCTACCACTCTTAGGAGCAAGCAGCAGCTGCTCCCAGCTCTCTAGCTAAGTGGTGACAAAGGACAGGCGTTTTGGGCCACCCACCCCTGCCTAGTCCTTGGGGCTGTCACCGCGCCATGTCGCTGGCCCTCTGCCACAGCACTGACCATTTCAAGACATGAGGCTGTTCCTGCCTCTGCCTCTGCGTAGGAGGGAGCAGAGGTTATGAGAAAGGCTGCATTTTTAACTTCAGCTTCCTTATCAAAGAGCTCAAGAGTTGTTTTTTTGTTTTTTTTTTTTAAAAAAAGGCAGCATTAAAATGCAAGTACGCAGGGAAATACTCACTGAAGAGAGCTACGTGCTGCTATATCCTTTTTATTTTCTTATTATGCTCAGCTTTTGTTTGAATAATGGCATTTAGGACCAAGACAAGGCTCACCCCTGTGTGTACACAACGTCTATGAAAACTTAAATAATTACTTCAAATCCCTGTGGTCCTGGGCTGACTTGGAAAAAAAGCTCCTCTAGATAAAGTCTGTGCTACGTGAAGGGAAGGCATGTTTAGAAATGCAGATGTTTAGAGGAGGAAAAAAAAAAAGAAGATGCTGGGGGGTGGGGAGAAAAAAATGTACAAGGAAATTTTGAGGAAGTTTCTAATGATTTTTGAGCTGTCTTCTCCAGCCCAAACTGGCTTTTTTCTTATAGTTTTTCAGGATAGTAGTATGATGAAGAACTATTTTCTCTCCCTTTAAATTGATCCTACTTGTAAACTCAGAAAATACTTTATGCCAAAATAAATCTCTTTTTTGTACCTCTGCAATCATATTTTTTGTTGCTTTTAATACATAATGCTGGGTTTTTTGTGATTTTTTTTCCAATTTATAGGTAGATTTAGTATGTATGTTGACATTAGATCATAGAATCATAGAATGATTTGGGTTGAAGGGACCTTCAAGATCATCTAGTTCCAACCCCCCTGCCATGGGCAGGGACACCTCCCACAAGACCAGGATCCAGTTTTTGGGTTTGTATTAACAGAGAAAATGACTTTACAGCCTCATTGTTCTGCACTGGGTTGAGATTTGACATTTATAAGCAAGTCAAGATAAAGGAGAAGACAATAATTAGTTTTCCACCATCAAAACTCATCCTACTGGTCTATCAGCACCCACATGGGGAAAGGAAGCAGTTCTTGTAATGGTTGAAAATGCCCTTATTTTAGCTGGGGAGTTTCTTCTAGTTTTATGAGGAAACAGTGATAAATGCCTTCATGGAGCCAGCAGGATAGACTGGCTCCTTCCAGCAAATAAAAAAAAGATGCCTCTGATTTTCCAGGAGATTTTGGGCATGCTGGGAAATTAGAGTAACTTCAAAGAACCCCAGGAAATTAGGCAATAAAGCACAAACAAAAAATACAATCTACATGTACACTCCCAGTTCTATTTTGTAATAATTTTTAAGAATATATACACACCATCATGTAATTATTATTACTACAAATGCAAATAGTTTCCATACTATAGGGCAAGCAAAGTTTATTATCCATTATTCTGGCAAAGCCCACTATCATTAAGGTCAGCAGAAGCTGAAGACACCTTTGGAAAAGTCTGATTTTATTGAAAGACCTCAATATTGAGATTTACAATCTTATCTTTGAGCTAAGAGACTGGCAAAAGTTTAGCTACAAATGCAATAAAGCTCACTGTCACATTTGCAGTGGATTAATTTGCAAATTAATCCAGATTCATCTTCCTGCTGTGGCAAATCATTAGAGAGGACTTAGAAGAGCATCCCTCCTACATGAAGATACAAAGAGCCACACATGGTTCTGTTACTCTCTGGAGCCAAAATGTAAAAGCTCATTTACTTACAGAATCTTTAATGCTAAAGATTTAGCAAATAACTTATGTACCTATTGCACACAGCCCTGAGCTGAATAATAAAGGCAAGAGGATTTCTTTTTTTTTTCCAAGTATCACAGCCAGTATTGTGAAATAGCATTAAAAGCTTTTTGAGGCAACAGAGAAAAAAACTTCCACTCTGTGTTTTGATTTAGACAGAACCAACAGGTAAATAAATTGCTTTAGATCTGCCGGATGTTTCTGGGTCCTGGAGGTTACTCTGCACCTCTCCTATGAGGACAGGCTGAAGAGGAGAAGGCTTCAAGAATACCTCCCAGTGCTGAAGGGGCTACAGGAAAGCTGGGGAAGGGCTGTTTGCCAGGGCATGGAGACAAAGGAAGGGGCAGTGGTTTGAAACTAGAGCAGGGCAGGGGTAGATGAGACATGAGGAAGAAGTTCTTCACCATGATGGTAGTGAGAAACTGGCCCAGGTTGCCCATTAAAAAATAGGAGGTCCCACTCCTGGAGACATCCAAGGCCAGGCTTGCTGAGGCTCTGAGCAACCTCATCTAGTGTAGGATGTCCCTGCTCAATGCAGGGGGTTGGACTAGGTGATCTTTGAAGGTCCCTTCAAACTCTATGACTATGCTCTGGGAGCTTACAGACTGCTCTCTTAAGGAAAAGAACTCAGATGAGGAGCACAAGGACTTTCAGACCTCTAGGAGTTCTGGAGGAACTTGTGGTGCTCCCTCTCTCCCATGAGCCTGAGTGACTCACTTAACTCAAGATCAAAATGTGATTTCCCTACATAAGTTAACCTCGTATCTAAGATAAAAAAGTGATGCTTTATTATATAGCTCTTGATTATTCTGTGTTTTCAGTCTGACAGATGAAACAGAGACCCTCGATTACTGACCAGACACAAGGCCACTCAGATAAAATAGCTGCTATTATTTAACAAAACAGCCATCAGCCTTTCATCTCAAAAAAATAACTGTCAGGCATTTGTGAATAATTCTTCAAGAATGGGAAGGACAAGGAAACTTCCCATTTGGGTAGTTAGTTAGACAGAAATCTTGAGTCTTACACAAAATCCATAAGAAGGCAAGAGGGGAAGGAGATGGGAGAACATATCTCTATTTTTTTTTTTTTAAAAAAACAGACTCCAGCAGTGGCTAAAGCACTGGAAGCATTGCCACCTGCTGCGAGAGAGCTGAATGGCAGCCCAGGGCAGAGCTGAAACACAAAGCTGTTCAGATCACCTCCAATTTTTGGGCATGAACAGTTATCCTTAAAGGTATTAAAATCTTTGCTGCATGAGGGTTTATTTTCCTATACAAGCATCAAACCACAGCATTTCCAGCTTTTAAAGTAATGGTGGGTCTCTGTTTGCTTAATGAATTACTGATTAATTTCATTTAAAACTTCTCTGTCTGGTTATACAGAGTATAAAATTCATTTTCCAGACGTGGTGGAATAAGCTCAGAATTTATGGTGGCTCTTTAATTCTGGATTTTATTAAAAAAATAAACAAAAACCCAAACAAAAACCAACAAAACAAAACACAAACTAAAAACAAACCCACCATATGTCGCAGAATAAAACCGATACCGCTGTAACCACATGAAAAACACTCCCAGGACAGTTGCAAAACCCAGTATTTCTATTTATGAATAGGTGTATGATATAACCAAAGCTCACTGCCAAAAAGGGAAACAAAACCTCTTGCAGCCCCTCTCAGTCCTCCCCCATAAGAATCTCATGATGGAGGAAAAAAAAAAAAGAAAAAAGGAAAATAATTGTAGAATTATGTTGTTAGAAAGAAAAAATCATCTGTGGAAGAGAATTAAAGACCTAGTTAGAATCATAGAGTTGAAAAGGACCTTCAAAGGCCACCTAGTCCAACCCTCTGCAGTGAGCAGGGACATCCTGCCCTAGATCAGGTTGCTCAGAGCCTCATCAAACCTGGTCTTGAATATCTCCAGGGATGGGGCCTCCACCACCTCTCTGGGCCACCTAATCCAGTGCCTCACCACCCTCATGTGTGAGAACTTCTTCTAATATCTAATCTAAACCTGTCCTCCTCTAGTTTCAAACCATTTAAACCAAGTTCCCAACCAAGTGCTATAAATTTGGGACCAAATATCTTGATCCACAGCATAAATTCCACAGATCTCCATGGGCTGAACTAAATATTAACTCAAGATCAAAATGTGAAAAAAAAAAAAAGCATCTGAGTTGCAAAGTGATTGTGTCAATAAGCACTACTTCACTGGAAGAGATAATACTAATAATTTCCCTTTTATGAGGGGTTGCATTGTGGTTAATTTGTCTAAAGAAAGGAACAAAGATTCAAAAGGTCTTCAATTAACAGACTTTAAGCTGAAGGGAAGTATCACTGCATGTTCAGAAGGTTCACTCTCAATCACCAGGATTGGAAATGACTTATTTTCCACAAATCCCTTGTGGAACTTGGACTGGTCACAAAGGCAACAGAAAGCCATTAAGTGAGTGGTCCAGGCTTTGAAGAGTATTATGTCTCTTGCCTGGATCAACTCGTGTATATTTAAATATAATCCACAATAAGCAGCTAAACGTTATCACATTAATAGTAAATAACAGCAGCACTTCTCAACTTCAGTGGGCAACCTAAAATAGGAAATGTTTTAGGAGGAATAAAAACCCCTGGAAAAACTCATTCTATTTCAGAGCATTCTGCTGGAAACCTGCTGGAGTGGGTTATTGTCCTAAAGGAATTTTTGAACAACCAGTAACCGAAGAGAAAATCAACTACAACTCACTCCCTCCTACAGGAAACTGGTCTGCTGTTGTCTCACCTGACAAACTAGGAAATAAAAAACCCAAGAAATGAGTAAAAGTTGCAATTTGCCCCCATTTCCTTGACATTAACTTCGGTCTTTCCCTACTCTTGATTTACAGGAAAGGTTATTAAAGCACAGCAAGTTCCTCTTCTTGTGTTTGAAATCAATCCAGCACATAAGGTCCAAGAACTTAATTAGGGTTTTTCTGCTATCATACAAACAAAAAGATACTTCAGTGCTCAAATTACATCAAATTATAGAGTGACCATAATGGATATTTCACAGACACATCCTAAGCAACGTGGCAAATACCATCCACTTAAATATGCATCATCTATAAGGCAGAAAATTCTTTACAAATATTTAAAATATATGATTGGAGAAAGATTTCCTTACAGCCACGCTTCAAAAGCAAATAGTTTTCACCTTAAGAGAAAACTTTAAGGTTGAAGATTTCTTAGTCCAAGTCCCAGCCTGCAGCCCATTTTGCAGTTGAGTAATAAACCCTTTCAAAATATGGTTTATTATGGAAATGCTGTCAGAGCCTTAATTAAAGAAGGCGCCACAACAGCGCAGGCTCTTACACAACAAGGAGGGTTCTGCAGAGAACATCAGGCACTCGTTGACCTCTCCACTGACTGCTTTAATTTCTGCCCACCACGGCCAACAGCACAGTCACTGAAGTCATCCCAGTGAGATCACTCCTCCATCCTCAGCACAAGGATGTGGAGTTAGAGAGGGGCCACATGAGGCCATGGGGATGATATAGAGTCATAGAATAGTTTGGGTTGGAAGGGACCTTTAAGATCATCTAGTTCTAACACCCCCACCATGGGCAGGGACACCTCCACTAGACCAGGTTGCTCAGTGCCTCATCCAGCCTGGCCTTAAACACCTGCAGGGATTGAGGGGGCATCCACAGCCTCTCTGAGCAACCTCTTCCAATGTTTCACTACCCTCACCATAAAGAACTTCTTACTTATATATATATATGGAGCTGGAGCAACTCTGCTATGAGGACAGCATCAGAGAGAGCTGGGGCTCTGTCTGGAGAAGAGAAGGCTCCAAGGAGATCTCCCAGTGGTCTCCCAGTGGCNTGGAACTATTTTTTACCATGAGAATGGTGAGACACTGGCCCAGGTTGCCCAGAGAGTTGGTGGAGACCCCATCCCCGGAGACATCCAAGCCAAGGATGAGACTCTGAGCAACCTGCTCTAGTGCAGGATGTTCCTGCTCACTGCAGGGAGTTGGACTGGATGACCTTCAAAGGTCCAACTTTATGATTCTATTCTGTTGCACAGCCCATAGAGCACTGGATGGACACAGGGGAAAGGAAACAGCAGGTAATGTCAGCAGCAGCCAGTTTGAAACCATGAATGCACAGACATCCTCAAGCAAGGAATATCAGACCTAGCAATGGTTGGTGGCCAAGAAACCAAAAAGGACCTTTAAATCTCAAATCTGAAAGTCTGGTTTAATTCAGCTTTGGCTCAGATCTGCAGTGTGGATCACAAGTGCTCCCACGTCAACAGTATTTCTGTCTTATTATGTTTTCATAAAGGGTGAAATCCTGCCCTCAGTGGAGTCACAGGAAATTCTGCACAGAGAATCATCTGCTCATTAGAAAAATTAAGACTTCAGAAAAATGAGAGCATGTGTTGAGTTGGAAGACACCTTCCAAGGCCATCTAGTCCAATACCATGCAGGATGAGCAGGGACATCCAATGATAGGACAATGGGCAGTGGGTGCAAACTGGAACACAGATGGTTCTTTAGGTTCCTTATGTTTACCCCATGGTGCAGACAGAGATGCCACCAAGCTTTGGTTGGGGGAAGGTTCTGGACCTTCCCTGGAGGTGTTTAAGGCCAGGCGGGATGAAGCACTGAGCAACCTGATCTAATGGGAGGTGTCCCTGTACATGGCAGGGGGGTTGGAACTAGATGATCTGTAAGGTCCCTTCCAACCCAAACTATTCTGTGATTCTACAGAAATAAAGCTTTGTCAGGGTGAGAGAAGAGTGTCCCAGGCTGCCCAAAATGGGTGTAGTGTCTCCTTCTCTGGAGACATTCAAACCCCACCTGGATGCCTTCCTGTGTGACCTGATCTGGGTGTTCCTGTTGCAGCAGGGGGGTGGCACTAGATGATCTATCCAGGTCCTTTCCAATCCTGACATTCCATGATTCTGTGATCCTGCACTAGATCAGGTTGCATAGAGTTTCAAGAAAAATGGCCTTGGATGTCTCCAGGGATGGGGCTTCTCAACCCATCCCTGGGCAACCTGTTCCAGTGTCTCCCCACCCTCATGGGGAAGAACTTCTTCCTCAAGTCTCATCTAACCCTGCCCTGCTCCAGTTTCAAAGCACTACCCCCCCCCCATCCTGTGTCTCCATGCCCTGGCAAACAGCCCCTCCCCAGCTTTCCTGCAGCCCCTTCAGGCACTGGGAAGCCACTGTAAAGTCTCCCTGCAGCCTTCCCTTCTCCAGAATGATGTTTTGCGACAGGAATTCACATAATGCTGCTAAAATAGATCAAAGACAGAGTCTGATAAATGCTAAAAACCAGCCCCTTTGTATCCTTCTATCAAAGAAATCAGGAGTTTGCACGTAGAAGGCAGGCAGCCTGCCCATCCCAAGCAGGAATGTTCCCAGAACACAGTGATTCCCAACTCACTCCAGCCTTCATTTCAGCATGTGCACCATGTGTCTAGGTTTAATCCCACAGTTCCTTATCCCCAGGCAAACAGGATTCTTTCCCAGTCAATTATGTTAATTGCAAAAGAACTTGCCTGTCCCTAGGGAAACTGTGGGAAGATGACTGAATCGCCAGGCCAGGGATTTTGGCCACATCCTTGATGCCAGAACTGCAGGAGAAGATGGAGAAAAAGGGGATTCTTGCCTCCACATTCAACCATCACCATCAGCTGCACATGCACATCTTGGTAGAAGATGCTGAAGGTTGTCTAAATAGATAGTATGCCTAAAATTAAGTGGGGCTTTTGTGGGCTTTTTTTCTCAGGGCAAAGTCTCCCCTCAATTTCTGCAAATCTCACCTGAGCATCAGCTAAAAGTCCTCTCAGCCAACTTCCTTTTGTGTTTGGTGTTCCCCCAAAAACTTTTTGCAACAAGAAGACAAGTGAAGTCAAGTCTGTCTTGTCAAACAGGAGTATTTGGTGAGAGAAAACAGTGCTAGCACTTGCAAGGGGCTTTGTTTAGGAATATACAAAGACACAAAGGATTTTGAAGGATTTAAGAAGGATTGAAAAACACATCTGCTAATGAAAAGTCTGTGCATTGTGCTCCGTCCAGCCCAAGGAATAACTTCATCTCACTCCAATGGCAAAATTATGAGGAAACTGAAGACATTAGGAAGAAGTTCTTCCCCATGAGGGTGGTGAGACACTGGCCCAGGTTGCCTAGAGAGGTGATGGAGTCAGATGTGGCCAGAGAGATGTCTCCAAGACCAGGCTTGCTGAGGCTCTGAGCAACCTGATCTAGTGCAGGATGTCCCTGTCACAGCAGGGGAGTTGGACTAGATGGTCTTTGAAGGTCCCTTCCAACCCAACACACAATGAAACATTCAATAGAGGACTGATGAGGTCCAAGTCTACCAAGACTTAACAAGTAGCTAAAACCAGATTCCTTTCAAGGCATAAGGGAGAAAAAAAGTAACCAAAAGGAAAGGAAGTCTTCTTGCTCTTCCCAAAAGCTGAAAAATCACAAGCCAGAGCAAAAGCCCACTCAAACATACCAAGCATCATTCAGGTCATCCATCACCAAAAGTGTTTTTGCCAGAACTGGATGTTTCCTTCTAGACTGGCCCAAATTGAAAGAGTCTTCCAGCCTTCAGGGGACTGTTTTATCTGGTCATAGTGGTCCCTCTGGGCTTTCTAATCTGTAATCTAATTTTCAATCATGGAGTGTCTCTCCTCGGTTTCATCCATGGAAGTGTCATGCGGTGCAGGATGTGGTAAATAAAAGCACATAGCACTTATTTTTAAAGCTGGCTGGGACAAGATAGGGAGAAAAAAACTATCTGTGGTTGGCTGAAGTGCATGTACTGTATTTAATTCCCAGCATTCAATCAGATGACACAGCAAGATGTGCAGAGCAAGGATCAAACAATTAAGACTGACTGAGAAAATGAAGTAATTCCATTTGTTTGGGAGCAGTAAAGGTGGGCTGGTCCTCAGACAGCCATTAGGTTTTCCTTCTCCTTTCATCAGTGTCCTCTCAAAACCTGAGAGTGAAATCCATACCCATTTGTGGTGGATTTAGTGACCTCATATTTAAGATGGACAGGCTGCATCCAAGGCCAGTGGGATGAGGCTCAAGAAGGGAAGTGGTGGAATCAAATCTCTGGAGGTATTTAAAAGAGGGGTTGACATGATACTGAGGGACATAGTGATGGGTTTGGGAGTGTTGGGTGACTTGAAGATCATCTAGTTCCAATCCCCCTGCCATGGGTAGGGGCATCTCCCACTAGCTAGACCAGGTTGCTCAGTGCCTCATCCAGCCTGGCCTTAAACACCTCCAGGGATTGAGGGGGCATCCACAACCTCTTCCAGTGTCTCACCACCCTCACAGCAAAGAACTTCTTTCTTCTACCCACCCTAAATCTCCTCTCTTCCAATTTGCATCCCTTTCTCCTAGTCCTGCCATCCTGTACCCTATTAAAAATGTTTATCCAAAAAAGAAATTTAAAGAACAGAATAATAATACATACCACAGCCTAAATAAAAATTGCATGGAAAAAACCCCCAAATCCAAATCTTGTGCAACTCATCTTTTGAGTAGAAATGAAGCCACTCAGTACTGCTCAGAAATCAGGTGTCTTCTACTTTTTCCATGATAAGCAGAGCTCTGTTTGTGAAATATCAAGTGGACAATTTTCATTCCACAAGATTTTTATGTTTAATTACTGAAGAGTTTTCTGTAAAGGCAGCACTGCAGTGTTCTGGACAGACAAGACAGCCTTTTAATCTGTCAAGGTTTGTGCTTCATCAGCTTACGAGTGGGAGCTCCTTTAACATGAACATGAAAGAATAAAGAGCACATTCACAGACAGACAAACAATAAATAGCTCAATGAGATCAGACTGTGATACTGCAGCAGGGACTTGCATAGCATGTGCGCCTGTTATTGAGAAGTTCAAAAAGTCACATACATTTTTAACTAACCAAAAGCACACATTATGAGTTTATTACTGTTGAGTCTTTAGCAGACTGGAATAATAACCCAAGTTGAAGTTTATGATGTCCCATGTCTTTTTTTTTTTTTCCCCTGCATGTCAGATTTAAGCCCCACACAGCTCTGTAACCAGACAGCAATTCCCACCCTTCACTCACTCACCCTGGGGTTCCCACACATTTCCTCCACCGTAACTCAGAGAAATTAAAACCAAAAATTATGCAAATCTCTTCCCCCCCCCTCCAAACATACATCTGTCTGTCTCAGAAAAGGAAAATGAAAATAATTAGGCCACAGCAGTTTAAATTCTGCATTATTATTTTCTCTCGCTTCAATTAGCACAACAGAAGCAGTCTGAGTGCTTGGTGGTTGAGCTGCAGAGCTTTTTTGCCAATTTCCATGATCCCTGCAAGTAGATTTAAGGCTCCGTGCACATGAAATGAGAAATTCCACAGTTTTTAAAAAAGCAAAAATGAAGAACTCAAAATGTAGCTGTTTAACCACTCTTAAAATCCTGTTTAAAAATAAATCCAGTCGGTTAAGTTGAAGGAAAGGAAGTAAAAATGCTAGCATCACCCCTACCACATTTCCTCCAGAGCATGTCAACATGAAAACCATGTGGTGTCTTAAGTCCAAGGAGAGAATTTGGGTTTTTTGAACCTCCAAAACCCAGGACTTGGCTTAAAAAGAGAAAACCTAGTCCTGTGCACCATGCAGGGGTGGTCCTGCCCTTCCCTTTACCTTCATGGTAAAGGATTTTTTTATTGTTGGTAGGTTTATAGGATTTGCAAAAGGTCCTGGAGGAGAATTTCACCATCAGGCTATGATAAAGCCTCCCAGGGGAAACCCACTGGGTCATTTTGTCCCTCTGTCTTATAGGCTCCTAGTCTCTGGGATATCTTATTAAAAAAAACCCACAGAACAATCTTGCTGGTGGCCTTATTCCACCATGTCCAGCTGAACTTCTTGTGTAAACCCTAGAAGTGGACCCATTAGGTAGGTGTCTGAATTTTTCAGTGGAGGAGGAAGCTTAGAAAAACCCTTTCCCCCCAACATTTGCAAAGCAAAAGACCATCAAAACTTCACAGGTCATAGAATACTCTTGGTTGGAAGTGACATTTCAGATTATTAGGCCCAAACACCAACTCAACTCTAACAAGAACCAGCCCTAAACCATATCTCTAAGCTCTGTGTCTGTTAATCTCTTCAATACCTCCAGGGATGAGGCAAGTGATGCAGGAAGGTGATTCAGATTACCTGAAACACCAAGGGCTCCCCCAGACAGATCTACTATCATGAAATGAAAATTAAATTTGAGGGCTGTCCTCACAGACTGCTGCACCATCAGACCGAGCATGCTGGCTGGCAAGGTTTAATCTGAACAATGATTCATATCACAGGCAATTTCCAAGTTAATATCAAGTTGGATATTAACAAAGGGAACATTAAGGGCAGCTCAAAGTTCTCTTTATACCTGCCCAAACAGGCCTGCATGAATAAATCTCATGTATGAACTGTGGTTTGCTGCTCTTAAAATGAAACCTCCACCCCGATGGGATCCGATGGCCGGATTGTTTATCCAGTCAGCTTGGATTCATTCCAAAACTTCAGGCAGCCTGTTCAAAATTACCCCAGATGAAGGTTACTCTACAATCAACATCTGGTTTAGCCTCCAGCTGTGTTTTACCAACTGCATTAAACGAATGGAAACAAAGCCCCAGTGAAAAACTACAGCCTCAGGTAGACCTTATCTTTCAGGTACTCAGCTTCTCCCCTCCCATCCTTCTACCCAGCAAAAAATACTGGAATAAGGGTAGATCTTAAGGCAGGACTTGTTTTAAAGTGGTCTGCAAGTAGCCAACAACACTATGCAAATGAAAACTAAGCTATGCAGAAGAAATGTTTGGTTTACTTGATTTAATTTGGCTGCCACGAATCTAAACTTCTCCTTGGCACACTCAAAGTTATATCCCGAAAATAGTCCCACTGGCAACCTCAAATCCCCTCCTAGACAGTGTTCCATGACTTCTGTTCTCCTTGGAATTCCTTAAATCCCCTCCTAGACAGCATTCCATCACTTCTGTTCTCCTTGGAATTCATGCAAAGAAAAGACTGAAACAAATGAGAAGATTGAAACAAATGAGATGAATCATAGAATGGCCCAAGTTGAAAGGGACCTTTCAGATCATGGAGTCCAACCATCAACCCAACTCTGAGATGGTCTGGTTACTAGGAAATGAAAAAGGAGAAAGAATGCTGTGTGTCATTAGTGAAGAATCACAACAGGGACAGTCTTCCTATGAGAAACTATTAACATTAGAATCACAGAATGGTTTGAGTTAGAAGGAACCTCAAAGATCATCTGGTTCCATACCCCTGCAGTCAGCAGGGACACCTCCCATTGCTCCAAGCCCCATCCAACCTGGCTTTGGATGTCCCCAGGGATGGGACCTCCACCACCACTCTGACATTGGCCAAGTGTCTCACCACCCTCATGGGGAAGAACTTCTTCCTAATATCTCATCTAACCCTGCCTTGCTCTAGTTTCAAACCCCTTGTCCTGTGGCTCCATGTCCTGGCAAACAGCCCCTCTCCAGCTTTCCTGTAGCCCCTACAGCCACTGGGAGGCTTCTCTTCTCCAGGATGATCTCTCTGCCTGTAGATGCTGTCAGAGGAATGTTTTACAGAAGCTTGTGAAGCTCCACCAGCTTCCTTTGTGTAAAAGCAGGCTCATGAGTGGAGCTGAAATGGGCAACACACACTTCAATTCACAGGCGTCATTCCCAACACTCCATGGCTGTGGTTTCCAACAGCCCCAAGAGCAAACCTCAGTGGGCAGCTTTCCCTCCAGACTGTGGAACTGCACAGCTCTTACCAAGGCTCAAGGAATGTCTGAAGAGGCTGAGAGACAGCAGAGGTGTCTGCTCCCATAGAAAAGATGGTTAGAGCATTACTTTCTTCCTCTGCAGCCACAGCAGCCATCCCCATCCAGGTATTAAAGTCCCAATGTGTGACTGACTGGAATTAACTGCATGCAAATGATCTGGAAAAAAAAAAGAATAAGGCAGAATTAAAACAAAAAGAGAAAAAAAAAAAAGAGAAAAAAAGAAAAAAAAAAGAAGTAAGAGGAAAAAAATTAGGAAAAAAGAGGAAAGAGAGGAAAGAGAGAAAAGAGGAAAGAGAGAAAAGAGGAAGGAGAGAAGAGAGGAAAGAGAGAAAAGAGGAAGGAGAGAAGAGAGAGAAAAGAGGAAGGAGAGAAGAGAGAGAAGAGAGAAAAGAGGAAAGAGAGAAGAGAGAAAAGGGAGAA
>VZTY01030988.1:0-60252 GCA_013400935.1 Turnix velox
AACTATTCTGTGATTCTATGTGCGATTAAAGATCAAGTAATATGTTGCACTAGTGCTTTGGATGGTGGTTACTCAGAGAAATTTCCTGCAGAAAGAAAAATTACTAGTGTGTACATACAAGCATGTAAAAAGGAAACATTTGGTGAAGGCTTGGGAAGTTTGTTGTATATATTACTCAGTCTACATAAGAATATTAAGAGAAGAACAGTTAGAAGGGAGAACTTCAACATATTATAAGTCCATTTAGTCCAAATTGTAGGGTTTTTAAAATTAATTTAGGAGGATTCTCTGAGTTGTCATGCATTTGAATTCTTCATTTCTATAACATGAATAATCCAGCAGTTACCAGAAATTAAATATTGTTAGTGTGTAGGAAAGTTTTCCACTCAGTTTGGAGTGTTACCTACATCCCTGAAGAATTTAAAGTAAAAAAGGTAATTCCAGAATTTCAGACATTTGACACCTAATCCAAGGGGAATATGTTTCTGAAACAAATCTGGGATCCTGTGTGAAGCATGCTGTAGCTCCTGTGCAGTGCAGTGCTGTGGCAGTGTTTTGAACTCTTCTGACCTATGGAACTTGACACTAAAGTTTCAGAAGAGCAAAAATATTTTTGTTCTTTGAGCACTGATACAGATTTGAAACAGGAAATACACAGTTGAAAAGAAGTTTTTCTTCAAGTGTATCAAGTTGTCTCATTACTAATATTTTAATATTCCCATATTAATTTGGATTTTATCTCTGGATTATCACATTACTGCATCATAGTAAAGTGGCATCCCTTTCCAAAGCAGCCTGTATACCAATGTGTAATGTCCAGGTTCTTCACCCCTTAAGGATGTTGCACTGTTCATAGGTAGGGTTATGGAAAAATCTATTTCCAACTGTCTTCTGATTACAGTCATTCTCTTCAGACACTGGTGGTGAAACACTCAGTAGGAAAGGCTTTCCATTACAGATTCATTCACACAGTAACAGCCTTCTGGATAAGGATATTTCATAGTGAGTTCTAGACACCTTCTTTACCTCAAGAATGTCTAATTGTATAGCTTAGTCACAGGAGGATGCCTTGCAAAATATTGTTACACATTTTCATATTTGGAAGAAGTTGCTTCTGTTCCAGAGAAGGGATTTATATGGATCCTGTTTGTTCTTTCGATGTTTATTACCATATGTGCATCTGGGGTTGAATTTATTGCTCTTGAGATATTCTGAAATGTAATTATGTTCTAGATGAAGCATTGGCAAGTTTGGTAGCTTATCAGTTGGCTCTCATGCCTCAGAGGCCTGGTTGCTGCACAACTCAGGGTGTACTCTTTTTTTGGAGAGAGCTTGCCAGTAAAGAAGGAAGACTGTTTTCCATATTGACTTCAAACTGTAGATAATTGCCTAAATCCAGACAACTGTAACAATGAGGTATGCAAAGAATATGGGCTTTGCAGAGGAATCTGATAGAGCTTACAGTGCAGTTGAGTTGAAATTACATAGGTATTTATGAGAAATGTATGGTTACTTATGCCCTCTGCTGTACCTCCCTCACTCCTGTGCCTTGAAGGAAATGCATCATCTGTATCAGTACAGGTGTGAGATTGCACGTTTGTGTCTTTTGGCTACAAAAATATTATTAAAAACTAAGAATGGCTGCATGTTGCTCTTTCATGTCTTAATATTAATTTCCCAGTTGTAATTTTAACACAAAATGAATTTACTCTTTGACATTTTTAGTTCAGTCAATCAAGACTGCTCTGTATTTATAAATATCATCTCCCTGCTCTGGGATTGACTGTGAATGAGCCTGTTACTCATCAGTTAAGGCCAGGGCATAAGGAGGCTTCAGAGGGTGCAGTTTAACTCTGAAGTATAGATAGGATGATGGAGGGAACTTCATTCTGGCAATGGGGCATTTACTTAGGACTGTAGAGAGTAATCTGTACTTGTGTTTGATTTGACAGCTGAGCTGACCCCTTCTTAGGGAAAGAAACACACTTTGGTCAAGGAATTCACTTTTATTTGACTAAGACATTGAATTTCTTCATTTCATATGACAATTCTCCTTACTCCAGGCAAGACTAACAGCATCCATTGTATTCCTGCCCCTTTCTCACACCATGGATGGGGGCTTCATCTCTGTCTCTGGTGGTCACCTTCTAGCACTGTTTCAAACTGGAAATTCCTGAATCCTTAATTTCTCATTCACTCCCCAGATCCTTTTAATTGTAGATGAATTTCTTTGGAGTAAAAAGGGAGAAATTATTTAATGTATACTGATTCCCATTTATGAAACAAGCAATTAGAAAACTGATGATGGATTGACAGTCCTAATTATGAGTCAGAGGTGAGTTCTATGTTGGAAAAGTTGAATAAACAAGTTCATTTTTCTTGCCATCCTTGATAAATTAGCATGAAATAGATTTAAGATGAGTATTTCAAGTTGTAGAATCTTCTCACGACTTGTCTGGTTGTCAAGTGGAGCTTCTTTGATTCTTATACATCTTGGCACTGAACCTGCAGCCCTAGATATTGTCCATGTAGTGGAAATGCTTTTCATGCTGTGGGCACTGAAATGCTTGAGGAGAGACACCTGTGCAGTTTTTGTGTATTACTGAGATGATAAACACTTTATTTGAATGTAATATGAACTCATTTATTTGCAAAACCAGTAATAAGTAAATGAGGACTGGAACCTTCCTCCTCTGTGCTTTTTTTGTTGTGTTTTCTTTTTTTTTTAATTATGCAGCTTATAGGAGGTTTGGATGTTTTACTTATTTTTCCTCTGGTCTAAAGTGTGTAATGTAAGTTCAGAGTGGGAAATGGTCTTGGGAAAATAGCTTGGAAATCAGTCCCTTTCACCTGGAGATGATGTGCCTCGACTGGTGCTGAGACCCAGGAGCAGATACTGATCCAAAGGTGACATCCAGGCGGCCACTGTGCGTAACAGGTCTGCAGTGTTCTTTTAGGCTGAGGTCTATAAACTCAAAGTGAGTTTTTTTCAGTTTTTGAAATCAGCACCGAAACAGTGAAATAAAAGCAAGCTTCAGCTTTCATGAAGGAGGCCAGGCCTATCCCAGGCTGCAGGCAACCTGCCATCAATTATCCACACAATTCATAATAAGAGTCAAGAAGCAGAAAGCCATACCCATGTTTCCTAACTGCTTTTGCTGAGGGGAAATTAAGTCATACAGCCTCCTACATTCCCTTAGGCCCTGCAACTTTTCCTCTGTCAAACATTAGTTACAGAAACAAGCTGTGTCTCTGTTAAGAGTTAAAAATGTACATACATCGGATCGTGAAATTTCCTATGTTAGAAAGCAGGAGGTGCCAAGCTCCTCTTCTGTGAACTATAATTTCCTTTCTAAAGAGAAAAGAAGCATCTGGATCTACTCAGTCCCTCTGCAGTATTCCTCCTCCACGTCAGCAAGCTGGAGCTCCAGTGTAACTAGACAGGGTCAGCTGTGGATTGCCTGGAATCTTCTTATTAAATGAGCCTGGAGTTTTGGATCTGGACCAAACCCCCAGAAATGCCCACATTGGGACATTTGAAAAGTTCTGTTTCTAAACCAGAACTGGGTTGCGAAAGGTCATTGATGCATACTGCAGATGTTTCCCTCTGTGCTCAGAGTCTCAGACCTCAAGTGCAAAACCTTCTCTCAGAAAAGCCAGGATTAAAAATCCAATTAATGGAGGGATTTGCTTTCATTCATCTATACAACTGCCAAGGGAATGGGCTAAGTTGAACTTTGAGATCAGGATTGAACTGGCAGTTTGGGATTAGTTCAGTTTACTTAGGCAAATGTGTTTAAAATTTATATTCTCAGCCCTTGGTAGAAAATGTCTAGTAATCAAAGTTCTGTCAAAAGCCGTGTTTCAACAGTAATAATATTAAATGATAATGTGGTTGGGATGGTTGTTAGGCTATGAGTTTAGGGGACAGAGTGGTGCGATTTCCCATTTCAATCCTATTTCTGTCTGCCTCATTCTTTCTACTCTTCTGTGACTTTGCTAAAAGAAAGTCCAGTAACATTATTTTTGGCACCAGATTAACCTGAGGACTTTTTGCTACTGCTATGCTGGGGCAGATGGAGGTACAAAAAGGAGACTCTCAGTGTACATTAATCAAGGAGATTGTATCAAGACACTTCCAGTAGAGAGGAGTTGTCTCTTGACCTTAGTGCTTTAAAAAAGTCCCAAACCCACATGAAAAGCCTAGCACCTTCCCTCAACTGCCTTCTCCCAAAAGAAACCAACATCGGACGAGGTTTTCTGATTTGTCCAGGTGCCATGTTTGAAGGCAGCTCCCATCCAGAACTTTTCTGAAAAGCTTAGCTGAGCAGTAGTGAAACTGGTCACAGCTTTAGTGAGTGCATGGGGATTATATTTGAGTGCTAAATAATTTAGCAATGTATTTTTCCTTTGATTATGATGTCATGCTTGAGTAACTAGGGCATGAAAAAATGCATTGTCAAGTCAGATCATTTGTCTTACTTTCATGATATTCCTTTTTGGAAGAGGCAGATCTTGGAACAGATCTCCATCTGGTATCAATTATGGTGGTTCCATTACTTCAGTGGAATAATTTATGCAAGCCCAAGGTCTGCAGCATTATCCCAAGATATAGATTTCCCCCCACTCCCTCAGTGCCTGTAAAGTCATGCTGTGTGTATTGATGATGGGACTGTTCCTACTATAATACTGATCTGTTTATTGTGGTGTGTAGCTAATGCTTATTGTAGTCACCAAATGTACAATGAAAATAATACCTGTACTGATGTTTACCTTGAATATAAAGCCCATGCATAAATTTGGAAATATTCCCTAATCTCCAGGCTATAATTTGGAGATAGAAAAAACTCCCATAATGTGCACACTTTTGAACTGGGTAAACAACTGAAAATGCCACATTTTAGGCTTTCATCCAGCATAGCCTGAAATGCCTGAATTAAGGCTTGGATTAGGGCCTCGTTCAGTTGTCAGGATGTTGTCACTGAGCAGTTTTGCAGTTCTTTGTGTTCTAATTGGAGAAAGTGAGAGAGACCTTTTCCCCCAGTTTTGACCTTACATGACTGGTCACTTGATGCTATTTCAGATATCATTTAATGTTAAACTTGAAAAAGGCTGGGATTAGCACCCTATGAAGCTTCTGTCAGAGGCAGATTGGAGCAACTAAACAGGCAAGTTTTAGGATCTTTGTTTCCAATCTGTAGCAGATGATTTAGTATTTTTGCTGATGTCAATGTAAGTCTTTTCAGAGGGGACCAGATCTTTTTGCCTGATCCATCAGAAGTTTGGTAAATCTTCACAGAGGCTCCAAGTTTTGCTATAGAACAGATTTTGATAAAGCTACTGCCTAAAAGCAGCCATGGGAGGTTGGTTTGTCACCCCTTGACTGAAATGTTTTAGAATTCTAGCATTGGAATATGTAATGATCCTGAAAAATGGACAAAATTAAGCATATTATTTAAATCCATAAATAACAACCATTCTTTCCCATATTTTATGTCAAGCAGAAAAGCAGCTAATAAGATTAACAACCAGATAAGCTAATTGTATTTATTTGAACTTCTTGATGTAATTTCCTGGAAATACAGAAATTCCTGTTGCTGTGTGGCACTTAACACAGTACAGCAGAGGAAACAATAAAGCACAAGAAATCTGTGTATGTGGGACAAAGGTAAAATAACATTTATTATGTTGATGAATGAATATTAGAGTGTATATTTTAAAAAGAAAAACAAGACATTTGTGAATGTTGGCATGATGCAATGTAATTTCATTTGTTTCCCAACTTCTATGGGAGCATTTAGGAATAATTAGGAATAATGCTTTCTCTTGAGGTCAAATTACTGTATATTCAGAAAATGGGCATAAATTAGTATATAATTAAGTTAATTTCAGGCTTTTTCTATTAGGCAAATTTTAAACTGATTTCCATGTCTTAAGTATTCCTCAAAAAGCAATGAGGTAAACTCCCCATACTTTGCTACAGTCTGTAACTGCTGCCACCCAGTGCCGGGAAGATCAGTGTCCTTCCTGTTTTGCTTGTTCCCTGGTTCGCAGGATTAATGTCCAGCGCTGAAATGAGGGAGGAGGAGGGAAGGGAAAGTTTAAAAAAAAAAAAAGGAAAGCAGATCTTTCTACAGACTAGTTTTGCTCTAAGTCAGCATGGATTTCCATTAAAACTTAAGGAGTATTTTTTTACTGTTTTTAAGATCTTAATTTTCTGCCCCATTTCAGGGTCTCTAAAACTGTCTTAAAGTTGGGTAATATTGAATGTGATTGAATGCGAGGTACTATTTGGTGTTACGTATTAGTTAATAACGCACCTTGAATTCCAGAGTAAAAGTAACAAAGAAATGTCCATAAAGAATGTGAATTAATGCTATAACTGACTTTTGCAGTAAATGGATTATCACAATGAGATATGATTTATTTTTTCTGTAATTAATTCTCTGTAGGTTTTTGTTTGTATTTGTTCTCCTCTTCCCTTCCTCCCACCCCCTCACTGATTGTTAAGCATAACTGGAAAAGGCTGGAGTAGCTGGGAAAATGGAAAATCCCTTACATACCACATTTCTAAACTTCTGTTCTGACAAGGATTTTCATATCAGTATTAGGTCTCGACACAAATGCAATCAAATTACTTTGTCACCAGTGTGAAGAGGAAGGAAATGGTGTTCACTTTTGTGGTCTGTGGTGCTTATCTTTATAGCTATGGATTAAAATAGTCTCATGTTGTTAGTGTGTTGAAGCTGAGAAGACATCTATTTTATAGTAGCTTGGCATCACATCATGTGCTCTGCTGTTGCTTTTTCTTTTTTGCTGAACCTGGTATCATGCTATCAGTTCCCTGAGGAAAAGGGAGTGTTGCAGTGTGGTAATGAGTATCTCTGATGTGGTAAGTGCCTTAAAAAAGAAGAGAAACTTCATGTGTATTTATAAATGAATTCAAAGTACAGTTTATTTGCTTATTTATTCTTAGAGCTAATTAGGACATTCTTTGACTTCAGTGCTAAAAGTGTGAGAATTTAAAAGTTCTAAATCTGAATGTAAGACCTTTACCTGTTTATGAATTTATTTATGTTTGTCATTACGGTGTAAGAAAACAGAAGAGCATGTGTTTTACTTTCTAGTTAAAGTGAAAAATGTCCCAGGTACTTGTGGAGTGTTTCAGAAAAGAACTGATGGATTTTTTCCAGTAGATGTTTGTGTGTGTTCTCTCAGTGGTAATGTTGCATGTGGATATAGCTACTATTGTAAGCAGTAGATATCTTACTCAAAAATCTTTTAAAATGCTTTAAAAATATTTAGCAATATTAAGCAAATTTAACTTGCTGGTGTTCGTTCTTGCAGTGCAGTAAATTTTTTCACAGAGTAATAAATCTTTTAAATGCTTGTGGTCAAAGCAGCATGAGTGAGAGAGAAACTGGAATTAAAATGGATGATTATAAAATGCCTAGATGATTTAAATCTAAAAAGTAAACTCGACCTTATGGCAATACTATTGACAGTAACCTTGCTTTGCTTTCTGAATCTTCATTGGAGTAGGGAAGGCTCCTCCATAGCAGTAGTGGTTTGTTTTCAGCTTTCCATTTCAGATGGCCTTGCCTTATTTCAAAATTGGTTAAAGTTCCCTCAGATATTTTTAAGATGTGGCCAGAGGCATATGAAGCACAATATCACCTTGACAAATTCTGCAGACAGATTTATTTTCAGGGAACAGAACTGCATAACTTCTTTCAATATATGATTAGACACACAATGTTGAAATAGTAATAGGCTATCTTAAATATGAAAGAAACAATCCTATAAGGATTGTTGAGTCCAGCTCTCATGTTAATGCCAAAATATTGCTATTGAGAAATGAGAAAACTTTCCAATTTTATAGAAACTAGTAATTAACACCAGTTAGGCATTAAATAGAATCTAGCTTAAAAATCTAACTTCCAGCTTGGTGCAGACTAAGGTAAAATTTCTGAAAAGTGACCTCTAGTTGGCCAGATAAAAAAAGAATGAGTAGCTGTCCTCAAAGTATCTCAAGATGAATAGGCCTACTATTTCAGAGAGGTAAAGATTTCAGTGGTATAAATTGGGAGACTTTTAGGCCTGAATTGAAAAGAGTAACTTATTTGCCCTTTTTACTTCAGGATGAGTGGTAGTTGTTCATCATTTCATTAGGAAACAACAATAAAAGAAATCTTTCCAGCTGAACAACCAGGAACAAGGGACAACTTTCAAATATTACACTTTCTTCAACTATAAAGTAGGAACAGAGTAATATTATATAGTCTAGGGTTTTTAGAAGCTTCAATGCACTTAGTATCTTTGATGGAATTAAAACATTTTCTCCAAATTAAATGCCATCTTAAAATATTGTTGTTTTATGGTGTAATGGAAAATACTAAATTATAAATTTCAGACATGATTTTATTGCATAATATTAATCATAACTCTAAAAACATACTTCAAAAAATACCCTTTGTAATACCTTTGAATAAATATATGCATATGTATAATATGCACAATACAGAATTTATATAATGCAAATGTGAACCTCCCAGTCTTCTTAGGAAGAGTTTATACGTCAAACTTAACGGAGTCTGTCTTCTCTGAATTCATTCAATGAACAGAAATCATCAGGAAAAAATAAATTTCAAAAGAATTATTGAAATATTATTAATAGCAGTAATATTTAGGCATGGTATCTGTGAATTGTGTCCCTGATTACATTACATGTAATGTTACATCAGAGAATTTATGTATTTCAAAATTAGTTAACCAAATCTGCTCTTTCTCCTCAAGGCACTGCATATCAGCAGAATACTTACAACTTAATTAAATCTGCAGCAAATTGTTTATGTTAACTATGCAAACTGAATATCTGCTAAGTGATTTTCGTGTACCTATTACAACAAAGACAAAGCATGGTTTAAGACTGTAAATATTTTTTTAACTAGAAGAATATCAGACATCAAGTTCTTGCAAAACCAGGCATGTGCAAACTGAACTAGTGTTGAGTCAAACCAAAATACAAGTTCTTCTACAAATATTAAAAATCTCACAAACCTGTGCATAGGTTATTCAAAAGCAGAACAAAGCTTTTCAAACGGGTGCCAACTGTGATCCTGAATGCAAGAACATGGCTGAACCTGCTAGTGAAAGCACGTGACACTGTTGGACTCCTTAGAAAAGATGTTTTCTGAATCAGCACATTTATCACGTTATAGTGGGTTTCTCTTACTTTAATTATTTTAACTTTCATAACTGTACAGCAGATTTATAATAAATCTCACATCAGCTTATGGATGCAGGAAATAGATGTGAACTGGCAGGATGGGACACTTAAGTACCCCAAGTAAAACTAAATAGGTCTGTTGCTAATCTTAGATAATGCTGGGACCATGGATACAGATTAATTGGTGTATGGACTCAGTTACAGGAACACTGAATCACTTTTCCCAGTCAGTACAACCTACTTATTCTTATTCCATCTAGCAAAACATTCAAGTGCATGGTTTACTTCAGGGTCATACTGACATGCTATGCTGGATCTGGCAAATAAATATTCTAAATGCCTAACTATAGACATCTAGGGCCATTTGAATAACTGCAATATGTTCTGTTTGCTGCTGGTCCAGATGAGCATGGGTGCTCCTGTATGTCCTGTGTTAGATCAGGTAGCTTTACTTAGAGGTCTTGCATATCTAAAATATTACTAGATTACTTATATTTAAGCCAAATGTATCAAGTAATGCACAGGCTAAGTTTTATGCAACATCTGTATGTGTTTTTTTTGTCTGCCTTATGCTTGATGTGGAAGTCAGACTTGTGCAACCCTGCAGGTTTTTTTTGAAAAGCAATTCACAGACTCATTTATGTTAGTAATACATTTAGAGCAGTATCTTGAGTCTCATGAAATAACAAGAAATTCCTTGGCTGAAGCATGTATTTTGCCTGAAATTTTGAGTGTACAGTGCTAATGAGAAAATTTAAACAACTAATAACAATGGTCAACTACTGAATAAAACCAACAAGCATACTGATACTTGCAGATATGAAATTTATACTGTGAGGATAAAAGTGGACCAGTAGCAAGTTGTGTAGCACATAATGAGAAATGTATCCCAGAGCAAAGGCATTACGCATTCTGAGAGTGGAGGTCAGTTATTGAAGAAAGTCAAGGATGCATCAGTCCAAGGGATCAAGTGAAAGGAGTCCAAGTTAATGAGGTAGACAAGTCTATAACAGAAGAGCAAGAAGACAAAGCAGGATCAGGAATGTGGGTTCAGAAAACCAGAGTTCGGCTGTTCCAGCATGTACATCAAGTAAAAAGTAAAATCAATATAATATCCTTCTCTTATATAAAGAGGACATCTGACACATCTGGATTTTGGCTTGAGAAAAATTGACTTGGAGTAGTGCAGGCCTGTCAGAACCTGACAGTAAACATGCAACTGGTGGCAGGTTGGGACTCATCATTGAGCTTTTTCTATTCTCGTGACTCAGAAAGCATTTTGCAGCAAAATACCTGAGCTACCTTTTACTTACAATTGAGTTGTTTTTCCTACAAGGTGCAAGAAAAACTAAATTTAAGCTGCTTGTTAATGCAAAAAAGGAATGTTCCCTTGGATGTTTCTGGATGGATGGATGTGATGAACACTCAGTACTCCTGAAGCTGAGTAAATGTGAACTTATTAGCCGTGCAATGCTTTTATGATTTTTATTGTATGTGGATATTTTGTGGGAGGAGGAGGTAGGAGTAAAGATATGATTTAGAAAATGTTTGCATACTTCTGAAAGGTACAGTGCTGATGTTATGCTTTTCATGGAAACTGAAGATAATTGATCTCGAGCAATGTGCTTGTTAGTGCAAGTCTTTGTTCCATACAGCTGCTACAGGTTTCAAAAACATTCAGCAATGGAAAGAGATGCTATAGAATCTAATCTCTGGTTTCTTGAAGTGGGACTGTCATCATCCCCTGGGCACTGACTGAGATCAGAGTTGGAAGGGATGCTTAAGGGCTATCTATTCCAACCCCCTGTAGGAGATCAGGTAGGTCTGAGCCTCATCAAGCTTGGCCTTGAATTTCTCCAAGGATGGGACCTCCACCACCTCTCTGGGCAACCTGTTCCAGTATCTCACCACCCTCATGGGGAAGAACTTCCTCCTAATGTCTAATGTAAACTTGCCCTGCTCTAGTGTAAAAACCATTGCCCCTCATTCTGTCACTGCAATAGATAGACAGTCCCTCCTCAGCTTTCCTGTAGCCCCTTCAGGTACTGGCTGTCTGCCATGAGGTCTCCCTGGAGCCAGGCTGAACAGCCCCAACTCTGCTACAGTCCCCCAGTCATCCTCATGGTCATCTCTGGACCCTCTCCAACTGGTCTATGTCTGTCTTGTGCTGAGGGCTCCAGGGCTAGACATAGTAAATCCAGGTTGGGGTCTCATGAGAGCAGAGTAGAGGGCCAGAATCGCTTCTTGATCTGCTGGCTGTGGCTCTTCTGATGCAGCCCAGGTTGTGGCTAGCCTTCTGGTCTGTGAGCATGCCCTGTTGGCTCTTGTCCACCTTCTCGTCCATCAGTACCCCTAAGTCCTTTTCCATAGAGCTGCTCTCTATCACATCACCTCCCAGTCTGTATTGGTAATGAGGACTGGCCTGGCCCAAGTGCAGCACCCTGCACTTGTCCTTGTTCAGCTTCATGAGGTTTGCACCTCTCCAGGTCCCTCTGGATGACATTCCATCCCTCTGGCTTGTTGGTGGCACCCCTCAGTTTGGTGTCATCTAGAAACTTGCTGAAGATGCACTCAACTCCACTGTCCAGAGGAGGGCCATGAAGATGATCAGAGGGCTAGAGCAACTCCCTTATGAGGACAGGCTAATGGAATTTGGGGTGTTAAGCCTGGAGAAGAGAAGGCTCAGTGGGGACCTCATAGTAGCTTATCAATAGCTGAAGGGGGCCTCCAGAAAGGCAGAGGTAGGACTTTTTAATAGGATTTGTGATGGCAGGACTAGGAATAATGGGTGTAAGTTGGAATAGGGTAGATTCAGGCTAGATATAAGAGGAATTCTTTATGGTGATGGTGAAGAAACACTGGAACATGTTGCCCAGAGAGGTTATGGATGCTCCCTCCCTTGAGGGGCAAGGCACTGAGCAGCCTGATCTAGTGGGAGGTGTCCCGGCCTATGGCAGGAGGTTGGAACTAGATGATCTTTAAGGTCCCTTCTAACCCAAACTATTCTATGATTCTATATTAAACAGCACAGCTCCCAGCGTAGATCCCTGAGATACATCACTTACCATTCCTCTCCATCCAGACATTAAGTCATTGACCACTACACTTTGGATGTGACCATCCAGCCTCTTATCCACTTGAAGAGCCTACCCATCAAATCCACATCTCTCCAACTTAGAGAGAAGGCTGTGTGGGGGATTCTGTTAAAGGTGTTGGAGAAGTCTAGATTGATGATATCCACTAGTCATTGACAGATGACAGAGTCTGTAGCCTGGCTACTGTTAACAGCTTGTGCCAGAAGAACTGAATTTTGTTCTATGTCTCAGAGCTTTGAAATTGTGGTGGTAAGCTATGACATGGTTTGTCTCAGCATTTAATATTCTTTTCCAGCAGAAATGAAGATTGCAAATAAAAGGAAATAAACCATTTAAAACTATGCTGTGTGCAGTAGACAGAAGAAGTTTGTGGAATACATGTAAATATTAAGCACTTGCCATGTTCATAGTCCAAAAATGCTGTGAAGATGCTTGTTCCTTTTTGACATTAAGTTATGGGTTACTTCTGAGGAAGGAGTCCTCCAGTGTAGAAGTTGTTTATGTCTTGGGGTAAGCATTTTTCAAAGAGATATTTCAATCTCTTTCATGCAGAAAAGGTAATAAACAGTTTTCTGAAGTAGTTGCTGTAGTCAGCTTCTTGACTTTTACTCCAAATATTTTGCTAATTGGAGCAGATTTTTACTAATGTCTTTAAAAAACTTAGTGATGAGGTAACAGTAGTAATCTAAACCTATAGACATGGGAAATGGAAGATAGAAACGCTGTTCGTCATTTGGTGTCTTAACTATCAGCTCCTGGCAATGTGCCTGTATAAGGAATTATCTTCGTTTAGAAGAGAAAATGCTAGAATTTTAGCTTTCAAAGCTAGGATAATTTTTGGGGTTTTTTTTTGGAGACCTTTGATTTATGTTAAACCATAATTACTACTCTGGATGTTTTGAAGTATTCACCATGAGAAGCTGCAGTATGAGTGGGTGGATCTGTCAGGAGACTGCTGCTTAGAGCCTAGAAAAATGAGCTCCTTTATATAAAAATAGAATCATAGAATAGTTTGGGTTGGAAGGGACCTTAAAGGTCATTGAATTCCAACTCCCCTGCCATAGGCAGGGACACCCCCCACTAGATCAGGTTGCTCAGTGCCTTGTCCAGCCTGGCCTTAAACACCTCCAGAGAGGGGGCGTCCACCACCTCTCTGGGCAACCTGTTGCAGTGTCCCACCACCCTCACTGTAAATAAAATAGATACAAAACATGTCACTGAAGCTCTTTTGAGATTGGTAGGCTTTCTACAGGGTGGATACATTCATGTGAAAGTGCTTATTGGAGGTATTTGGCAGAGGTTTACTGAAGGAAAATGAAACAATAGCTTGCACTGGCTTCGGGGAGTCAAAAAATATGTCTGCAATAATTGAATAGAAGTGCAATAATTCTTTAAATTGAGCTAATCTTAGCTTAAAAGCAATTATGCTATTTTAAACAAAGCTTAGTTGCTTCTCAGAACTGCTTTGTTTGAGGATTCAGGTGTTAAAGCTTTTAGAACAGATCTTCACGAACCATTAGGGAATTATTAAGACAAATATTATGATTTGATATGAAATTGATACTTCTGTTATTTCAGCACAGGCAACAGGAGAGAAGTATAGAGGACAGTATGTGGCTTTGTTTTGTATTGTGTTGTCATTAGTTATTTGTCTCTCATTCTTGCTGTGTCTTTCAGACTACTTTGTGAGATCAGAAGTTTCTAGTGGATCTTGGGAACCACAGGACAATGTATTGGTTTCTGGATTTTTGTGAACTGATTTGTGTGTACCTTTGTGTTTTGGAGATTTCACTCATACTTTTGAGAGGAAGACATCCTGCAAAGCATATGGTGACAAACTAATAAATGTGTCTTTTCATCAAAATAACCAATTTGCCTATAAGGAAGCATTTACTGAAATGGCAGTAAGTATCTGGAGGGGAAGGAGGAGGAAATAATCAGTCTAATATAGTAATTTGAAAATAGTTAATCCATAAAACCTGAGGAGCTGACTCTTCAAACTGCTTCATTGGTGTTGGCATCCAGGTAGTTGGCTTGTGATAGTGCAAAGCTCAGTGACCTACTGGCCCTGCACAATTCTGGTCTTGGTGAAGGATCTGCACTTGCACTGTCTCCAGGTTCAAGATCCCATCCTATGAGCACCATGCAGGTTTGTTGAAAGATAGCCATGGAGCAACTCCATCTGCTTTCCAGAAAGAATCTTCTTCTATGGACCTTAAAACAGCTTTCTCTCTTACTCTCCGTTGACTCATCAGACAACAATTCATGGCTTAGGACTTCTTTGCTAGTCACTGTGAATTAGATCCAAGTTACACCAGTGTCCTGCATGCTGAGAAATTAATAGAAGTCACGAATTACAAAAACACAGAATATCAAATGTAACTGAAGGATTTCTTCAGCATCCTGTAATGTCCCTAAACCTCTATTTCAACTGCAGAGTATGTGTTTTGAATGTTCTGTGATTTGGGCAAGTTTCCATTTCTTGCGGTAAATCTCAGGTGGAGTCTCTGATGCTGAATTAAAATAATTTTCCGCTTTGGGGAGCCTTTGAAAGGAGTACCATGTTTTAGATGTGTTAAGGCTGACATACATCGATTAGGGCATATACATTGATTGCCACACATTGTGAGAATTTTCTCAGTTTGTATTTACTGGTTTTGAAACCAAAGTCTTGAAGAGGGAATTTTACCATTATTAATAAGGCAGTTTGATGTTCATCTGCAAGATATTGATTTCGTCCTAGAAGTTTTCTCCAATATTTAAAGAATAATTCTTCCAAAGTATTTAAGTCAGCTACTTACTGTGTAGCACCTATATAGTTCTCTATAAAATTGTGTAGTTTTGACGAAATAGATCTTGTCCAAATCTAAATATGGATATATTAAGAGTATTTTCTGTCGCACCTTGTTAACTTTGTGAAAGATTATTCACTGGATTCTTGTATTTGGCGGTGAAACAGACTATTAGACCATCTATTCTCTTGCCTTCTGCGTATCACATTCCACTCATTCTCACCACTTTATCCTTGAACCTGGTATTCTTTGTTTGACCTAACTATGTTTTTATTGATAGCATCATTATTATAAACTTAGTAATTCTTCTATTTTTTCAAGAGTTATGGTACTTTTTTTTTGATAGTTTCACTTCTATCTAGATAGAAAATGCAGTTTGTTGGGCATAGGTATGACATTTTCTTATTTAGTGATTGTGTATTTTCCTAATGAACAAATAGAAAATAATGAGTGGTGGTACTTCAGAGTTTTGGATTCAGTATTTAAGAATATTTTGAACTAGTTTCACTGGCTAGATATTCAGCAACACCCAAGAATGCTTTTTTGAATTGTTTTTTTCTTATTAATTGTAATTATTAATACCAGAATTGTATCACATTCAGAGATCACCTCTCTGCTATCTTGGAAAGATTCTATAAATTACAACAACCATGTGCTTTAGTAAGTTGTTCTATTTGAAATATAAACTGTATTGAGGGTATACTACACTGCTCTGTCTAATATCAAGAATGTGAGGGGCCCAGAAAAAACATGGGTGTTTCCAGTGTTCTTATCCAAGTAAGGTTTGCTTCTGAGCACAACTTATTCATAGCTTTTTGTTTGTTAAACATGTAGAACCATGCTATGTGGGTCAGTTTTGAATCTGTGTAACTTACATTGGTCCTCTAATACATTGAAAGGATATTTTGCATCCCCAGACTTTGTTGATACAGGTCTATTGAATCACTGTCTTCTGAAATATGGTAATTCAAGGAAAAGTAGGTGTACTTTGTAGTGCTTAAGGAATAGTCTCTCTTTTGGCATAATATATTTTTGACTCTAAGTCTAATCTAGTTCTGAAGAAAAGTACTTATGCACAATCCTGGTAGAGGAAAATTAGATCAGAAAAAATGCAAAATACAGTATAACAGGGAAGACTGACCTTGTTCTCTAAAGTAGACACAAATTTATATCAGCTTCTTGTCTTCACACTTAATAGTACAGAGGGTATGTCCCTCCCAAAATATCACAGGGCTCAAGATTCATTGTGATTACTCATTGGCTCAAAACCAAAATAACATTCTTCAAGTTTCTAAAGCATGTTGCCTGTTTGGGGATTTCTCAGACACCTATCAGATCTAATTATATGTATCCATGTATCCTGGGGCTGTATCTTGTTAGAAATGTTGACTGCTGGGACCAGGGAGGCCTTTTATGGAAACACTGACACAAATTTATCTATAGCATAGCAGTGTAAACCATCTGTTTCCAATTAGGTGGCTATTATATTTTCTTGTCAAATTTATCACTGTTAATCTATTTTGCTCTCTTTTGTGATGTCTGTAACATAATATGGTATTGCCCTTACAGACATGATAAGAGTGAGCACTATGGAGGATAATTTTCCCTTTTGATGCAATGCAGTTAATGTATCAGTTTATGCACATTTCTAGGGGCAAAAAGCTGTATTCCTTTTTATTTTCTCTTAGTTCATCAGTTTTGGTATTTCTTTATAGATATAACACAGAGGACTACAATGAGACATGCATCTCATTCTTCAGCTCTTAAAATTGCTACATACCCACTTGTTTAAAAAATGATGGAGCAGGTGATTGCTGAGGAGTGATTGTAAATGGTGAGGAAGTCTTTCAGTGAGGATTTTGATCCATTGCCTTCAGAGTAGCTGGGCCTGTTCACACAAACTAAGGATTAGGTAATTTATATTTATTCTGAAAATTTGCTGCTTTTTTCTCTTTTATGCAATGCTCATTTTATTTTATTCTGTCTGATGTTGTTATCAGATGTTATAGGTATATTTGTGGCTACATGTAGAAGTTTGGAGACTATAAGCCTTGGAGGATTTGGTTTTAAACTTTTGAGTATAGCCCTGGTGGATAGAAGAGGAGAGTAATTAATTCCTACTGCGTTGCCAGCTCAGTGCTGATGAAGGTATGAAAATAGTCTTGTGGCTGGCTTAGTAGTATGAATTTTTTTTTTAATTAAACATATCATATATCTTGCAGCGTTAGTGCAAGTATGAACTCTGACATGAATTTTTTGAAAGAGCCAGGATGCAAAGCACTCTACCAAGGAGATGGGCATTGGTGTGTTAGCAGTTTGCTTTTAGATCATTGTTTTCTTTAAGGCAGAAGTAAGTTATGCTTGGAGATAGCTAGGAAGCTATTCTTGAGTGCTGGATGTTCATCCAATATGGAATCATAGAATGGTTTGGGTTGGAAGGGATGTTAAAGGCCAGCTAGTTCCAACCGCTTTGCCATAGGTAATGACATGTCCTGCTAGATAAGGTTGCTCAATGCCTCATCCAGCCTGGCCTTAAACACCTCCAGGGCCCCGGGGGCATCCACCACCTCTCTGGGCAACCTGTTCCAGCATCTCACCACCCTCACAGTAACTAATTTTTTTCTCATTTAGCCTGAATCTCCCCTCTTCCGATTTGTATCCACTACTCCTAGTCCTGCCACCACATATCCTATTAAAAAGTCCTACCTCTGCCTTTCTGTAGGCCCCCTTCATGTATTTTTAAGTCACTGTGAGGTTACCCCTGAGCCTTCTCTTCTCCAGGATGAACTCCTTCAGCCTGTCCTCATGAGGGAGGTGCTCCAGCCCTCTCATCATCTTTGTAGCCCTCCTGTAGACCTGCTCCAACAGCTCAATGTCCTTCTTTTGTTGAGGGCTTCAGAACTGGACAAAGTATTCCAGGTGGGCTCCTCACCAAGGCAGAGTAGAAGGGCAAAATCACCTCTCTTCACCTTCTGGCCACACTTCTCTTGATGCAGCCCATGATTCAGTTGGCCTTCTGGGCTAAAATCACACAATATTTGAAAGGTCTGGGTGCAGCGTGTATGTGACAGTTTGCCTGGATGAAATACAGAATTGGTCTCACTGCATGCATGATAGACTCTGGCTTTGTGTATATGCAGCTCAGTCATGCAGCTTACGTATTGTAGGTCCTCTATGGGGACTCTCATACCTGAAGGCACATTGTCTGTCTTTAAAGAGCACTAGTGCATTTCTAATGTCTGAAGTAATGGTTCCTTATTTCCTGCAGTGCATTTTATATTAGAAATATGATATAATTATAACAAGTCATTCATGTATTTGATTCTAGGTACGAGCCTACTAACATGATAGGACATTTAAAAAATAATGTGATGACATATTTCAACTTGGATGAAAGATTTTTGGGTCTAACTATGTTAGCTCAGACCACCAGTGGACAAGGGGAGGAAGGACACTGACAATATTGCATTTCTTCACCAGCATGAATAAATTTAGCAATTTACCACAAACCTCTGCTGTACTTGGTAGATAGCTGCCAGCTATTTCTAATCATCTGAGAACTGCTGTACAACAGAGTGATAGATATCTATGTAGAAATCAGCATCTAATTGATGGACTGAAAGTGAAAATTTTTAGCTGACATAAAACTGTAAAGATATGTTTTACTGACAACTACTGATTTTTGAGAACTGTGACTCTCAGAATCAGCTGAGAATGCAACACCCTACTTCCAGCCTTTTTCTCAAGAGTAAGAAATATGAATACCTTTGGCAAATCTCGTGGTAATTGTAATGAATAATAACACCCCTAACTGAAGAGATGAGTACAACAACACATGCTAATTTGCATGTAGATGTTACATTTTTATGTAGCAAATAAATTTGAGTAGGAGTTCAATATAAGTATCTTAAAGGCTTTGAAGAACCTTTAAGTTCATAAAGTCCATTGAAGAGGACCATAGTCCTCTTGATTGTAAATCGGACTTTACTGTTAGCAACTGCATGTTCCAACATATTTAGTACATTGTTGAACAGGATTCCTATTTCTAAACTGGTGGAAAAAATTGTTGTCTATTCCTAAATTGTGGAATGGGAGTGGGCTTTTTCCTAGTAGGATGAGCTAGTGTGGATTGCTTCTTGCTATGGAGTTACTAATACTTATAAATTTTATCAAGCAGTTTTTGAATTGTAAATTATTCAATATTAAGATATCTTCCTAGGTTAACACTCAAAGTAATTACTTTAAATGTAATTGTAACCATGTAATCACATGGTTTGCATGGGATTAGAGCCTGCTGACAGTGTCTTTAGATGCCAGTGGCTCTGTCCATTGTTGCATAATAATGAATTTCTAGGTAAGGTCTACCGGCCGGAAGATATCGCGATGTACGGGAAGATAGTTTTTTAGGGACCTTTTCTTTTCTTGCAGCCCACATGATGCTGTCCATAAAGGTGTATAATTTAATAGCACTAAAGACTTGAGTAATACTGGAAAAAGACAGTGTCCTTTTTTTTCATTTTCAGCTGTATATGTACTACCATAATGTAATTTTGGAGGAAGGTAAATAAGGACACCCAATTTCACTCTTATAATTGATACACAGGGTTCCCACCTTGCTGTTAGTGATTTCCACTTCAAAGACCAAACTGGGTTTGGTCACATAAGAGTTCAGTTCTGAGTTCCTTGTATTGTTTATACAAATTTTGCAGTGTAGTGGAAGACTGAATATATACACAAACGATGGGACATAGCTACACTAAAGTATGTACATACCCCTGAACAATCCCCTGAAAGTTGTCTCAAGTCTAGGACCCAAGTTGCTTCTCTCAACTCCACACATTCATTCTTTTATGAAAGGGAAGGTTAACAGGTTTTCTCTATTTTACACATTTTTGTGTATCCAATTGCAACTGCTAACTCTACTGTGACTTAACCAATGCTAAAAGGTGTCCCTATTGGTACAGTTTTGCTTTGAAAAAGCATGGATGCTGCCTTGTGCTTTTAAAAGCTCATATAAAAAATATAGTAGGTTAAAATTAAAAAGATCTGAAAAATGATAAAGCAGTTTTGAAAAGAGGAACTATGGGAAATAGAAAGTTGCTTAAGTTCAAAATAGTAGCCAGAGGTGATGACAGCTGGTTTGTTTTAAACTACGCATCCCTGCTAGAATTTTAATTAACTCAAATCATTTTTAGTACATACTATTTCACTAAAAAATATTCATCGTGGTTCATCCCTGAAGTATGGAAGGATATTCAATGAATAAAAGCAGGAGAGCCTGCAGGAAAGCCTTTAATTTCCTCTGTCCTAGAAACCATAATCCTTAAGGAGAGAAAAGTAATTGCTGGTATATATCTTTTCAAAAAACATGTGTCAGTGTTATTTATAAATATCAGGGTGGACAGAATTTCTTCTTTTCTGACTTTTTGTTTAACATTTGGTTTGAGTTTTTATGTTTACTTTAAATATACATAGACTGATAAATGGTAAAATACCAAGCCAAGATAAAAATGAAATAGAAATAAAAATGTTGTAACTTTATTAAACTATGTAATATATTAAGAGAGACTCCAGATAGGCAAAAATACCTCTAGTTCTTCTTTGACAATGGAGTTTTCTTAAAATGGCCTATTAACATTAATGTCTTATTAATATCAACAGGGTTAATGTTATCATTTCCCACCGTTGCATGAAATCAAAATAAGAACCTGGCTTTTGTCTAAGCTTTGTTCTTAATGTTGTTCTTAATGTTTCAGAATGTTGTTCAACATTCTGAAAAAGGTGTAAGAATATGTTTCCCTTGATGTCACTCTATTCTTACAGCAGGAATTACATTAAAGTG
Source organism: Turnix velox (assembly GCA_013400935.1). Classification (NCBI taxonomy): domain Eukaryota; kingdom Metazoa; phylum Chordata; class Aves; order Charadriiformes; family Turnicidae; genus Turnix; species Turnix velox. Next base: position 20,959 of record VZTY01030988.1, read on the forward strand.
TGTTGATCTGAAAGTGTGAGATTCTACTTGAAGACATCCTCCAAGTTGCATTAAATCACCACCAGCCTGTTGTACAGAGGAAGCTGCTTATAAATATATGGGTTTTCTCCAGATAGCAGAGATGATTTGAGGCAGTCTTGAAGAAGTCTTACTAGTCAGAAATTATGAAAGACATAGAATTGGGTCAAGTCATTGACCAAGTATTTTCTCAGCTTGACTTGGATGGGGTTTTTTTGGCAAGATTTTTTGGTATGAAGTTCTCTCTAGGGAACCTGAATAGTTGGGATTTTTGTGTTCTCTCCCCCCCCCCACCAAATTTATTTAAAATATCCTAACAATAGAAGCAAAGATTTTCAAGTGACTATTTATAATGAATGCACTTTCTTTTGTGATTTAGGAATTCAGTACTTTCCAATGAAAACAAAACTGTGGAAAAATTCCTGACCGGGTGCTAATTGTCTTGCTTTTATATTGTCTCAAGGATTTTCTCATACCTAAACTTTATTGAAATGAAGTGAAGTCTACTCACTTGTTAATTACTCACACTGAAAGAGGGAAACTGCTTATTGCTCCTAAATCAGTAAGCAATAAGTAAGTTTAACTTGGGTAGCAGTTGAACTCTTGCTACATCATGAAATGTACCTAAAATTATAGTCTCTCCTTCTTACACATAGATGTGATTGACTTTAGATTACACTTAAAACTAGACTACTCTCTGAAAAACTTTATCCCTGATGCTGTGCAGAAAATGGCTAGGATGTCCTCAGGGTTGCTAAAGCCCTGTCATCTTGAAACGAGTAGTTGCTGACTGGGCTGCCCTAACTGTGGAAAAGGTAGTGGTAACAGAAAAGAGACAGGCTTTGTTCCGGGAATTTTTGCAGACTTACTTGCTTATCATTCTTCTTTGAAAATTTCTCATAGGACCAGAGTTTTGGCAAATGAATAGCTTTACTGTACAAACAGCATATTATGGGTATAGCTCTCCAGCAGTACTCCACCCAAACACGGAGTAGTTTTTACTTTATTTTGAAATACTGAGCCTGTTGAAACATAAGGATTTCTAATTATGGAACTGAATTTTCTTACTAATTTTAAATCTTTCTTTTTGGTTGAAAAAAGAGGGTTACACTAGCTAGTAAAGATGCATTTAAGGGATTACATTACTCCCTTTTGCAAACCACAATGTAGAAGAGCTTTATGGAAGAGGCAAATGTGTAATGACAAGTTTCTATTGAACTTTGATGTGTATAGCTTCAAAGAATGGGGATGTTTGGGCAGCAGCTAGTGTGTTTCTCTTACATGTAATAAGAGAAGACACACATTTTGTCTGACTTCAAAGGAGCTAAATCCTACAAAACAAGGAAGTTAAACTTGTTCTTTTGAGTTGCATGGTGTTTTTTTTCATTTCTCTGAACCCAGAGCAATTGAACTTGTAAGTGTTTGGATAGATAAGTGCAAAGAAGATCAGACTGCCGTTATGGGCTATCTATTTTCCCTATGGGCTATGAATTTTCCCTTTGCCATTGCATATGTTAAATCTGAAAGTCTACAATGAGATAATTAGTTGGTGGGTAAAGGAATAGCAGTGAAAGTCAGGACAAGAGGCAACGGGTGCAAGCTGGAACACAGGATGTTCCACAGAAATATGATAAAAATCTTAGTCACCATGAGTGTGACAGAAGACTGGTACAGGCTGCCCAGGGAGGGTGTGGGGTCTCCTTCTCTGGAGACATTCAAACCATGCCCAGATGCATTCCTGTGTGACCTGATCTGGGTGGTCCTGCTCCAGCAAGGGGATTAGACTAGATGGTCTCTTGAGGTCCCTTCTAATCCCTGATGTTCTGTGGATCTGTGAATGTTGTTTACCTTTGGTTTACCAAGGTTTTTTGATGCCATCTCCCATAGCATTCATAGGCAAACTGGGAAAGTATTCAGTCTCATATTCAATATGAGTCTCAATGGGTGCAAGATGAATGAAAACCTGGTATCAAGTTCAAAGTAATGGTTGTCAAAAAGTCCAGCTAGTGGCTAGGTAACTCTGACATTTCCTACTCAGGGGTCAGTCAGAGCACTGGTTATTTCAGAATGCAGGTGACACAGTGTAATCTCACACTTGGTTGCTTGTTATTTGCACAATCCACTTCTAGCTGTCTGAACAACTGAGATAGCTTCTTGTGTATTGCTGATGGATGTACTAGAGGAATCCAAATGTGCTGTGAATGGAAACCATGTCTTGCTGGTACTGGTGCAGGAAGCAGCTGAGAGAATCTTCTTCACAGCCCAGATGAATTCTTTCTTACTGATAAACAGCAGCCCAAGACTATATTCTGGAAAGACCAAAATCAAACATCTGTGGAATCCACAACAGAGAGCTAAAGCAGACAGCAAAAGAATGTTATGTTGCCATTTTAGATTTAAATACATTAGCACAATTTCTTATTCTCTGATAAGATTTGCTTTGATCTGTAGTGGTAGCATGATAAGTAGAAGTCCCACTGTCAGGGCATGTTTACTTTCAGAATGAGTCTTACATTTTCCCAAATGTGCTGAATGTAGTTTTAATTCTGAAGACAATGCTTGTGTTGCTGAACTTGTGAGGACTCAGCAGTGCTGAATCCTGTTCTCCCTCTGCTGACCCTAGCAGCAAGCTGTCTTTATAGGCTGGTCTCTCAAGGAAGCCAGTCTTTCTGTGAGACCAGCCTGTCTTCATGCAAATGAAGGTTATTCCACTTCAAAATGTCTTCCCAGAATCAAGAATGGGATCCAGTACTTTGCTTAGAAAAACAAATTATCTCTTTTTCCTCAACTGTTATTTTAATTAGTAACACATAATAATTGTGTGTGATAAACATGCTTTTTAGGCTTTGTCTGCCCTGAGTCAGGAAGAAAATTGTGGTACAGGTGCCTACAGCTGAACTGATTTTACTGTAACTTCCTTGAATGACCAAGGCAGAGACCAGGCATCTGGCTACATACTGCAGCTTTTGATGGATTTGCTCCAGCTACTGAAATCTGCACCAGTGTTTTCTCAGGAATGCCTGGAGTGCCTCCCCATTACAATCTGTGCTAATACAACCTTTGCTAATTGGAAGTAATTTAATTTCACACTGTAATTTTGAGGCTTAATCGTTGTAACCTGGAAGCATTTGTTCAAGCACTTCTAGCAGATTGGGCTCTCCAAACTCCCTTCTTTACCCTATTCTCCAAGCAACGTCTCCAGCCATCCTATTTGTGAGCCAAAGTAAAAGCAGAGAAAACTGAAGTAAAAACATATTTACACCAGCCTCATTCAGGTGATAACTCTAGTAAGTTAGTAAAAATAAACTTTGGAAGTTTGCAGATTCAAAACTGTGGAATAGCCAACAGAAAAGGAGCAACCTGACCGATCTGCTGCATATTTCCTGCTCTATCTGCAGGATAACAGGATGTTTGGAGCAGTTTGGTCTTGTTCAGTAGCTTTTGAACAGTGAGCTTAATGTTCAGATATAACATCATGAGATGCTTTTCAGGAATTGCTCTCAAAATAAGCACTGGATAGTGCTTCCTTTCCAGGAAGGGGTACCTTTGTATCCATCACGTTTTGAATCTTGTAATGAAAGCATTGGACTTGATTGTTCTGTGTAGGAAATTCTCCATAAAAAGGCAAGCAAAATTGCCATTTGGATGAATGGAGACTTAGATGCATGCACCTGTGAGTTGCAGAGTACCAGACCTAATACAGGGTAGAATTATTTCTATCCAGTTAAGGAAACACTGGAGAAATTGTATAATTCAATTGTTAATTTAAAATTAATTCAGAGGAATCTTAACTGTATCCTTTTCACGTTTCCTCTATTCAGCCACAGTGCTGATTGGAAAATAACAAAAAAGTGTTTATTTTGGCACAGTTTTGTGGAAGAGACAAAATCCAGTTGCCAAATCACATTTAGAGAGTCCTTTATCTGGGAGATTACCTCTTCTCCAGAGTCAGAACGTACTGTTTTGCTCTTTCTTTCTGCTTTGGGACTGTTCAGTCCAGAGACAGATGAATCTGGAAATGAGACAGAAGAATGAGGGTGACCACCCTCTCCTTTGTGCCAGCTGCACAAGCAGCAGGTCTTGGTTTACTTCTGTAACTATTTCAATTATAGTTTCTGCTTAAGACCTGACTTGCACCTTGATATTTAAGTACTTGATATTTAAGTACTTATTAATACCTAATCTAATTTGAGAAATCTGTAGGAAAAAGCTGTCTGCAATTTTCCAGTCTTAAAATAAATACTTTTAAATTATCTACACAATTGTGTCTGAAACAAAACACAAAGGGTTGCATCTCTTTGTGTTAGAGGATTGACTCTGTCAATCACATTGAAAACTTGTTTGGAATTAAGACTATTCAGTATCATTTAATCTGTAGCATGCTTTTAGAAACACTATTTTACTGTTAACTTTCTGAATCATTGTCTAGCGTGTGTTTTATTTGTTTTTTATTTTTAGGCAGGTACTCTGTGTGATAGATTAAAAACTACCACTTCTTTTCCTAAGCAACATTTCTGAAGAAACACAGTTTCTTGCTGGTTTGTGTTTTAAACTGTGTGCCTATGCACATTTCCAAAAATAGAATGAAAGAGGTTACTATCCAGTTGTTTTACAATGGAGCCTAGGTGGGGCACTAACTTGGAACACTCTTTTTTATCTAACTGTGTATGTTCTCAAAATTAGCAGGCACACGGTTATCTTCTTGACCTTGTCTCTTACAGGGTCTCTGGCAAATCAGCCACTGGAATCAAATGGCTTTGGAACACAGATGTCAATAGTGTATCCAGCAGGATGACATAAACCTAATTTCCTCAGGAAACCATAGGGAAAACATAAAATGAAATGTTCACCAGGACCTTCAGCTGGCATAAAGCAGAGCCACAGAATTTGAGAACATCATCTTATTTGGGACCAATGAACATCTGTGCTAGTTACTCATTTAGACAGTCCTCTAACAAACAAATCCTATCCATGATACTCTTAATAAGCATGTGCAAGTCAGTTGTTGTTTATTCTTTTTTCTATGTAGGGAGACTTAAACTGAATTTGAAGCCACCAAAAGAACTTCCATCTTCTGTAACTTTTGGTTTTTCCAAACCATGTTAGTTTAGTGTTCGGTGTTTCCAGGAGAATTCTAAGTTACTTGGATTTAAGTGTGTAGTTGAACTGTAGTTGTTATCTGAAGTTCACAAAAATATATAATGTATTGTCATGGAAATGTTCTGTATGCAAGTTTGATTTAATTTTGATAATCAGATAATTCATATTAAGTGAATTTTAAGTCTGTTCAAACTTCTATTAGGAAGAGATTACAGGTTGATCCTCATGTATGTAACTGCAGAGTACTTCCTAAAACTATGTGTGTTACTTGTTAATAACAAGAATTACGTATATGCAACACATACAGAATAATTTTTGTATGTGACAGCACTCTGAAAAGTATCTGCTTTTCACCATGATCGGTGTTTACACTATGATTTTCATGGCACAGTAATTTGGATAATACTTAATTTATTACCACTCCAAAGAAGTTATTAAAATATAAACAAAACAGACTTTCTATTCTTACTGGAGCAAATGAGAGGGTTTTTTCTATTGATTTAATGGGAACTGGATGGAGCTCTACATCGTTGTTACAACAAGCTGACACTCAAAGATTATTAACACCAAGCTGTTTTTGTCCCTCTCTTGGCAGTCTGTACACAGGCACAACAGTACATTTGCAAAATGGTTGTTATCACGTATCATCTTTCACTTTGATTTACTTCTGCACCTCTGCTTTTTGAGTCAGCAGGATTAAATTTTGTAATTCATAGCTTGAAACTCAGCTGTTCATATTTTAGAATTTTTTTTTTAACTTAAACTCCACTGCATTTATGTAAGCTTACATTTCCTTACACTTTTCACAAACGAGCATCAGGATGACAGAGGATGAGAAGCTCCCTACTCAAGCTTTTTATTTCTTACCCTTTTTCATTGAAAAACTAGCTCTTTTTTACAATCTTTTTATGTTAAACAATGTAAAAGCATTGGGGTTGAGTTACACTAGTCTCTCTTGACAGAAGAAAGCACAAAGCTAGCAGACTGTGCTTTTAATACAAGACATCATCTTTTCTGCCTTTGTTAGCCTTCCTTCTCTGCTGCTGTAGATCTGTTGGACTTCAGGCTACTTTAAATTTTACAGAGGCAGGACTAGTGAAAATGCAATTAAAAGGTTCTGTTTTGCTGCCAGATCTTTTTCCTGTTTCATCTGTGAACCAAAGTTGTTAATATTTGCAGAAATCCTATATATCTGCTAGTTTTCTTTGAGCCATTTTGTCCCTGACAGGGGACTGGGTAGCATATTCCTTTCCTTTCTACTCCTGCCGTCTCCTCTGAGGAGGTAATGGTGGTTGACTGCTTCCCTCTTTGGTTGTTTATAAGCAGAGAAAGGTAGCAGGAGAGTATAATTTGTAGCTTTGGAGTGATTTCTATGAGGATAAGTAAGTTCTTAGGATGAAAACCACAGCATGCATCCCTGTCTGTATGTGTGGAGTAGTCTTTCTTTTCTCACCCTTCTTACTCTTTTCTTCCTAAAATGTTTTTACTCAAGATACAGTGTTTCCCCTGCCTCTCCACAAAGCCCAACTTCACCTTCACCACCCATTGACTATTCTATGTTCTCTTTTTGTGGTGTCATTTTTTTTGTCCTGCCTCGTTCAATGGCCAGGTCTTCCTTTTCTTTGTCATGCAAGATATAAACCAGAAGCTAATGAAAGCAATGAGTGTAGAGTGATGTAGTGTAACATTAAACAGCAAATTAAGCAGCAGTGAACTTTCAAAATTGTGTGTATTTATTTGGTGGTGCAAGATTGAAATACTTTCATATTCAGAAAGAAAAGAAAAACTTATCCAGTTGGAATTAACCTTGTGAAAAGTTTTCTTGAAAAGAAGCCCAGCATAAAGGCAGGGTTTGCCTTGCACGCCTTTACTGTGAATAGACTTTGACACTTGCTTGAGATGACTGATGGACTTTGACAGCCATCTAGTGGCTAGGAAGGCAGTCCCTCTACTATAATTGTACAGTTTCAGTATTGACACAAAACTGGGCCTGAATGTAACAGTGCATCATGTAAATTTTTTCTTCCAAACTGGTGATATGTGATCACCAAGTATGATGGTTCAGCATATTACCTATAACTGACTGGTTGGCTTCTGATCAAATCTCAAATTCACCGAGTATCAGGGATTGGAAGTGACCTCAAAAGATCATCTAGTCCAGAGCAGGAACACCTAGAAAAATAGTTCTTTAAAGCAAAATTCGTACTCAAACACATCAGTACATAGCAGAAAAATAATTTCATTGTGCTTTTCACTGAAACCCTCATTTCGTAAAGGTCCTTTGTGCAAGGTCATGAATGAACGAAGCCTTAAATATAGAGTAATTCTTCTGCCTTACCTTCTTTATTTATAGACTCATTTGAAACTCATTTTCACCAACTGTGGAATCTCAGCCCTGTAGGTGCTCTAGTCAGGTTCAGTACCAATTCAGTTGGAACTCTTTTCTGGAAAAAGGAATCAGTTAATGAGCTATTAGATCCCTTTGCCACAATAAGAATTGCCCAAGCTGATTCTCAACTCATTCAGTGTATTGATTTACAATTATGGATGAGGAAAAAACGTGGCATGGAGAGTTTGTGACTTGGCCCTTGTGGTTAAAAAAATTTGCCAGTTTCTGAACCAGAGAGGAAACAGTGGAGCCATTTCCTTTGCTATCTTTCCCTGTCTTGGTATCAATGGATAATATGCAGTCAATTCAGGCTTGACAATAAAACAGTGACATGTATTTGTTGTATGAATTGTTGCTTTTCAGGTTACTTTGTCAATATAATGCGGTCACTGTGGAAAGAAAAACTAGAAGCATCAAATGTAATAAAAAGTTTTAAAATTAAAAATGTGTTTCTTGATAGTACTGTGGGATGGTGATAGGAAAATAGATTTCCAAGTATGTGCTTTCTGGCCTACCTTTCTCTAACTCTTCTCAGCCACTTAGCAGGACTCAGGCAGAAACTAGTCACTGTTTGGCCGAGTTCTGATTTGCCAAAGCAGTTGCTATGTGGTTGATTTGAAGTCATGACAGAATGCTGACTTTGGGTTCAGTAACTTAGCAATTTCCTTTATGCAAACTGCTGTTCATCTAAGCAGCACACCAAGTACTGTGGGTGTAACATTAAGGAAGGCATACACCAGACGTCTGGGAGGAAAGTCTAAATATGTCAGACAGTGCAGTATGTCATGCACTCAAGGGAGAAGCAAGGAGAGTGCTTTCCAAAATACAGTCTGCAGTTTGGAAAATGAGTCTCACAGTGTCATAAATGTAATGTTACAGAACACTTGATTGATGTCTTTACTCCATGTAGAAAACATTTCCTTCAGAGCTTCTGCAGCATTCCTTTAAATCTTTTTGTCAGTGGATGTGACAAACCAATTGAAGAGAGTAGTTGACCTGTATAAATTTAAATTTCAGTTTCTATCAAGAAGCTGAAGAAATGGCAGGCAACAGTTAATGGCACATCTGCTCCATTTCTCTGAGCTTTGACACGGATCAAGTAACTGGACTTGAGCTAAGGCATGAAGCTGAAATTCCAAATATGTTTTCATTTATTACTTTGTGATTTTATGTTTACAGCTGATTTAAATTAGGACAGAAATGCATAGAACAGTGAAGACATCCTTGTGTTTGGAGATTTTTATGCTAGCAACAGGGTTTCTTAAAAAGTAATGGCTGCAATCTTTGACTAGTGGTATGTGTCATATATATTTCTAGAAATTTTTTAGAAATTAGGGCTGTTTGGGAATTTTTAGATGATTTAATGATTTTAATTGTATTGTCCATTTTCAATCACTTTTTTAGTTGGAAGTTTTCTGTAGTATAGAGGCATCCATGTAGTAAGATTAATCCTCTCCACAGCATCCTGAAGTCCAGGGAATCATTTTGGATTGTGTGTGACAGCGTTGCTGTGTGTAAATCAGAAAAGGTCTTGGCACTGGGGTTCTTGATTTGTGAGTTTATGACTCATTGCCTGGTAGCAGCCTGATTCAGTGCTTTTGTGGGTGCTTGCATTCCTTTAGAGGAGGAAATGCTCATTGGTCAGAAGTGAAAAAAATAAAATTTGCAAGTAAGGCATTCTATTTTTATTTTTTTAATTCTTTATCAGACCTATTTTATTTTTAGAAAGAAATATGGACACTCTTTCATCTTGTGACTCAAAAATGAAACCAGATAGTTGTAGTATTTACCTACAGTGTAAGAAGAAAACAAAGGCATAGCTTAAGTATAGATAGAGCAGTACCTAAACAGATGATTATGGCCCCTTAAATGCTGCTCTCAATTAAACAATGAAATTTTTCAAATTTCTGTTATATATTCAACCCACAAAAACTATTCTTCCCTGTTAGCACAGATGTGATTGAAGAGGAGAGAGGAAAACCTATATTGAATAATTTCTAAATAATTAGTAAGAAACTAATTTGAAATGGAATTCAAGGAAAAGAAGGTTAATAGTTACATATATAACTTCAATAAAATAGAATGACCTTCATAGAAACATGTAAATATTTACATAGACAGGACATATTAATTCAATGCTGTTTGTATATAAATAGCCACATACATCTTTCACATATAGTTAAAATACTTAGAAGGTAATTTTTATGTAGCTATCCATGGCAGTAATTTGTGCTTTTGCACAAATCATGTAATTATGTCAGTCCTTAACCTATGTGGAAATCATGTAATCATGTAGGTTCAAAATGAACTGGATTATAAAAACTCAGCTGGAGAAACTGGAGAAAATTTGCAGTACCCTTCCAATAGAGACTGCTACTGCCACTGGACAGTGACTGTCCCATTTGGCAGATCTAATTTTCTGTTTTGGCATTACCTTGAAACGAGAACCCAATAAATGAATTGTCTTTTTTTCAGAAAACATACCATACCAATTCAACACTGTCCTTAGTCAGACTCCTTTTGTGAGACAAGAAAAAAACCTAGTATGAAGTATTATTATGTTACTCCTATAACAGGGGGCAAGTAATTTATGCTCTCCCATACGGAAGTTTCACAGGTTCTTCTCCCCAGTCAGACATATGTAATGCCCTGTGCACAACCGTTACAAAGAGCTGGCACAAAGCAGCAGAGTTTTCAGCCCACTGAGCAGAATGACATCGAGAGACTCCTGAAGCGATATTTAGGAATGATTGGGTTTGTGCACTCCATGATGACTTTATTTCTTTCTGATCAAGAAATAAGGTGGTAAAATTAGAAAGACACTTCAGATGACTGATACTTAGAGTTCCTTAATATCAATTTCAGCTGTGGTGGTGGTCTACTTTCTTTGTATATGTTATGCTGCTTGTTGTCTTCAGATAAGCTTTTTCCTTGTCTAGACTTGTTCCTTCTTTGATTTCAAGATCAAAAATGTCTTGTATATTCTCTATCCTACCCCAGGAGACATTGAAGAAATAGCCTGCACTCAGAATGGCCAGATGTACCTGAACAGGGATATTTGGAAGCCCTCACCATGCCAAATTTGTGTCTGTGACAACGGAGCTATTCTTTGCGATGAAATCCAGTGTCAAGATATGCTGGAGTGTGAGAACCCACAGGTGCCCCCTGGAGAATGCTGTCCTGTATGTCCCCATACAACACGTGATTTTGACCCCACAATTGGTAAGATTACTTCCTAGTTTGCTTTGTTGAAAAGAGAGACAAACCAAAGAACTAAAAACCTTGTGATACTGAAATTGCTAACTACATTTCCATGATGAAACCTTAAATCTGAAGGGAGCACGTACTTGGCAGTCATGTAATATCTTTAGTTGCACCTGAGCTGGCTCTGGAAAGAGTTTTACTTTGGCTATAAATCTGACATAAGCCCAAACAGGTTTATAACTAAAAGGTTGATCTCAGTTCCATCTTGATATTTCAATGAGGTTGATCCTGCCTTCTTTTTGTTGTTCACCTACAACAGAAAAATGAATATATTAAGATAAATATATATATATGTATTGCCTAAACATATGTGCATATACTAAGTGTATGCCTCAGTTTGAGGCCTCTCCAATAGATGAATAAATATAAGCATTATATGTAAACATTATGAAATGTTTCCCTAAAGTGGAAACACAGATGCAGGATCCTTTTGTGAGACATAAAAGACTAACTAGTATGAAGTATTATTAAATTCCTGTTTGCATACTTTCTGTTTTATAGCTTAAATATTATGTAATTTTCATTCAATTTCTTCTTCCTGGAGAGAACTGAATGAAACAATCCCTTTTTTGTTTTTGTAAAAGAAAATCTCTTGCAATTATTGCTCATTGCATTGCATTATTTGAAATACATTCTACACACTGTAATAAAAACAATTTCTTCAGAAGATATATTTACTGTTATTTAGTTTAAGATAGAATAAAATAGTGCTAAAGAGCATGTAGTACAGACTTGTGTAAGTGAACAATGGTGTAAGATGTTGCAAGCAGATGAGTAAATAGGTGGTCCCATCCTGCTCTGTTTTGGGAGGCATTAGGCCAAGGCCAAGAAGGAACACCCTACAAATACTAAAGCAGTATGGCTACATTCCAGAATTCAATACTGTTATTCAAAATATTAACAAAATATTCCTCTGAAGGCTTTTTGTGGATATGAATGTGACTGAATTTTTTTTTTAATAGGCACATGATATTACAATTGCTTGTCAAACAAGAAACAGTGAGAAATGCTTCAGTCAGCTCTATCTTTTGAAAAATCAAAAGATTTTTGCTGCAGATCCATCAACATTGCTTATATTGAAGTCAGTAATAAAACTTCCTTTCACTTCACTACTGTGCTATCCTGAACTCCTTTTTCTGTACATGCTGAAAAGGACTAAGAATGAGGGGACATAAATGCAAATAATTTTGACTCTTCACACCTGTATGAGGGAGTGTGTGCATCCTGGGGAACTTCCCCACCTCCCTGTAGGTGATACACCACCTATACCTCCATGACCAACACCTTCACTCAGCTCTTACCATGTTCTATCTCTCAAAGCAGAAAAAATAATTTTCTCTCTTTTCTTCTTTTGTATTTTTTATAGGTAGAGGAAGAAAGGTGAGATTTAAATTTTTTTTCTTTTTTTTAATGTATTACAACTCAAAAAAATCTCTTACATCTCCTTGGAGCACTTCAAAGAAGTCAAGTACACGTTTCCTCTTGGTCTTCCTTAGTGGCTAACAAGAGTGCAGACCACTTGGAATAAAAGTTGGGATGCAGGAATAAATCTTGGTCTCAATATAGAGAATCCTCTGGCTGAAAATCCCTGCTGTCTACATCAAAGGAATTCCAGTTTGTGTAGTTTGGTTGTTTCATGTGTAGTTTGGTTGTTTCGTGTGCAGTTTGGTTGTTTCATGTGTAGCAATGCCACAAAATGAAGAAAAGGACCACTAGGTCACTAGAAGCAAAACTATTTAAACTTGCAGCGAGTTTTTTATTGAGCTTTAGCTGCTCCCCAGTGTACAGTACTGAGACAGCACAGGGAAAATGTGCTTTTGCACAGAGCCGTGGTTCTCTGGGCAGCATCTGTCAGAGTAAGCAATTAAGCAAAGAGAAGATACATTCTTAGAAAAAGTTCAAATAAGTTCTGATAAATGAACTTCTAAGATAGCAAGCAGCTACAAGATATAACCAATCAGTGTCCATAGTCATTAAAAATTGTAGAAATTAGTGATCCCAGGTACTTTAGTATTAGTTGTGTACTTAGGGAAGTCTTAGCATTTGTCAGTCCTAGGGTGCTGGGTGAAACTAGCACTATTATTTGTACTTGTTTTCTGGCATCTGATGTCTTTGTGTCTTTCAGGGACAAAAAGGAGAACCTGGAATAGTGCCACCTGTAAGTCTATTATTTTTCTTTGCCAATCAGCACACTCTTGAACTGTGCATATACTGTTTCATATATGTAACATTAGCAATTCCTGGCAATTGCATTTTAGGAAAAAAAATATTTAAATATGTCATAATTTTAATTATTATAGTTAGAATTTTGTGAAGCAGTAATGGTAAATTAATATTTGGAAAATGTAGAGACATTTGCAGGTGAAAAAAAATTGTCACTTTCCTTCTTTGCTATCCCTTTCCAGCATAAAGACAAAAAGATTAAAGGAATTATTAAGTTGAGATAAAGTGACTGTAATATATTTACTTACTTCATATCTTTTAGAATAACAATGTGACTTTCAAGATTTTGCTCATATTGTTTGTAAAAGACTCCAAACTGGAAAGAGATTATCAGTAGAAATTTTATTTTATTCAAAAAGTCTTACAGCTTCACTGGTTAATTTACTCTCATTGCTCACTTCTCAATAACTTATTTTTAGTAGAGTAGTCATGACAACTAATTCCATAGTGTTGTATGGTAAGCTTGATTTATATTGCCTTCTTTAGGTTTCAGGAATACGCGGCCGCCCAGGACCAGCTGTGAGTATTTTTGGAATTTTCTTTCTCTGCTGAGAACATTTTCCACTTCCTGCCATTTCTGTTTGCATTTTGAGGATGATGTAAGGAGGGAGGACTCTTCTGTGGCTGTAGTGGGTACTCCTTGTGGAGCCTCTGTATCTGAGGGGACAATTAGATTGTGATATTTTTCACTAGTCTTGAGTCAGCTTAAGTGAATGGATGTATGCTTATACCTGCCTGGCTGAGAACCTTTGTGTGAGGCTGATGCTGGGGAATGTTTTCCTAGCAGGGATCTAACAGGAGTAAAGGGAGATGCAGTACACTCCCCAGCAGCAGCTAAGCAGAAACCAGTTGTGGTCTAGCAAGAATGTCTCTAAATTATCTTGTGGAGCATGTGAAAGGTGAAACTATTTTGTAGGTCTCTGTGTCCCTTCTACTCCCTTCAGGCAATTGAGTAGAATTGAATAGTTATTGATTTTAACTGTTCTCTTTATGATAATGTGAAAATCTCCCAAATTAGCTTTCAAATAAACATCACATTTCATATTTTCAGAGCTTTTTTATTCATTATCTAGATTGAAAGGTACTTAATATTTCTAATCTTTCTTTTAGGGACCTCCAGGCTCACAAGGACCACGAGGAGAACGAGGACCAAAGGGAAGACCTGTAAGTTATTAAATATCTCAGTAAGCAAGGACTGGACTAACTTCAGCTAGATGGCTTTTAACTATCTACATGTTTTCTAGAGTTACCACAACTTTTCTTAACCAAGAATTGGATAACAAGCAGAAATATGTTCATATCTCACCATTCCCTGCATAGATTGAAGCCTGAATGTTTTGAGATAGTTCACAGGTTTAGCAGTATTTTAACTTGATGCCATCCTTTCTCAACCATTTCCCAAAGCAGTGTCTGAGAGTACGACGTTCTTCAGGATTTTTTTTTTTTTAAAGAACAAAACTGTAACATCATGTTTGCCTGCTTAAGAACTTGCCACCTTTTTGCCATTTACTTGTGTGCATCAGAAACTGTGAGCTATGTGGCTGAGAGTATTTCAGCAAAGGCAAAGCTCATGAAGTTAGCAGCAGTTAATATGTGACTATATATGTTGGTATGCTAGTGAATAATATAATTGAGGTTGCTCTGTGGAAATAAGGACCTCATAAGGAGATTTCAATGTCTGTATGTGGAGAACCACAGAAAAACCAAAAGGGAGTGCTGAAAATACCGAAGATGACATTGTTGAAAAGCCTAGGTCAAAGAGAAGAAGCTGCTAAAACCAGATTTTGAATAGCTGTATTATTTTAATTTCACTGTGGATATTTTCCTATCACTTGGGAGAGAGGAAGCCAATACTTAGTTTAGGCATAAACCTAAAAATTACTCATTTCTGCTGTTACTCCAATGAGTGTCTGTTGTCCATAGATGGTAAAGACACTTCTAAACCAGTAGAGTGTGTAGCTTCATTGGGATTGATTCCAAATCACCATTTTTCTCTAAATTGCTGTGAGATATTTTTTTGATGAATGAGTGTTAAGAATCATGTAAAAAATCTGGGGGTAGCTGTAGTGTTTAGAAGAGTCTTGACTGCATTTATGGAGATGTCTGAAAGGCTTTCCTAATGTTATCAATGAGATACTCCGTATCATCTGATGCATACCTTCTGGTGTAGACAGAGTGGTGGCTAGAAGCGCTGAAACCACAAAAAGGCTATTACAAACAGTTTTGAGTTCCTTTACACAGGTTATTGTACTGCTCTTAAGGAGTATATATTGAGGGATTAGGAACCAGGCATCTCCTTTAAAAATGCTACATCAAAGGACGTGGAGAGGCACATGCATGCCTAAGTCTAGATCTGAGACAAAAAACATTGTCTGTGTATCTCTGCTTTTTTACAAAAGCAGGAACCTTGCATATAAAATGAATTCAGGAGTATTAGCATATTCTATATTAGTATAACAAAGATGGAAACAGCTAAGGAATAACATGTTTACATTTTCAAAATGCATCCAAGGGAGAAGAGTTATGGAGCATGGTAAAGTATTGAGTGTTTGCAAATGAAACTTTTTGAAGATAGAAAAAAGAGCTTGGGCAGTAGATTGGGCAGTGTGGAAGCTTTTGAAATCCATAGTACTTTGAGAGTGTTAAGCCATGATCTGCGTTTCATTTCATTCCTTTACAGGCAAATCTGTAACAGCAGAAACTATGGGTCGGAATGAGGAAATTGCGTGTCTGAACGATGCCACCTCGTGGCCTGTATGAGAATTTAGTTCCCCCCCTTTTTTTTTAACCTCACTGACCTTGAGCTAATGAAGAAAAATAAAAGGGCATTTCTTTTTTTTTCTTTTTTTCCCCCACAACATACACATGAACAGATAAACGATATAAAAGAAATAAAATTTTCACAAATTTTTTATTTTAAAAAACCCTAAACACTATAAACCACAAGTTAGTTCCACCTACAAAAAACAAGCTTTACAGCGAATTTTTGAACTGGTTTGGATATTGAAAATCACTAGCTGTGCAGAAGCTTGCTTACTTCTTTATAGGCAACTACATTTTCTCAACACTTAACTTTGCTTTTTTTTTTTTTTGGAGAACAAATGATAGAAGATAACTCCTTATTTTCCTCCTTTGGACAGTGTGCACTTTTAGATTTGGCAGGGTGTACTTTTATTTCTTATATAAATTAATTAAAGGTTTTTTGCCAGTACCATCTGCTTCCATCCCATGATTCATCTCATTTGTTTCAGAATACCGTCTACTCAGAACTCATTCTGTGAGTTGGGGGTGTGTGTGTACGTGTATGTCTGATAAGAAAAACGTTTTCCTCTGCTAGGCTTACAGATATTTTGGATCATAAGGACAGATTGAGAGTTATTAGCATATTTACTGGGAGTTTCCAGGAATCTGATTGTCAGTGCTATCCCAGTGTAGTGCTTTCACAAGGGAATATTTTTTCTTTAACATTTGAAGCATGGTAGTTCAAATTGTACTAGTTCAAACCATACTAATTCAGACATAAATTCCTTTGAAATGTGTTGCAGACTGCAAGGGAACACCATCCTCATCACAAGTAAATACAACTTGTAGTTGTATTTGTAAAGATGACTGACTAAGCCAAGCTTCCAAAATTTTATGTTTAAGCATCCTTAAAATAGTAGAGTTGTTCATACAGTACAAATTTTTTCCTCGCAATCATCAAGTGACTTATTCTGATGAAGGAATCAGTAGTGACAAGCTCTTTGAAGTCTGTTTTTAAGTGTATCTTTGTTGGCCATGTTGCTATTGATTTTGTTTCTCTGATGTTTTATTAGCTGCTTCGATATGTAATTTTAATTCTGACACAGGATAAAATTAATCCAGTTCAGTAAACAAAAGTGTGCTATAAAATGGGATCAATGGGATGGCCTCCTAGCCTATTCTGCAGATACTAACTTGAGATATCATTCACACAAAGGTGTTACTTCCCATTTCTGGCAATGTGACTGTGTTGAGAATTCAGCAATAGTATAAGCTGTCTAAACCATTCCTGATGTCTTAAGTCTGTGAAAATCCAGCCTTATACTGTGGTTTCCTGAATTACCCTGATCTGAGCTATATGTATTTTAGAAGTAAGTTTCTGATATTCTGTGTTGTCTACAGAGCTATATAGATTTCTGGGAATGTCATACTCTACTATGTAAAGATAGGAAACCTGAATTTGTAAATGAGCCTCTGAGACAAGTTACTGCACTTTATTTGAGTGCTGAATTTGTGACTAGTTTTAGCCAATGAGTCTGATCTAAATGGAGGAACAGATCTTGAGGGATGTTGTTTGTTTGAAGATCTTTCTGTAGACAGTCATAGACTTATCACGAACAATGCAGTTGTTTGCAAGTTACAATGATTAATACCTTTGTACAGTGTGGGCATTTCTGATTTTTTTTCTAGGGTCCTCGTGGCCCTCAAGGGATTGATGGTGATCCTGGTATTCCTGGCCAGCCTGGGGACCCTGGTCCTCCGGGTCATCCAACCCATCCAGGACCAGATGGACTAAGCAGGGTAAGATTTACTTTTGCTTTGGTACAAAGTTAAGTGACTATTAGTCCAGATTGACATGATGCAGAGTAAATTCTTTTTTAATAGTGAATGTAAAACTCTGTGCCCATGGTTCCTGTCTCCCACTTGTGAGCAATAGCAGCTAGTGGCTAAGTTCTGACAAAAAATGGGGGCAACTTGAATATGACAAATGTAGAAAAGCACATACCTTTTACAATGCATTTTACTTTCCAGAAAAGCCAAGATGGACAAATCTATAACCTTCTGCAGGATCCCATTACTTTCACCTGACTTAAACCCAATGAGCTGAAATGCTTGCAAGTTTGATTAGCATTTCTGGACTTAGCCACATTTACAAATAGTTCTGATTCCAGAAGATTCAGTCCAAGTAGTTATCTTCAGCACAGAGGAATCTTTCAGAATCACAGGAGCACCAGAATGGGTATTAGACCACCATCCTTTAAAGACTGACACAGAAAACATGAAAGGATAGAAGTGACTAGAGATCCAAGATATTTTTTGGTTTGTATTCCTGTCTCTGAAGTTAGGCAGTCTCCAGACTTGGAAGAATGTGTTTGGGGACCAATCTGATGCAGAAAAACCTATAAATCTGTGGATGGGTTGGATGGACATTTATGCTGTTGCTCCTTCTCAGTCATTGTAATTTCTGACCTGCCAAAAGTGAGGATCTAGCTTTGAAAGCAGAAAAGTAAAGCATTTCTGTATACTCAAAGAAGAAAAATAAAACCGTTAATTTCATCTGTATACTGAAAGAAGGTTCTCCTGGCTCTAACTTATCTCTATGCATTGGCATGAATAATAGTGGCCTGCAACTTTGCTGGATAAGGGCAACATGCTTAAATATTCTAGCTTGAAATTGTGAAATCAGCTACTTTTCCATTTACTTTAAGATATTTCTGAATGTGAGGTACATGAGTGAAAAAAAAAGACCTGAAGAAAAATTGCAAATGAGGTTAAGGTATGACTTAAATTTGAAGGTTGTGAAAGAAATATAATTAATTTCATGGTAGATTTTCCACTTTTTGTGTAATTTTCTCATTTGCTTACGTGGGAGTACAGTCAGAACAGTAAGTAGACAATATGATGCATTTGACTGGTTTCTGAAGCCTTAGGTCACATAAAATGTATAGGAAAGGCATGATTAAAGCAAAAATTTAATTCTAGTACTGCAAAGCCAACATAGGCAATGGTTGCAAGGATTTTTGCTTTATGAAGCATCAAAATGCCTGACTCTAAAATCACCCATCTTATGTTTTCAGCCATTTTCAGCTCAAATGGCAGGACTGGATGAGAAATCTGGACTTGGTAGTCAGATGGGACTGATGCCTGGTGCAGTGGTAAGACCAGATTAGACCTGTACTGTAGAAAAAAGTGGATGTGGTGTGTATATGCAAAAACCCAAAGGGAAATTAATAATCTTTGTCTTGCTATGCCTCTAGAAATTCAATGTACACTATGTTCTACTGCAATTTTTCAAAGTATCTGAAAAAAAGTGAAAAAATACTCTTCTGTTAAATGAAATCTTTTTTCCCCACTTCTGGACAACAAGCTTTCTTGTCTTGCTTCACTCCTTCTGAAGTATAGCAGCTGTAAGTAAGGTACAGGAAAAAAAAATGCTCCTGATTATCATAGAAAGTTTTATGTTGGAAGGGACATCGCCTAGTTTCAGCACCCCTACCATTGACTGGGGCACCTTTCACTAGACCAGGTTGCTCAAAACTTAAACACTCCCAGACATAAGAAAGTCACAGCTTGCCTGGGCAACCTGTTCCTGTGCCTCACCACCCTCCCAGTGAAAAATTGCATGCCAGTATCTAATCCAAATTGACTCTGTTTCAGTTTAAAACCATCATCCCTCATCCTGTCTCTACGTGCTCTTGTAAAAAGACTGCAGGTTTCTTGTAGGGCCACTTCTGATACTCTGATCATCTTCTCTTGAGCTACTTCAAAGTAACTAAGAAGTGTCAGGTGTAATGCAAAGCAGAATAAACAAATATGTAACTTTGAAGGCTTCTTATCACATTGTGACATCAAAAATAGATATTTTTTTCAGTAATTTTTTAAAATGTAATTTCTAAAACCAGCTGCTAACTGGAATTTCTTTCTTATTTCAAGACAGGGTTTCTGTTTCTGCCATGGACCCTGTTTTATCAGTATTTAGATAATGCATTTTGCTTTTAGTGCACTAAAAACTTAATAGTAACAATAACATTTTTTACCATCCGTGAAAGGTGCTTCAATACCAAAAGCTGCCTGTGTTAGAGCTCTTGGGATTTCTCCTGTTTCTTAGCAATATCTCTTTTCACTACATCTATTGTGCTGTGATGTCTTGAAGATATGGTTACCCTCTTTGATCATTTCTTAAGGAAATGATCCTTTAGTGATTGTATTTGTATTGTCCATGAGTTTGTTTGCCTGAATCTTAGCCTTTCAAGACTCCACTCGCAACCTTCCAACTCAGTTTCAATATAAGCTGAAAGGTTATAAAGGTAATCTGGTGCTTTAATTTAATCTTAGGATAAAATTTTGCAGTGATTTCTTCAAAGAACTTTTATATAATCATCTCTTTTTCAGTGAATTTGCAGTACACACATACATTATTGGTTCCACAAATCTGTCCTAACTACTTCATTACTCTCCATAATTTCGTTTAATCCTTCACTTGATTTCTCTGGAGACATTACATCTCTTGTACTGCCTCTACTTTTCTCATTACCAAATATTATTCATTTTATTATTAGTATATCTTTTAAGGTGTTTTGCAACATCTGAAACTTTAAATATCTCTGAGGCATTTAACAAAGTGTACTAAAGTCAGGTGTTACTCAAAATCTTTGGATTGGTTCCTCAAGTTCTCTGATACCCTTTTTTTCTTTTCTTTGCAAAATGAGTAACTGACAGTTCCTCATTTTAACTACTGGGTTTTGGTTTCTTTTAACATTTAATAGAATTTTAAAATTACCTCTCACTAATGCTTCTAATAAATTAATTGTGTGTAAAAGATATAAATCTTAAGCTTTTGTCAAAATGCAGGTTATTGCCTAATACAGACTTGTTGTACTGCTATAAGCATGGTATAAGTTACAATAAGACATGAGATTTTTTACTTAAAAAACTTTAAAATCTTTCCAAGAAAGCTTTTAGAGGGGAATTTTCTGTAACAGACCACAACTGCTTGGAAGTTTATGGTTTGTACAATTAATGAAAATAATGTCCTTCCATCACTGCTTGTTGCTGTTCAAAAATGAGAAAAGCAGCATGAATTTATTTTCTCATTGATTCCTTTATGAGATTAATTTAAGTAATGAAATTCCCTTCAAGGAAGGACTATTCTCTCCACCTCTGTTCTTTTGTTACAATTTTTTCCTGTGGAGCTATTTTGACTGACTTCAGAGGTGGTGAAGTTCCAGAAAGCAAACAAGCCCTTAAGATCAGGTGCTAATGAATTTCCATGACTATGGCTTTTTGAGTTTGAGTATTTCCATTCTTTGTACTCTTGTATTTCGGAACATCAGTGTCCCAGGTAAAAGCTTTTCAGAGGGTTAGGCCATTGATATGTTATCTTGGAAGTCACTATCAGGCCATTTTCCTGTATTTGCAGGATGAATGGTGCTTGGGGAATGGTGTTTTGTAACAAGTTATGTTTTTGACAGGGTCCAGTAGGTCCAAGAGGTCCTCAGGGACTCCAAGGAAAACAAGTAAGTACTTCGCTCCAGAAGATTTAAGATAATTGAGCAGTGGTGAAGTCAAAGCATGTAGTGATTGGGGTGTGTGTGTGTCTGCCTCTGATAGAATGTCCATCTTTAATGATCTCTCAGTGAAAGCAGTTGTATCTAGAGCAGCATGTTGTGGCTGTCTAGCACTCTGAAATTAATGCAAATAGAACAATTATTAAACCTTTAACTCAACAGACATTTTTTAATGAGAACAGTAAAGAAAATGGTGACTGTTTTGGCTTTGGTATCAGCATGGTGGTAGTTTGCACTGGGATTTGTGTATGGCACAAGACTTCTCTAAAGCTTTAGGAATTTTAATATCCAACTTTCACTCATTTTGTAATGTGAACTAGTTTTGGATTCAAATCCAGGCTATTCCATGAGCTGTGATTTTCCTGATCATGGCTTTTAATTTATATTTTTGTGGGTTTTGGGGGGACTTTTATTTGGAATTTGTAAAAATATTAATCTTTGATTAATTTTAGGGTGGTGCTGGCCCCACCGGCCCTCCTGGTGAACCTGGGGATCCAGGACCTATGGTAAGACAAATAAAGACAAGCATTTCTGCAAAAAAAGAACTACTTGCTTCAGAAAAGATATTTTTAATTGTCTCAACTGAAGCTACCTAGTAACTTCAGTTGTTATTGTGGTGTTCAAAGTATGTTGAACTGAATCAGTGCATTTGAGTTATTTTGAACTTCCATGATAATGATTATGTTATAAACTATTATTATTACTTTTCTAGCACAGATGGGAGGGTATTTAAACATGGTGAAGCCATATCTGGTAGTGTAACTTGCAATAAGGATTATGAGAATATTTGTCTTTTTGATGTGGTAAAATGATTTGAAAGTAAAACTAAGAGCCAGAGATTTGAAATAACAGCAATTATGATTTTTAATGTTGTGTATTTTTGTCTCCTGAAGAATCCATCCTATTTATATAATATAATGCAATTACCTTAGAGATGGTATGTTTAGAACACTAAAAAATTAAGCATGTTTAGGTATAAAATGATCCTTTTTCTGCATCTGCTTTTACGTAACTAGATTTTTAAATGGAGCAAATAGATATTTTAATGATGGCTAAATTGACTTCTCAATGATTCTATTTATTCCTTAGGGTCCAGTTGGTTCTCGTGGACCCGAGGGGCCTCCAGGCAAACCTGGTGAAGATGTAAGTTCATTATTTTTGTATATTGTTTTATTTTTTACTAAAAACAGGTGTCTTTGAGACATTAACTAACCAGCAGATGTGCCTGTTGTAACTACTTCTATCTATTTACTTTTCTTTGTAATCATAATTCTCATTAAGTGCAGTGTCAAAACTATAAACCTTAGCAAGCCTTTTCAGACCCAACATGATACCTAAGGTTTAAGCACTGCACTTTATTTCTTTCTCATCTGTTTCTTCAAATGAGATGTGTTTCTTGAAATGGAACATAATATTATACTACTGTTAGGAGGAGGCAATTGGAAGCATGGCAATCAAATGATGAGTTAGAGTGTCTGTCTGATGTTAGCACTGAACAGGATCTGGACAATAAAATTTCAGTATTTAATTTGTTTGAGCTTTTAAATAATTTACTAATAACTCATTTTATTACCCCACGTATGTACACATATGTGTAAATTGTATGGATTATATGTATTCTATTCCCTGCTGCCTCACAAAGGGAAAGTTAGCTGACCTAGAATGAAATTATGCGCATTTAAAAACATTAAGCAGAAGGAGAATTGACAAGCTACAGTGCAGGCCATTTTAGATTGCTGTTACTATGAGAAAGTGTAGTAATTAGACTCTGCATGAGGGTAAGAACTTTACCTCATTAATTCACTGGAAAGCTACAGTTCGGTGCAGTCTTGTGATGCTGAGATGCAGTTTGGACTCAGTCACCAGTTGACACAATGCTTTTTTAAAAATCTTTTTTAAAAAAATGCACATTGCTAATCATGTATGCAGTTGCTATTTATCACTGTTGTTGCAGTAAAGAGAAGATATGTAATAATAATGTGAATGTCCTTTTTTTTGGAATGGAAGAATGAGTTAATTTTCACATCTATGATTTTCATGTGTTTCTTTTTTTTTTTTCTTTCCTTAGGGTGAACCTGGTAGACCAGGACAAGCTGGTGAGCCTGGATTTCCAGGATCTCCAGTAAGAACATAATTATATAGATTTTAGCAAAATAATAATATTTATATTATCACTGTCTCTTTAAATAATGAATTCAAAGATGTGCCATTCGATTTCTGAAGTGCTTGTGTTAGCTTAATTTGCTGATCTATGTCATCGTGGTAGCTCAGAGCCAAATAGGTGATTATAAAATCCTTGAGTTAATCCTGACAGTCCTTTCATGTATGCACATTTCAACTGTTTCATGGAAGAAATATGCATAAAACAAATTACATACATACAAGTATGTACAAGTTGTACAACATTTCATATGCCATCATTTGCAGGGAGTGCAAAGAGACAGTGAAATAATGTCCTGTTCAGGTGGCACTCTGTGACCTGTTATAGTGGACTGGTGAAAGCTGGGGAAGGGGCTTGTATTACAGAAGTACATAATGTATTTTTATTTATGTTTGCAATATGGAAATGTAACTGAAGCATTTCCAAATAATTAATATTTATCCTGCAGAGGACACTTAACATGTGTAACACTTAACAATGAAACAAAAAGGTATATCTGATGGTAAAATGACAAAATTTTATTCTAAAATATAATTTTGGCCCTGTTGTGGTTTAACCCCTGCTGACAACTAAAACCATGAAGTCATTCACAATAGCTATTTCTCCTTGTACATAATCATCCTTCCCCAAGAAACTCATTCAGTATAACTATTTTCAAACAACCTAATATATTAATTTCAGTAATTTCACACCCTTATAAAGTATTTTTCCCTTTAGGAGTCTGCTGACTCTGGAGTTATTTCTCACTAAGCTTAATGATGAAACATTATCCATATAATTGCCTATGGGAAGACAAAGATTTTTGTGTAATGCTGAGACTGTTGAACTTTGTAACATGTTATGATGTATTGCCTGTGACCCATTCAAATGCTGTGCCTCACTATATTACATCACCAAAATGAAGGAGTGTTAGGAGCATTACTATTAATGCTTCTATCTGATTTGCAGCATCATTAATAGGCTTATCTGCAGCAGTAAGGATTTTATTTGTTGTTTCTTCTTCCCTCCTAGGGACCTCGAGGGTTTCCTGGTGCTCCTGGTCTCCCAGGTCTCAAGGGTCACAGGGTAAGAAACTCCCTCTCCCTATTAATGTTGTTTCTGGGAACTTTCAGCATAAAGATATGCAACTTCTTTTGAGTTAGTGCTGAATTTGACTACAATTCTAATCCTGCCAATTCTGTCAGTATCAGTGGCCTGTGAAAGAAATAGGGTCTTCCAAAAAATGAAATCTATTCCCCTTTAAGCTGACCTCTGTATTATGTTCTCTAGTGCCTTCTTAACTTATTTTCAAGTGATCCGGGAATCTGGAAGGAGCCTTCATATACTCTGCCAAGTTTTAGGAGGCACAAACCCGACAGTTCTCCTACTTTGCTGGCAATTCTTGTGTTAGGGTGGAGAACTGGAGAGGTGGATGTGTTTACAACATGGAGTGATTGCAAATTACTAAGCTTTCTGGCCAGAATTTAGCTTCAGGGAGGAGTGAATTGGTTTCTTATGGCTCAGTCTCCTTCTTGTTGTTATAAGGATTTTTTTTTAAACATAATTGTTTTAAAAAGGAAACCAAATCCAAGGATATGTACAATGGTTTTCATTAAGGTAGTTTAAAAACTTTATTCCTTTTACTTTATCTTTTACTTAACACTTTAGTATGAAGTTGTTTTAGCAAAAATAGTTGCAATGCTCTGTGTGTGTACATATATAAATATAATTTCTCCGTATTTTTGTAACTCTTACAGGGATTGAAAGGACTTGATGGTCCAAAAGGTGAAATTGGAGCTGCTGGGGCAAAGGTACTTTCATGACTGAAAGAGCTAAAGACGACATGGAACTGCCTGTTTTTTACTATTTCATGTCTGGACATTATACAGAAGACAATTCAATAGAGTTTGTCACAGTTTCAGCTGGGGCTTAGTTTTATGCTTTTAAGATATCACTAAATGAAGTGGCTGTGGTCTCTGTGACACCTATGTTAAGACAACAAAGTCTGTTAACAATGAGACCAGGCACATTTGGGAATTTTCTACCTACCTAGTTTTACGTTCTTCTTAGCGTTATGTGACCAAGCTGAGAGAGGAAAATCAGTTTTCTATTATGAAGAAAATAAAAAGAAATTAAATAATAAAGCAATGCCTGATCCTCCTATTTTGGATTACCATACTAGAGACTGGTTTAAAAGTTACAGGAACTGTCGAGGAGAGATAGATAGTATGTTTTATTAAATTTTAATTTATTGTCCTATGAATTTTTTCTCTTAAAATTTTTGACTCTTTTTTGTGACATCCTTTTAATGTCAGCTCAAAGCAGTGGTAACACAGGATTAATTCAAGATTAATGAAAAGGCATTTTAAAAGAGCATAGAAATTATTTGTCATGGGTTTTTTTCATGATTTTTCTCATTGACTGGTGCACCTTTTGGGCCAGGTGTAGGTGACAATCACAGCTGTAATGGAACTATAGATTAAGAATGTAGTAAATTAAGTGAGTCTTCCAACATCTAAATTTAAATCTTCAGTCAGTAGTGAAGGGGAATTTGTGGGAGAAAAGGTTTCTTTTCTGAGATTGCTTACCCATTTCTGTGGAGTAAACAGCAGGAGACTTGGAAGAAACAGTGCTGAAGGTGGTGTAGGCTGTTAAACAGAACAAGTAGGAGATATATTTGCTTCACTGACAATATGTCCACATGGCATTTTGCATTAACAAGGGGAAGTACCCATGATGCACACAGGGGACTCTGCAAATCTACAGCTTAGGCCTATTGTAAGGGGACAGGGAGGAAACACATAATGGAATTTTCTTCTATTATTAAATTTTCTCTAATTGAATAATTTCATTTCTGTTTGTAGGGAGAAGCTGGACCAACAGGTGCCATGGGTGCAATGGGTCCTCTTGTAAGTTTATGTGCATTGGATTAAATAAGGATTGGATTAATGGGAATGCTGTTGCCAGTAGGTTTTGATTTTTTCACCTGATGTAGTGGAGTTGAACTTACTGTTAATTAACGCTTTGTTTTCTACTACCCTAGCAGTAAATTTGATCCACTGTAAGTTCTTATTCTTTCCAAATTAGGGGCATAGATAGTAAATCAGAAGACTCAATAGAAACTTGTTTACAGATTTTGTAGTTGTTTGCCTACTCAATTGAGTGTAGGATGACAGAACATATTTTTAAAAGTTAATTCTTCATATGGAGTGATTTCAGTGTGAGAATAAATACTTACTTGCTCTTAGATAGAAAAGTAATAGTTTAAATCAGAAATGCACTAGCTAAGAAAGCCACAATCAGAGGATTTTGGAGGTTATGGTGAGAATTGGTGTACATGATAGGGAAGTGAAATGAAGAAACTTTCTCAGAGTAGTTTTCATTCAGATGTGGTTTTGAAATCTTGGATACTTGTGAGCAGTGCCAACATGTGAAAAACTGATTCTTAGCAGACCTTCTGAGAGTGAAGAACCTTTCTCATATCAGATAATGATATCTCTGCAAAGCACTATCTTGTGTCATGCAGAATGTAATATCTCTGAAATGGGACCTAATTTATATATGAGACCTAGCAATGAGACAAACTTATTGACCCTGGTGAGTTATACAAAATTTATTCTAATGTGTTTAAAAGTAAAACTGGAGATACTGTGGGAACAGGAAAATAAAAAAAATCCCTCTATTAAATTTCCACTGCTGTTTCTTTCCTCTATAGCTACACTTGCAGCTGGAAAAAAAAAAGGTTCTGTAACTGTTGTTTGCATCATCTGTCCTTATCACGGTTTTAGTCTCAGTGAATCTAGTCATGTTCCTGTTAAAAG
Organism: Turnix velox; assembly: GCA_013400935.1. Taxonomy (NCBI): domain Eukaryota; kingdom Metazoa; phylum Chordata; class Aves; order Charadriiformes; family Turnicidae; genus Turnix; species Turnix velox. The sequence goes on from VZTY01030988.1 coordinate 48,223, forward strand.
CAAACAAAGAACACTGACTGGAAGCTTGCTGAAGAATGTTGCAATGTGAAATGTTTTTGAAGCAAAGGAAGAGTGTGTTAAAAAATAAAAAGCAAAAGAAGGGGGAAAAAAAGAAGGCATAGCATGCCTCCACAATGAGGGAAAAAATTAAGTGAAAGATACTATCCCCTTTTTGTTATTTTGCCACAGTGAGCTCCTAAATAATGTGCATTTTACTCTCTCTACAAGGGACCTAGAGGAATGCCTGGAGAAAGGGGTCGAATTGGACCACAGGGTGCCCCTGTAAGTAGGATCTTCCTTCCTTTTTCTTGTTATTATTCCCTTGTTTCACTTAAATTTAAATCCTTGGACTTGAAAGTCTTTATTCTTGTGGCTGCTAGTCACTTCCGTAAGTGACTAACTATCTAAGAAAGTTTAGTTTTAGTGGAGTTTGGCAGAGTGAAACCTTTACTGTAAATTTCAAAACAGTTTTGAAAGGAGAATACTAGCTCTATAGCAAAGCTTCTCATACTAGAGTTGCCCATGATGCCACATACCCTCACAACAATTCTTTCTGTGATAAATACAGGTCCCATCATTGTTTCTGTGAAATTTGAGAGGCTGTCATAGAAATCAATGAACTAGAAACAATAAAAAAAAATTAAATTGAAAGCTTAGACATTCAATTTAAATCAAGTGCTATTTAATTACTCATAATAAAGTAGTCCTCTGAAAAAATATTTTTGCTTTTCCGCAAAAGAAGGGATTAGCCTTGACATGAGCAGAAAGTTCTTTCTGTTGCTTTACATCTAGGGTCTAAATTCTTTTTTCTAGGAGTTCTCCCCTTGACTTCTATATACTCCATTTATGTTATGTGCTTCATGCAATGGCACATTCAAAATATTTGTCTGTCTGTAAGTAGAGAAATCCATTAACTTGAAGAGAAGCATTGATTTCTTCCAGAAGTTTGACATGTTAGTTTTTGGAGGGCTCTGCCATCCAGAATTTCTGTGATTGCTTTAGTTTTTGTGGTTGCTATCAGACATTCTAATAATAATTCTTAAAAAGCTGGAGTTCTCATAAATGATCTGCCTTGTCTGCTTCCATATCTAGGGTGGACGTGGCCAACATGGTATGCCAGGGAAGCCGGGACCAATGGCAAGTTTCCTTCTTAATCACTTATTTTTTTCAATCAGTGTTTCCTTTTGGCACTTGGAAAGGAAGAACAAAAAATTTACTGTCAGCTGCTGGTAATGGTTAAGTATACCTGGAATTATCTATAAGTGTTTCCAAATTCTACTCAATTTAACCTTGGTGCTGTCCCCTGAAATATGGTAGTCTGTTTGCTTCATTCAAAGGTTTTAATTTGGAAAGGGGCAGCATCTTCCCTGGAAAAGTGATTCTTTGCTGATTTTGAAGTAGGATCCATACTGCAGGGAAATTGGTGTCTCAATAACATGCACTATGATATAAAACAGTTTATAATTGCATATTATCTTCCTTTTTGAACAAAGGTGGCAAATGAGATTGTACTGCTTCTCAGCGAGAGGAAATGCCTCTAACTGTTAAGAGAACTTGGTAATTGCAATTTGTTCATTAGAAAACATGCGAAAGGTAGCTTTTGAATTATGTGCAGTCAGACATGGAACTGAAGAACTAAAGGCCTGTATGTGAGTGTCTGCCAAATGAGAAAGCTTGAACTGCATCAATGTAGAAGTTCTCATCCTGTTGCAGCAGGGCTGCAACTGGTTATTGGTGTATCAAAAAGGAACTGTTTCATTCCTACAATCCAATCTCACTGGGCATATGCAAGATGCATGTAGGTGAACATGAGGAAGCCAGTGAGATTATTCACATACTTAAATTTTGTTATATGTTGCTTTTGCAAATGAAGCTTATGATGATTTTGTATTATTTCTGCAAGACCTTTTAGAAATGAGGCATCTTTTTTGCTTTCTTTTATTGAAAGTATTCCTTCTCAAATGTGATTGACAGTTCCCGCTCTGTGATATAGCCAGCCTGAACCTTTACCACTATCTGATGTTCAATTTAAAAAAAAACCAAAAAAACAAACTCACACTGAAAAACACCAAATAACTCTTCAAATGCCTAAAACACACCTACCTGCAATTAAATTTATTTTTGTGCATAATCTTCACTTAACAATGCTTCCTCAGAAGAATTCAGTACCTGTGCCATCTTACTGAACTGCTTTGTTAAAATTTTCCATAAGAAATAATTAACTGTAACTGAAGTTAAAAAAATTTAGTACGTAAAAGCTGCATAGCTCAGTTCTTTAGTTTATCATGAAAGAAGAGTAACTTGTTAGAATAAACTTTGAAACACAGAAGATTTTCACAATTAAAAACAATTTATAAAGTTAAAAAAAGCAGATCATGAAATTTTACATGAAGCTTGAAATTTTCCTTTGACATAAATTCTGAGCTCAACTTCACTACACATGGTTATTGGTTGTCAAATATTTCTGCTGAAGTCCCATGTTGTGTCACAAGGCAAATGCTAGTACGTAATGCATATCTTTCTCATTAAGAAGAAGAGTCAATGTAACTTATGTCGGTCAATGCTATACCCAGACTCAGAGAGAGAGATTTTGACAGATGTGTAATACAATAAACAGGGTAATTGATTTTCAAAAATATACTTAGTAAGCTGTTACATCAGTTCTGTAGAAATCCAGTGCAAAGTCACTGAATGTCAGGGGTTGGAAGGGACCTCAAGAGATCATCTAATCCAATTCCCCTGCTGGTGTAGGAACACCTAGATCAGGTCACACAGGAATGCATACAGGTGTGTTTTGAATGTCTTTAGAGAAGGAGACTCCACAACCTCTCTGGGCAGCCTGTTCCAGTTTTCTGTCGCCCTCACTGTGAAAAATTTTTTTCTCATGTTTCTGTGGAACTTCCTGTATTCTACCTTGCACCCATTGCTCCTTGACCTATCATTGGAGGTCACTGAGACGAGCCTGGCTCCATCCTCCTGACACTCACCCTTTACATATTTATAAGCATTAATGAGGTCTCCCCACAGTCTCCTCTTCTCCAAGCTAAAGAGACTCAGCTCCCTCTGCCTTTCCTCATAAGGGAGATGCACCAATCCCTTTACCATCCTTATGGCTCTGTGTTGGAATCTCTCAAGCAGTTCCCTGTGGTCTCACCAGGGCAGAACAGAGGAGGAGGAGAGCCTCTCTTGACCGATGGACTATGCACACCCCAGGATGCCATTGGCCTTCTTGGCCACAAGGGCACATTGCTGCTGTCCACTAGAACACCCGGGTGCCTTTCCCCTACACTGCTCTCTTAACAGCTCAGTCCCCAACTTACATGGATATATGGGGTTGTTCTTGACCAGATGCAAGACTCTACACTTGCCCTTGTTATATTTAACTGAATTTGTCCCTGCCCAACTCTCCAACCTGTCCAGGTCTCACTGGATGGCAGCACATCCTTCTGGTGTGTCGACCACTCCTCCTAGTTTTGTGTCATCAGCAAACTTGCTGACAGTGCACTCTAATCCCTCATTCTAAGTCATTGATGAATATATTTGACCATACTGGTCCCAGTTCAGATCCTTGAGTGCCTCTACTAGACACAGGCCTCCAGCTAGACTCTGTCCCATTGACCACAACTCTCTGGCTTCAGCCAGTTCACAGTCCACCTCACTGCTCAATTGTCTGGGCCACATTTCCTCATTTTAGCTGTGAAGATGCTGTATCATGGCAGAAATGTTGTCTGTAATTAGTGCTTGGTGGGACAGATTTTTCTTACTAAGTTTTTTCAGCATAACTTTATAACATATAGTATTTTTCACAGTACGCCTCATATTTTACAAGAAGATAGAAAATCAGGAAAACATAGAGAATAGGCATATGGGAATAGTGTTGTAGTGAATATTTATAACCACTGTGTGCCGCCATTCAGAGAGTTAACAATACAGCAAGAAGATCTATTAAATGTCTTGTTCATCATGAAGCATTATGAAAATGGGAATAATTTAGAAATTCACACTAGTCTTTGGGAAGTTTGTGTCATGACATACAGGTATATTCAAGTGTATGTACTTGAAGTCCATCTTCTAGTGAGTTTGCAAAGTCCATCATGTAATACAACCCCAGCTGTTTGCAGCCCTGCCCAGAATTCATGTCCTCACAGCCCTGTGAGGTGTGCATACACTCTGCAGTGTTATTCAAGAATTTGGTTTGAGAACCAGGGATATTGTAGCCACATCAATGCTATGGCCTGCTCAAGCTCTCAACCTTTCTTATATCCAGCATTGACTATCTATGTCAGGATCTAATGCTATTTGGGGAAAGCTATACTTCCTTCCCGGGGGAAGCTGAAGATGTACCTCTGCACAACGTTGTGTTTTGTGGTCTGGCATAAACCAGCCTTTCCTCCACTTCCTTTTTCAAGAATACCTGCCTTTCTCTGAGTAAAGATCCAGGCAGGAATATGCCTCTGCTCTACATTTTTGTCTATGCTGCCTTGAAAATTTATGTTTAAAGGCTTACAAGTTATTTGGCTGTGAATTTGGGAATCTCAGAGGGGCAGAAGAGTAGGAAGTATGGCATGTGGCCACTGCTTATATTTTCTCTTGTCATGTTGCTTACCTCAAAAATCTTGTCTAGAAAACTGTAGAACCTATTTATCTTTTTTTTAGATTACTTTTTTCAGTCAAAAAGAATTGAAACTCTCCTTTGCTACATTCTGTAGAACAAAATCACGACAGCTTAACAAATATCCAATATTTTACTTACTGTACCACATTAGCACTGATATACAAAGGGGATATTATATTTCATTAAATTGAAAAACATCTACTATAGTAATTGTCAACTGTGTACATTGCAATGTGGGCATTGATAGGTGAATCAAGAGTTGTAACTTTGCGGAAGTGAGTAAACACATTATTGAGATACCACATCACAATTCCATAAAATATGTGCATACCACTCAGACAAATTATACTTCTAGGGGGTTTTTGTTATGAACAAATGTTTAATGAAATTTAATCTCAGATCTGTATTTAGCTATTTATGAAATACTTACCTGTCTGACTTAAGCTGCAGAATTACAGCTTTGCATATCTGTCTTTTGTAGGGCCCACTTGGCATAACTGGTTCTCCAGGTTTTCCAGGTATTCCTGGTGTAAAGGTAAGAAAATAAATCAACAATATCTTTTTTATTATGTCTAGCCACACCAAATTAAATGTGCTAGACTACACAGAGGTCAGATAGATGCATGTACAGATCCCTAGCAGCTGCTGTCAAGACTTAGTCAAGGCTTTGAGAGAGGAGATAGAAGTTAGAAGTCAATTAAAACAATGCAATTCATCGCAGTGAGGATACATTCTTTTCTTTCACTTTTGCTTGACCTAAGGGTCATTATGGCTGTCATGCTATGTCTCGGGAATCTTGCCTAGTATACTCCAGAATAATGTGCTTTACTACAAGTTAAGTTGCATGAACTGGTCTTATACACTATAGAGGCAGTACTTTCTAGAGCTCAAATATCCACTATTGCCCAATAACACTTTTTGAGATGTCCTAAACTGTTACTGAAAATGTTTGACCCCCAAGGAAGGTGTACTGAGGTTCATCACAATGGATACCATCTTTTGTGGCTCCGTGTAATTGGTCTGAAAAGGAGAACTTTTACTGGCTGCAGCTCTGTATGTGTGGGACTTTCTTGATTATCATGGAAATGCTCAGTTTATTTCTTTCTAGCATTGAGTGTATGGCTGCAAATACAGAAAATACAACTCTTAAAGAAACTCTCAATTAAGTAGCCAAGGTCAGCAGCTGTTTTGTGATGTCATGAAGTTGGCAACATTCACAAAACAGCTTTTTGCAAACAAGTCTTAATTACTCATGCATCCTGGGAAAAATGTCTTTTTAAAATATTTGATCTGACTTGAGCTGGATATAGAGATGTTACTCTAGAAATTTTCCTCAAGGAAAAATGCTGTTTGTATTTTAAAAGTTTGCATTGATGTAGAAGTAGCGTAAACAGAAGTAAGCAAAAATACATTTTAAGGATAACTGTTTCAAAGCCTAAACTGCTTTTCTCTTATTAATTCAGTATTTCTCCTTAGTTACTTTTAAGTGCTACTCTCTAGAGCAAAATAATCTTTAGTTGTTTTCTCCTGTGAAATCTTAGGGTGAAGCAGGTCCAACAGGTCCTCGTGGTCCTGAAGGTCCTCAAGGACAAAGAGGTGAAACAGGTCCACAGGGTCCAGCTGGATCACAAGGTCTTCCTGTAAGTACATGTAATTTAGTTCCTCAGTATTTAGCATGCACGTGTTGCCTGTTTATTGGGTATTTTAATACTGTAACTGATAGACACTGAGTTTTACTTGTATTTTCTTTTCTAAGGAAGAAAGTAATTTATCATTCATTTGTTTTGTGCTGATTCTGTTGATAATAACTTTTCATTACTTAATTAAAACAACTAGGAGAACTGAAAGTTATACAGCCTCATGCAGTCTCAATCCTAAAAGTACTTTAAAGCTTAAGCTTAACCATAGGATCTTAAAGATGAAGAGTCACATTAGTTTGCACAGTTACTCATATTACCCACTATTTTACGCAAGCAGATCTTACATAGATATGTACATTAAATATTCTTTATTGTCTGCTCTTGTAAAGTGAATAAAATAACTATAATCTGCTTTTGTTATCTATGCTTTCCTCATCAAAATTAATTTCAAGGACTGTTTATTATTTTAGGGTACTGAAGGGACAGATGGTTCCCCAGGTGCTAAGGGCCCAACTGTAAGTGATTATATCCCATTAAAAAAATTGTGTAAACAAATTAATTTTATTTACATATTTATTTATTTTTCCTTTCTGTGCCTGCTGTTATTTTTACTTATAGGGATCTCCAGGCACTGGAGGCCCCCCTGGCTTAGCAGGTCCACCTGGTTCCCCAGGACCACAAGGCAGTACTGGTCCACCTGGCATTCGAGGCCAGACGGTAATGATGTTTTTGTCTTTTGAAGTTAAGATGTCTAGTAAATGTCTCATGCTGTGAGACTAAAGGAGTGATTAGCAGTGAGGTTCCTTTAAATAAATTAATAACATGCTAGTAAGTATGCTGGGATATGAATCTTGTGAATCTTCTGTGTGTCCAAAATACTGTTTTGCTTTCTTAGAGGCTTAAGAAAGAATACCTATTTAAACTTGGACAAATAAGAAGATCTCCTGAGATTGTCTCATTTAAATTTTTGTTTTGGTCATGTCACAATAAACAAGTATGCTAAAGTGAACGACAAAAAACTGTAAGAATAAACTGCAGCTGTTAATTAAACTAGGGAATGCTTTTGTTTTTAATAGAATAATCAAAAATGAATTAATGATTTAGATAGAGTTTCGGCCTTATGGGTTGTTGTTCATGTTTGTTTCTAGGGAGACCCTGGTGTCCCAGGTTTCAAGGGAGAAGTAGGACCCAAAGGTGAACTTGTAAGTCTCCTTGTGCTTTGTAATATGTAAAGGAATCTCATGTTTTCCTCATAATTATTTTCAATAGATTTTTACAATTTTCAAGACACTTCAAGTGAAAGCATTAATTTTTTTTTATTGAGTAATTGCTGTAGGCAGACAAACTATAATGAACATTGCATGGCATTACTAAGAATGAATAGTAAAGCAGGTCCTTTGTTATTATAAGTCACATACCCTATACAACTCAGGATTGAGAAACAAATTAATCCATCTACCGAGATTTCTGTAGCAGAAATTAGTTCATTCTAATTACTTAATCTCATGAGAAATAAATCCATATGCTTCTGGACATACAGAAGCACAGGGCTTTGTGTGCTAGTCATAATAAAAATTCCTTTGAATTCTAAACTTAAATTTAATACATTTAATATTCATGCAGTTATATATTTATTAATTACATTTTATTAATACATTAATATAAATATTGATATCCGTATGCTATGAATAGCTCCTTATCCTATCCCAGAATTAAGGTTATTTTAGAGCATGATTAATTTACAGAGGATCACAGAATCACAGGGGTTGGAACAGACCTCTGGAGGTCACTTAGTCCAACCCCCCTACCAGAGCAGGTTTGTCTAAAGGAGGCTGCATGGGAACACCTGCATCCAAGTTGGATTTGAGTGTCTCAAGAGATGGAGAATCTACTACATCTCTGGGTGGTCTGTTCAGTGCTCTGCCACTCTTCCTTATATTTAGATGGAACCTTCTATGTTCAAGTTTGTGCCCATGATCTCTTGTCTTGTTACCGGGCACCACTGAAAAACGATTGTCCCCTGTCCTCCTGATAGTAATTGTAAGCACTGATACAATCCACCCTCAGCCTTCTTTTATCCAGATTGAAAAGACCCAGAACACTTTCTGCGTAAGAGAATTGTTTGCGGTGATGCACATATCATGGCATAACCATGTGAATTTTTGAAGAAAAGTGATTCTTTGGAGTTGGAGTCAGCTTGACTTATCAATCAGTCTTTGATTTTTCTTTCTTAGTAGTTAAATGATTTCATAATAACTGACAAAACTGTAGAGATAAAATAATGGTTTCCTTACAACTAGCTGTTCTCCTTTCTCAGAAAATTTCTACAGGTTTCATTTAATTTTGAATCCTTTTCAGCCTGTGCAGTTATAAAATTGAATATGAATTGTTTTATCTGAGCAAATTCTTTGAGAATGTCTACAAGGGTCTCACTGAATTTTGTATCCTTTACCGCTCATGCAGTTGATTATATAGAATACAAATTATTGTATCTCAGCAAACAGGTGATTATAAGAAGCACTGTGTGGCAAAACTGCAGAGTTACCATTTATTCATAGTGTGCTTCTAAGTGAAATATTACCTTTTAAAAATTGTATGAGAAAAAAGCTGATGCTGAAAACTGGTATTTCTTACCTGATTCAAAGCCTAACTATATTTTTTTTTCTCCTTTATTTGGAGAAATGTTTATGATGTTTAGGAGACAGTCTGTTTCAGTATGCCTGAAGAGTGATGAGCTTAACAATGATCTTTCAAATAATATTTTACTTTCACTAGGGCCCACAAGGTCCCCAGGGTCCAATTGGCCCTGTGGGTGAAGAAGGGAAAAGAGGTCCTCGAGGTGATCCTGGGTCAGTAGGTCCACCAGGGCCTGTTGGAGAGAGGGTAAGCAGTTCATAGGTATAATATGTCATGAGTTGCATTGCTAAGACAAAACTTGACTCAACTGTGAATTTTCTTACACCTCTATTGTAGCTGCAGTAAAACTTGATTCTCTTAACTGCCTAACAGTACTTAATTTGTGTCTATAGCTTCATTCTTTGTCAGATTAATGATTCTAGGATGCTGTCTTCTGTGAAATATTCTTTTTGAAAATGATACTCTGATAATCAGGACTGAAATTATTTTTGGAGAAAAGAAATCTGTCATAGTCTGCAATATTTCTGTTTGGAGTCTCAGTGCACAGTGTGGTAACAAAATGATCGAGATATGATGAACTAATCTGCAGATTTTTCACTTTACCCCTGCACAAATGGCCACCTTATTTTCCATGAATGAAGTTCATCATGCATGAATTTCCTGTTCGACATGCATGAATGAAATACTGAAATTTTTACCTCTCCAAGTGGTTAAAGAGCCCTCAAGTTTAAGGCATTGAAGTAATAAAGTGTAAAGGAGGTAAAATGAACCACCAAACCATAACTCTAATACTTTATTTGCAGTAAAATATGTAAAATTTGAAACGATAATCTTGTGTACATTGCTTTTCCTAGGGTGCTCCTGGTAATCGTGGTTTTCCAGGTTCTGATGGATTGCCTGGACCGAAGGTAAATAGAATTAAAACATCTGTCTTTCATTTGGTTAATTTAAAAAGTTTCCATATGTACAGATAAATAAAAAAAAAAAGTTCTATTCAAACACATGGTTATTGACAAATGGACAGGTTCCATAATACAAGCTAGCTGTTTTATTTAATCTCTTGCTGTTACTGTTCTTTTAGTGTTTCTAGCTGTTAACTTTTAGCCCATTGGTATCTTTCTAGGGTGCTCAAGGGGAGCGTGGTGCAGCAGGTTCTTCTGGTCCTAAAGGAGGTCCGGGAGATCCTGGGCGTCCTGGTGAGCCTGGCCTCCCAGGTGCAAGGGTAAGGAACTAATAGTAGCAGTACGCTATAAACCAGGAATATAAATCACAGTATCTTTCAGTTTCAAAAGGGAGCAGTGATCTTTGCTGAATGACAAAGCTGTTATTCAAGAACTGACTTGTTTCGGTGGGACTGTTTAAATGGTAAAGGCCAGAACACCTTTCTGTTCTCTTGTTGAAGCTGAGAAGTGCAGGTTCTGTTTGTCTTCGAAACAGTAGAAAAAGGACTAATTGAGAGTAGCTAACAAAACCTAAGGAAGTGTGGTTGTAAAGCACATAGTTGCACAAATAACATGAACAGAAGGCTAGGCCTTCCTTATGTTGGTGGTGGGTAACCTGCATAGTTTAGTGGTGCATGTCATCCTGACATTTTTTTCAGGAAAAATATTTGGGGAGAATTTGGATTATCACAAAAGGAGAAAAATGGAGCAGCAAGCATAAGATGTGATACAGAAAACTGGACAATGTTGTCAGAAATAAAGATGACCCTGTGGGTAGCTTAAAAGGTGTAAAATCAAGAAAAGGGAGATTAGAAAAAGGGAAGATCAAAGAAATTGGGGGATGAAGCGGTAAATCAAAGATGAGAACCATTGATACAGAGATGTTCTTGTGTAAGGAACCTCTTAGTGTTTGTTCCATGGTAGTAACTGAGTCTGTCTTTTGGTTTGATTTACCTTCCTCTGTTGTTCTAGAATTCTGTGCAGAACCTAATTCTTGATTCTATTCCTGCTTTTAGGGTTTGACAGGAAATCCAGGTGTTCAGGGCCCTGAAGGAAAACTTGGCCCCTTGGTGAGTGACACAAAAAAATCAGTCCTTTCCATAAGGAGATAGTAATTAGAATCTCAAGTCACTGAAATTGCTTTTATTAACTTGAGTTTTCTTTATTTCTAGAAGGTTCATCTTCTCTTTTAAGTATTCACTTCAGGTTTTGGGCTCGCCAAGTAGTGCAGATAACATTGCTTTAACTTTGTCTCTGTTGGTTAGCAGCTGCTGCAATGTTTTTAACCCATTTAAAACTAAATATCTTTTATAAATGTCTGTTTAAGGAAAAAATAAATTATTTTTACATAATAGCTCAGTGATGATAATTGAGTAGTATTTGTCTGCTTAAAGATATTTTGACTGATAATTAGCGCCAAAACACATTAATATTTTTTTCATATAGAATTTTAGGAAGATTTGGAGGAATATTTTCCTGGGGTGAATCACTGCATATGAATAAAATATATTTATTATTTAATCTGGAAAATGTTTTTTCTGTAGGGTGCTCCTGGTGAAGATGGACGTCCAGGTCCAGCAGGTTCAATAGGAGTCAGAGGTCAACCAGGCAGCATGGGCCTTCCTGGGCCAAAGGGTAGTAGTGTGAGTATGGCACTTGGTCTCCGAGATCTGTTTAAGTATTTGCATGTATTTTAAAGAATGGAAATGGCAATTTTTATTTCTGCAAATCAGGGTGATCCTGGAAAACCGGGAGAAGCAGGCAATGCAGGTGTCCCAGGACAGAGAGTGAGTGTGACTGTTATTTCTAGTGATTACATAAAATTAGGCTTTTCTGTTATATATGGTCATGATACAAGACTTCTTCTGGTGTCATTTTATTTAGGGAGCTCCTGGTAAAGATGGTGAAGTTGGTCCTTCCGGTCCTGTTGGCCCACCAGTAAGTCAATTTCTACCATGCTGCCTGCCTTCCTGTTTCTCAATCCATTCATTACTCTTTTTACTTCAGTGTTTATCTTCATGCCAGTTGTTGATTCTAAAGAAAAAATGTCAAGGTCATTTAAAGAAAAAGACTTTGCTTGGAAAAGGGAATGTTTATATTGAAATATATATATATATATTTTTATTAGTATATATATGGTGTGTGTATATATGTATGTATATATAGAGAGATTTGTATATATTTATAGAAGTATATA
>VZTY01030988.1:60336-141409 GCA_013400935.1 Turnix velox
AAAAACATAGTGCAAGGGGCAACATTTTCTCATAGTTCAATTTCCTAGCTTCCTTGGTTCTAACCAAACTGAGCATTTTCATGTCAACACTGAATTTTCAGGAGGCAGATCTTAAAGAAATAAGATATATTTTATATCTTTTACATAGGTTATATGTCAGCATGGGGTAAATAAAAATTTATGATGTCCCCCTCCCCACAGTTGAAAATATACAGAGAGAGAGGAAAAATTGTGGATCCTGCCTGTATTTGTCTACTGTATGCTTATTACTTTATTTTGTGTAGGGTCTGGCAGGAGAGAGAGGAGAGCAAGGCCCTCCAGGTCCTACAGGCTTTCAGGTACGTGCATTTAATTTTTTTAAAGACAGAAATAAACATCCATGCCCTCATCAACTTAAATTGGAGAAATTCAGTCCAGTGATGTTTCACAAAGTGCAGCTTTAGAACTGAGGAAATGATGCTCAGAATAATTAGCGATACTTAACTTTTACATCAGCCATGCACTAAATTGAATTGGCAAAGGCTTAAATCCAGCTCTGTATCCTCTGAGAAAACCTTTTTTTGTTTTCAGTTTTAATTCAGAGATTTTCAAGACATTTTCCAAATATGGAACAAAAGAATTGTTTTGATAGTGAAGTATTAATTCAGTAAAGTCAATCTCCGTTAACAGATAACTTTATTCTTAGTTATGATATGCATATATCCTACAAACATAAGGGCTCCCATCTCATTCAGAGCCGTGAAAATAGTTTGGTGAAATATTCATGCAACTATTTCAGTTGGGGATCTTTGAAGATATGCTCTTGTACTATCATACTGCATTTGTGCTATTGGTGTCTTAACTAAATCTGGATTTATATAACTTTCTATCATGTTAGTAACCATTTAATTTGATTTTTTACAGGGTTTACCTGGGCCACCAGGTCCTCCAGGTGAGGGAGGAAAGCCAGGTGACCAGGTAATTTCCCTGTACTTCAAACACAATTCACTTCATAGTGTAATTTTACCTTTTCTTCTCTTTATAATTGGATTTCCCACTCTGTTTCAAAATATGTGCTGATACAGTCTGCAAGCTGAGAACTGCTTTTCAATGAAACAAGTACTAGAATCTGATAATCTTCTTGCGTGAAGTTGAACTGTCTCCCATTGTCTCTCACAGACAAATATTTAGAACTAGACATCTACATTCATAGCTGAAAATGTTTATCTCTGATTACCATAAATATAAGGCTGTGAATAAAGCTTTCATTCTAACGGTGAGTTCTGTTCTGCTTAGGGTGTTCCTGGTGATCCTGGAGCTGTTGGACCATTGGGCCCTAGGGTAAGTATTTTTTTTCAAAGTGTAAATGTTCATAACAGTTCTCTGGTATTAAAACATTACATATAAGGTGGACTTTGACAAATAAAGTGAATATTTGACGTTTTTCCCAACAATAAAATGGTTGTAACTGTGGGTATGTTTTAAGATGGTTCCTGTGAAACTAATGGTTTCATAGCTTAGGAAGTGATGTTGAGTACTAGCTGCTAAGTGATTTGATTTAGAGTTGTGAAATGGTATGCTATACTTTGCTGAGCAACAAAGTACATAGCTTTAACAATAAAAACATGAAGATGTTTTTAATTTGATCACTAGAATTTTTTCACAGGTTCTTTGTTCAAATAACAGTACTGCACTTCTAGTATATTTAAGTTTTGTTCTACCAGAGTTGTACCCTGATTTCTAAATAAGTAATAATTTTCCATTTTGCAGGGAGAACGTGGAAATCCAGGGGAAAGGGGAGAACCAGGTACATCAGGACTCCCAGGTGAAAAGGGTATGGCTGGCGGTCATGGTCCTGATGGTCCAAAGGTGAGAGGAGTGGAGATTTGTGTTGTTGCAGTGATGCAATGCACAATACTTCTCATTTATGTAAAAATAAAAGAGAAAGTTTATTATTATAAAAGAGAATATTTTCATAAAAGGCACCTTGTTTATACAGAGGTTTTAGGAGGACATACAGTTATTCTAGTATATCGGCATTAGTAATTTGCAACGTGCTGAAGTGTTGAGAAATCACGTTTTTTGAATTTCTGTAGGTCCAAATCATAAAAATGTTTGCCTCTTTGTTTCTTTGCTTCTCAGCAGAACAGAACAAAGCCATATCTGAACTGCAGAAAAGCCTCTGTCAATGGCTCCATTTCAAAAAAAAATTTACACAGAGACTTGTCAGGGTTGGGTGTTTGAAAGGAAAAACTGAAAGCCTACATGTGTCCTTTGTTCACCTGGAATTTATATATTTGAGCCTCAGAAGTTCACCTCAGACAAGGACTGCTTCTGGTATTGCAAAACCTGTAATAGACATGCTATGAAGAGCAAAGCAGGAATTAAGAAACTCTTTTCAACTTCTACCTGTAGCTACTAGTTGTAATAAACCCATATGGCTTCAAAGTCAAGTTAGAAAGATATTCAGGCTTCTTTTTTCGCCTGTTCTTATCACCAGTGTGGACTGAGTAAATACTAATGTATTTGTAAGGACAATGGTATTACAACTACTTCCTGAGTAACACAATGGGAAAAGTATTTGGACATAAATAAAGTCCAAATTTAAGAGAAAATTATTACTTAAAACTGCACCCCAGAGACTTCAACACAGGCACAGCATGTCTTGCAGCTTAGAGACAAAGATACTTCTCACATGAATACACAGCAGATTGTTCTTTTTTTGTTTCAGGGAAGCCCAGGCCCTAGTGGGACCCCTGGTGATCCAGGCCCTCCAGGTCTTCAAGGTATGCCTGGAGAAAGGGGAATTGCTGGAACACCTGGCCCCAAGGGTGATAGAGTAAGTTCAATTATTTCTATTTTGCTGAGTAGAACACTCTTTTAATACTGTAATTGTTCATTGGCATTATTGAGACTTTCTGTATTTTTTCCATAGGGTGGCATAGGTGAAAAAGGTGCTGAAGGTACAGCTGGTAACGATGGGGCAAGAGTAAGTAACGCTCACTCTTTTTAGACCTACTCTCCACACAGCGGGTCATTTACTTTGCCAGAGGTTCTCAACTCATAAACATGACTCAATTTGACAATATCATTGGTTGACACTGATTTTTATTCCCCCTAGCCTTCAGATTTGGTCTTCAAGATTTTCAAGGCTGCTGTACACAATGTTTTAGGATGTTTATGTTCCACAACCATATTTTGTATAATCAATAGTGAAAGTTAATGGTGTCAGTGGAAAGAATTCCCAGAAGTAGCATATTCACTTGGGATTTAGCTAAGCTACCAGCTAACTATAGTAAAAATATGGAAAAAAAAAAAGTACAGGCAGAAATCAAGCCAAAACCATACCTGCCAGTTCTGTCTCTTGGAGACAGATGCTTCAGTAGCTTGCAGTCTGTCCTCAGTTTCACAGGTGAAAAATCTCATAAATGCACTGAGCCTTGTATGGGCAATAAGTCACTGACACTTCTGGAATGCTCTGAACCTTCTCAGTATTAATATGACTGGTCTGCTCACATGCATTAAATACATTACTCACACACTTCTACATAGACAAACTGTTCAATATCCTAAATGTACTGGCTTTGCTATATGTACACTGACCATATCTTCTTCCCTGAAGCTTTTGGAATTAGTTTTTTGCATGACTTGTAGCTACCCAATGTTCTGGGGTTTGGCAGATCAATTGGAGTATGAACTGCTAGGCATTTGGAAATCTGAGATATATGTACAAAAGATGCAATTTCTGGCTACTAGACTAGATTTCTAGTTTTTTGAGAAAAATTTCTCAGTTTTTTGAGAAATCCTTGCATACCAAAACACTAATTTACAGTTAGCAGCCATGGGATGGAATTTATTTCAAAAGCTGATAGTATCTAAAGAAATAGAACAGTTTTTATTCATTGTAAGACAAATTTATAGCTTAGAGTAACTAAGAAAATATTGGGGAACAAAATGTACATCCCTTTTCTAAGCCTAGGTATTTGCAGATCCCTCTTCTACCTATCACTGCAGTATCTTTTGTCAGTGCTATCTTTTTTTGTATTTCAGCTTGAATCGAGTTACAGTGCAGATTTTTAGGAAGAGTGGAATTCTTTGAAATTACCTTGGTGCAAATTTCTTGTACTCTGCTTCTAGTGAAAGAGAATTGCAACTGGGATAACTACATATTCAAGAATATGATATGAATAGTACTGCAGGATCATTATATGTGATTGGTGGGTTTGGGTGGGAATACTGGAGCCTATTTTCTTAATTGCTCTATGAAGAGAATAAACATCTTTGAGGAGTTTCAAGATATATATGAATCTTCAAAAATAATGATAGACATGCTGAAATTAATGTAAACAACAAAATGCTAGCATAAAACATATAGAGAGTTGCTGTGCCATTGTGGAAAAAAAAGGGCGTAATTTCCTTCTGCGAGGCCAATATGCAGCAAGGGCTTTTTTTATCGTTGATCTTATTCATAAATAGTGCACAAAGTAGAACATAATGTTAGTGAATAAAGAGAGAATAAACAAAAGTGAAGCTTTTAAGATACAGGATTTTGGTCACTGAGAAAGGAAGTGCAGGTAAATTTTAGGTAAAAAAGAGTCAACAAGATTTCAGAGATAATGGAGAAGAGTTTAAATCAAACTTTAAGAAGTTTTAAATTAATTGCTTTGAAGTTTCGTAATTTTTAACTTCCTACTATCTTAATTTGTTCAAAAGGGTCTCCCTGGTCCAATAGGCCCTATGGGTCCAGCAGGTTCCGCTGGTGTAAAGGTAAACAAATTATTATATCATTCCAAACTGAAATTTCTTAATGTAATACTTTATTTGTACTTTTCCTACTTGACATTTAACTTACCTGAGAAATAACCTTTAATTTATTTTAAGGGTGAACCAGGTCCTCGAGGTCTTGTTGGTCCTCCTGGCTCCCGTGGAAACCCTGTGAGTAAACATGTTTGTTTTTTTGACTGGCATAAGTGAACAATATCTAACACTGATCCGTATGCCAGGATTTATCTCACTTGCTGATGCATTTTGCTTTTTTGTTTCCACCCCTTTTCTTTCTAGCCAAAATCTCTAGTTCTTTCCATGAGGCTGTGCACTTGCAAAGCTATTGTCAAAATTTTTTCTCTGTCCTAGGGCAATATTTACACAGAATTACTCTCATTTATCTCAATCCTGAAAGTACACCACTGCTTTTAGTTGTTTATGCCTTTTTAAAAGCATGGGTATACAGGAAACTACTGTACCTATACAAATATTTAGATGAACAAATCATAGAACTATATCCTAGTTTTCATCTAATTATACTGACTCTTGACATCTTCTGCCCTTGTTATTTCAAGGAATTTTAGGGTTGGCTTTCTATCACGAAGTTACAGACTCGACCCTTCTAGGTCTTTCATACTGCTTGGATTGATTGTGTCTCTGTTATAAATCAGAACAGCCTTAATTCGAGTGTAAATTAGAGCAGCTTGCACCCCTCTGGGGAGTGTTGGAGCTTGGCAGCCTTTATTCCAAACAAAGCTGTTGTGTGGAAAGCTCAATTGAAGCAGCTGATGGCCCATTCTGACCTTGCAGAAGCATACTTACTTGAAATATTCTTTTTTTTTCTTTAGCCTCTCTAATTGGAATGCTAGATTGCATAGTGTGCTTCAGCTAATTGTGGTATCACTGAAAGTGGCTGCAAGCAGAAATTCTGCTATCCTGTCTCTAAACTCTGGAGGTTTACATACAGACTTGAACACATGGTAGATCCTAATGTAGTTAACAGAATTTATTTTGTGATAAAAAGATAATTTGATTCTGATTCAAAACACAAAAGTATCATCAAACTGAAGACAGTAAATAATATCCTTTCATGTGTATTTAGCTGCAAATTATACTGTATATGGAAAGATTTTAATGATAAATACAGTTACTCCAAATTTTTTCCCAGGGTTCCCGAGGAGAAAATGGTCCAACTGGTGCTGTTGGTTTTGCTGGCCCCCCGGTATGTGTTTTGCTACAGTAACAAGTTTCCTTTAATCATGCTTTGACATATTTTGTTTCCTTCATTATGAATAATACTGCAATGTTCTTTAATGTCATATTTGTAGTTGCAAAAGAGAGCTGTTTCTTTTTCTCATCAAATATCAGGTAAAGAAAAGTAATTCTAGGCATTTTTGGTAGGTGACTATGTTATGTAATTATTCACCAGATTTCACATTTTCATTAATGTGCTCATTGGAGATTTTAATGAGATATGTTAAAAAATTCCATCTAGCAAAGGTAGCAAAGATTTGCTCCATGAGTAGCGAAGGCTGGAATGAACTGATGGACTAAATGGAAGGTTTTTGAGTCTTCCAGTGGATACTCCAGAATTTCCCACAGTCTAAATGTTATGTTTCAGAACTTTGACAAAGAGTTCTTGTCAACTGATGAGAAACAGAAGACTTGAAAAGTGTTTTTCAGTCCTTTTTGTATGTAATAGATACTGAGAAAAATCAAAAATCGAAAGGAAATAAAAATGCAAGATAGATAAAAAATATTTCAAATAGAGATTTAAATCGAGACTTCACAAAATCCCATCTGTTACATTGGAAAGACTGATGAACTCTTACAGTTCTCCTGTACTGACTGTTTAGCAAATGCACTATTTTCTGGGCAGATTTGTTCTCTTGTGTTTTTCTGTCTTCTAGAAATTCCCTACAAAATGACTTAGTTAGGCTGGAAAGATTTTATGTGCTCTGACCTGGTGGTTCTTCTAAATACTATTTCTTATAGGGCCCTGATGGTCAACCAGGTGTGAAAGGTGAACCTGGAGAACCTGGACAGAAAGGAGATGCTGGATCTCCAGGACCACAGGGTCTTGCTGGATCTCCTGGTCCACCAGTATGTATAAATAACATTGTCAGAGAGATGATGGTGTAGACTGATGGTGCCTATTTAAAATGTCCTGGGTGTTGACTATCACAACTCTCTTTCTCTTTTGTTCTTAGGGTCCTCCAGGTGTTCCTGGCCTGAAAGGTGGTAGAGGAACTCAGGGTCCACCTGTAAGTAGATTTCATCTTTTTCTCTCCTGACAGCAGATAATCTCATACTGAAAGATTATGTAATGTGTGTAGCATATTCCTCATCTCAGCTTGTTTTTCACAGTCAATAATTATTACATTTGCTCACTAATTTCACTGAGAACATTTGAGGTAACCAGGGGAAAATTTCTTTCAAAATATTTTGCATTAAAATGTTTTTAGGGTGCTACTGGATTCCCAGGATCTGCTGGAAGAGTTGGGCCTCCAGGACCTACTGTAAGTCAATTGTCATATTTCTAATATATATGTTTTGTATAGTGATTGTTGAAAACCTGAAGACCAAGTAAAGTAGAAAGCATGAAGCAGTGTTTATGGTCTGATGCTAAAGAAGAGCATAGCTTCCAGCAATGACTGTGGCTTCATGCTTACATCCCACTCCATTAAATAGAACTCACCGCTCCTGGACTTGTTCCAGTGTCAGTGTGTCTGGATTAGTGAAAGAGCTTTCACTACTTTAAGGTGGCTTTGAGTTGTCCAAGCTGCTCTAACGACTTGATTGCTCACAGGAACAAAATAATAACCTGTACTGTACTTACTTGTCCTGTTCTTATTAGTGTTGCTTCTTGAGTGATGACTGGAGTTGGAAGAGCTTTTGAAATAAGAGGAGACCTGTGCTGGGATATCTCATTGGTGGAATTACTCATAAGATCTCCTAAAATAAATTTAGAAAGAAAACATAACAAAACCACAAAATGTCTCATGTCTAAACAGAAACACTGAAAGAAAAAAATAATAAATTAGTTGTGGATCAACAACAGGGGATTCAGTTCAACAGGGAGAACTGTGTCACTCTCTTCATATACCTTTTAAGGTTTAGATGAGAAAAGTAATTTGCAGTCAAAAGGTATGAAGTTTGTAAAAAACATTTATGTGAAGACTTTAAAAATTATTTAACAAATGAACAAATGTCTATTAAAACATGAATTTAACAAATGAACAAATGTCTATTAAAACATGAATTTGTACCACATGAATGAAAAGTTTAACTATGGGCTTGAGCTTGATGACATTAGAAAGAACAAGAATGAGTTTTCTGGCCATAGTTGTACATCTAAAGTTACAAAAAAAAAGAAAGAAAAAGCAAAAAGGAGAGAGGAAAAAGGAGAGATTATACATATATATACACGTAGTGCTTGGACATAATTTGATGAGATGTTTGCTTCAATATAATGAAGTGTTTTGATCTTCTTAGGGTGCTCCAGGACCAGCTGGGCCTATTGGTGAGCCAGGGAAAGAAGGTCCTCCAGGTCTTCGTGGCGATCCTGGTTCTCATGGCCGTGTTGGAGATCGAGGGCCATCTGGGCCTCCTGGTGGTCCTGGAGACAAGGGTGATGCAGGGGAAGATGGACAGCCAGTATGTCATGGTTGATATTAGTAATTCTCACTAGAACAGCTCTAGATTTGGCCTCATTGTTACCTGTTGCTGCAGAAATGATAAGTAATATTGTTTTATTCTTTGTGAATTTCAGGGCCCAGATGGCCCCCCTGGTCCAGCAGGAACGACTGGTCAAAGAGGTATTGTTGGTATGCCAGGACAGAGAGGAGAAAGAGGCATGCCAGGGCTACCAGGTCCTGCAGTAAGTAATGATCAAATCAATATACCAACAGCTTACACATTCTAATCATCTTTGTGAGAATTTAAACACAGCCTCCCACTGAAAGGAAAAGTTGAGAAACTCCAGTTGCAGGAGTGAATGCTGAGTAAAAAGTAAATAATTATATCTTTTGCGAAATCTTTGTACTTTGCTTTGTATGGGATTTTTAGGCATATATTGGAAAGCGTAATGATCCAGGAGCTCAAATCATTAAATACACAAATAGCAAAGGGGATGGAGGATCTGCCATTGGTACTGGATCCATAAAGCAAATTTATAGTTAAAGTCAGACAGAAATTGTTCCATGCTCACAATATTTCTTGGTGCTAAGACAGAGAAAAATTAAACCTGTTTTTTATTTCAAGCTATATTAAAATTTTCCAGGGTCAAAAAGATGTTACCTGTTGCAGATAATGCCATTGGACATAATATATCAAGGATGTGCTTGAAAGAATTGCAACTAGATAGACTAACTTCAAGTGTAGCTTCCTGTCAATAAAAGCTTATTCAAAAGCAACTAACCAAATTGAACTGCTTAAAAATACACAATATAGTAAATATATATTCAAAATCTATAACGTTTTCCTTATTTATGGCATTTTTAAAGTCCTAAATGTTGATGGTACTTCAGACGAGATAATGAGCATTGTTTTTTCAGGCAGCGGGTGTTTTTGTGTTTCCCCCATTCTCTGTTAAAATTTTGATGTGATATTTCTTATCTTTTTTAGGGCACACCGGGAAAACAAGGTCCCACAGGGCCACCTGGTGATAAAGGTCCCCCAGGCCCTATTGGCCAGTCAGGTGCTACTGGACCTGTAGGTGAAGCTGGTCCAGAAGTAAGTATTAGAGTCTCATAATATGCAAAAATGGACAGTCTATTGGTTATTCTCTTCAACTGGCAGCTAGAGGTGGAGAACAACTTCCTATTTCTTTCATGGAAATGCAAGATAACAAAGCTAATCAATCGCCCTAATCAATTTTTATTCCGTAACTCTAGGGACCCGCTGGTAATGATGGTACGCCTGGACGAGATGGAGCTGTTGGAGAACGTGTAAGAATATATTGTTTTCTTAAGTCACTTCTGGAAATCAGCATTTCATTATTGACTTATTATAGATTTTCGCTACATTCAGTTAATTTAGATAGAGAACTTGTTGTTAAAGTATATCATAGTTTTGAACAAATAGTGCTTCTCAAAGGTGAGGAAAGCTGGCTTAAGGGCCAAGAACACCTACCTTTGCAAACTCACACTTGAGTTGTTACAGAAGGAACATCTTTGTATATTGTAATTGCTAGAAAATAGTTTGCCAATGCCAGAGTCCAGTTGTGTTGATGTAGTTCAGTCCTCTGCAAATAAGTAATGTTGAACTTATGTTTCACAGGGTGATCGTGGTGAACCTGGCCCTGCAGGGTTACCAGGCTCCCCAGGGGGTCCAGGAACTCCAGGTCCCGTTGGTCCTCCAGGAGATGCAGGTCAAAGAGGTGAAACTGTAAGCGAGACATTTTTTTAATACTTCATTTATCAAAAAAATATTGTGCATACTCTCATGCATTGCTTCACATATCTTTACAATCTTTTTAGGGTTCTCGAGGTCCAGTGGGTCCCCCTGGTCGTGCAGGAAAGAGAGGTTTGCCTGTAAGTTCTCCATGGCAGCCATGGTTTTATCTGAGATACACACTTTCTTATAACAAGTATGAGAAATTGAGCATGAGAAGTTGAACATGGCTTCAGCTTTTTGTCTTGTGACTGCAGTTGTCTTGTGGATGCAGTTGTCTTTTGAGTGGAAGAGCTGTTTCGATACATTAATAATTCTGAATAGAATACTTCACAGAGAAGTAACAAATGCTTTGGAACTTCATTTTTGCAAGTGTGTTGCTGTCTGGACCATGGTACAACCTGAGTCAGCAAATGGCTGTGTCTGATAATTCAAAGAGAGAATGCTGAAAAAAGGGCACATTTTTAGACAAAAATGGCATAAATTTAACAAAACTGCCTTAATTCAACTAATGAGATTCTGACTTTGGTCCAAATGGAAAAACAAAAAAAAGTCATCTTTTATGTTACATAAGTTTTCTGCAATCCAAGCTTGGAACAAAACATTAGATGCAAACTCAGGAAATTCAGAACATTGTCCTGTCCTTAAGCCAGTGTCACATGAGATACAGGAAAAGTTTATTGAGTATTTAGCGATAATGATACCATTGATAAACTATTTGGAATCTGGCACTGAGAAATTTAGCATGCAATTTGGGCTGAGAAACATGGAATTGAAGGCAGAAGCCATTTTCCCTAATGATTCTAGAATTAGTATGAGAAGTTTGAAAAAAATATCAAAAATCTAATTGCGGTGGAAATAGAACCAAGTTGCTTGTCCTGGAGACAACTTTGTTGTCTGCAGTTAAGGAATGTAACTTTAATCACAGTGAAGGTTAAAGGAGCTGTGAGAAGTAAAGACCTAAGATTTCATACTGAAAATGCATTTTGAAATCTACAAAAATAGTTTACCAGGCAAAGTTATTTGTCAGTATCAAAAAAATTTTCAATGTAATTTATTTGATATTTTAGTAATTTTTTTGGCTGTGTTATAAAGCTGACTGAACTTAGCATAGCTCTAATTAAGCACAACACATTTACCTCTCATTATTTACTCATCCTTTGGTAAAAAATTACGATTCTTGGAGCTGCCCCATCATCACCTTCATTCTGGCTTTACAGTGAAAGAGGCCTGAATGCCATGCCTTAAAAGAAATGGGAGGATTTTTTGGTGGGATTCTTTTTCCAGTTCAGAATTTTATATTTCATCACTTATATATGCAGGGTCCCCAAGGACCTCGTGGTGACAAAGGTGACAATGGAGATCGAGGTGACAGGGGCCAGAAAGGACATAGGGGTTTCACTGGACTTCAAGGTCTTCCTGGTCCTCCTGTAAGTTGTTCTGTTTTTCATATAATTTTAATTTCCTTAATTGTTAAGTGGTGGTTTTGGAACATAGCTATTTAAAGTGCAAAAAAGTCAAACGTGTATTTTCTTTTTCCACAAGGAGTTTGTGGATAGCCTGTTTGTATTTGCTACCATTATACTATTGTATTCAGTTTTTCACTACTACTGTATAGTGAGATAAACCTGAGTGCAAGATATATGTTCTCTTATTCTTGATCCATTTGGGCCTATCCTACAATGACCAATCCCTCACCTGTCAGCACAAGAAGTTAATTTAAAGTTTAATTAAATTAATTTAAAATTTAAATGTAAAATTTAGAAGTTTGAGCTAAGCACATTACATTATGAAATGCTTTTTACTGGTGTATGTACTCTTTATAGTCAAGGAATCTAGCATAAAATCCCATGAGGAGGTTGGTAGTATTGGTCACTAATATTTGCAAGAACTTTATGATTTCAGCAAAATTTGAATGGGGACACAATGGAAAAGAATTATTTTTGCCACATTTGTTCACTGATTGTGTGCAAGAGCTGAAAGGTACTCTTCTGTAGGCCAATCCAATGAATAGAATGATTAAATTAAGACTTTTCTGCAGAAACATCTTTATGAATAGCCGAGCACAAGTAACTTTCATTATCCTAAAATATGATTATAGTTGTTACTCTGACAAAAAAGAATAGAATGCAAATTAATCATGAGGGAAAGGTACTGCCCATTGTTCATGTATATTATGATCCTATGGATACAGAAATCTGTGTATAACTCACTAATTCTTGAAGACTAAAGAAATGTGCTTCAAATGTAGAAATGACATCAGTTTTTTTTTCTGTTCAGGGTCCTATTGGCGAACAGGGCAGTCCTGGCATTCCAGGCCCATTTGGTCCTCGTGTGAGTATAATGTTTCCACAATCAGTTTTCTCTTCTTGCTTCACATTTATTTTGTTTGATTTCAGTAACATGTGGAGATTATCTTACTGTCTTTTGCTGAGACATTGCTTTGTTTGATAAAGTAAAGCTTTGTGATAAGTGTAGTATGGAGCTAGATAAAATAAGTCAGAATAACTGCAGGGCTACAGCCTTTTTCTATAGACTTCTGAAGTTGGTACAAAGCCATATATGTGGTAGCTCTGCTAATAGGTACTCTTTCTTTCATCCTTCCATGTTTGTCATTCACTCAAAAGCAAAAGACTCAGATATTGCAAAGTGGCTGTATATCTCTTGAGTCTGTATACATGTGAGTGTACAGAAGCTACCTGTAGCATCCATAATTTAGCACTCTTAGTTGGTTTAGGAAAAAATGCATGACTGATTCAAGGTATGCTGGCTGAGGTGACTGACTTCAGAAGAACAGCATTTAAGCTGCTTACTTTTAGAGAAGAGGAAAAAGAGTAATTTTGTAAAGTTTGATAATGATTCCAAATGGATTGCTTCCTGTAAAGATACTGCTTATAAAGGTCTATTTTGTACAACTGAGTTATTAAATGTGGAAATACGTTCCTCTTTCTCTTATGTTTTCTAGGGTCCTCCCGGTCCAGTTGGTCCTTCTGGCAAAGATGGAAGTCCTGGTCTGCTAGGGCCAGTTGGGCCTCCTGGTGTTAGAGGGAGTGTAGGAGAAGCTGGACCTGAAGTAAGTTAATAGGTATATGGAAGGAAAAGATTACATTCAAATTACGAATTTTTTTTCCAGTCCGTTGCATCACTTTCTCAAATTTCCATGAGCTGACAACAAATGGTGATATTTGAAGCAGTTTCTCCAATTAATAACTAGAGTAACTGTATATTGAAAGGGCTAATTTCTTACTAATTTTCATTTTTTGGACCTGTGAAAATCCTGGTCTTATCCCACCCATCCCTCCTTATGTTAAGCAAAGCCTATTTCTGCTCATCGGATCCTGCTGTGTCTACATTTCAACATAAAACCTTGTCAAAAGGGGCCCTAAAACTTTTTGCTTCATCATGGGCTCTGATTTGTGTATCTGGAACCATCAGTAGTTCAAAGTCAGCAGTCCCAAGTTGCTGGAGCTGAATTATGACAGCCATGTGACTGATTGCCAATAGTACAATGAATACTTCGCCTTCAGAACATAGTAACATTCAGCTCAACTGACCTTGAGTCTGATCTGAAGTTTACATACATCAACCATGAGGTGATTTGCAACTAATGAAAGATATTAAAACCTGGACTTTGGAGAAAGTCCAAAACCTTTGGTAAATACTTGGGGTGTATTTCATATTTAACAATTTGTGATACCCTTAGTCATGAAATGTAAGTTATGCTATCCCTAGAAAGCTAAGCTAAAGAAATAAAGTTATTAGGAAGGAATTTGGCTAAAGGATGACCTGGATGATCATGTGAGGAATTGAGAGACTGGTATTGCGTATTTTAGGAATAAATAGAAAAGGTGGAATCAAATATTGAACAAAACAGAGAAAGCAGTTTCTGCAGTTTTTTTGCCTTGTAGAGCATAGATTTTCCTACATTTCTCATGTGCTAATATTCCACTTTTAAAATTTTGATTCCTGCCAGTTATCAATGCCTCCACTTCTGCCAAGGCAACAAGAATTGAATGAATAGTCTGAGCATAAGATCTACCTGTGTAATGAGACAGTGCAAGAAATATTGGATACCAGTAACTATAGTTCTGCTTTCTGTGGGGCTTGCTACGCTTGGAACCACAGAGCAAAAAATAAAAAGTGACAATTCATTTGCAAGGTGCAGCATGTATTAGTTTTGATCTAGTAAACATTTGGAGCGGTAGTTGTGCATTACTTGGAAAGGAAATGCCACATATGGATGTATTTTCTGATGCATCTTCTGATGCCCAGAGCATCAAACTTAGTGTGAAGGTATGTTACCGACTTTTTGCTGCTGAGGAAAAGCTGGCAGAGCCTATAGATGGAGACATGTTTATTAATAGATACATCCTGTCTCAAGACTCTCTTACCTTCCCAAGTGTCACAATTCAGGTTGAAAGAAGGACCTTACAACCCATTATAGACAAAAACATAGGAAAATTAGTTAGGATGATGTATATTCTGTCTCACATAGCTGTGTTCAGAAAGCTCAGCACTATGCAGGTTTTCCTACAACAAATTTCCAATCCAGTTGAAATTTTAAGAAGTAAAGTTATTAGGGAGGAATTTGAACAAGGAGAGATGGATTATTTAAAAGAATTGAATGAGGTCATTCTATGGTGACTTCTTCCGGTTCATAGGTCTGAAATCAGGAGAGACAAAAAGGTATTAAAACAGTCAGGGCATGTATCACAGGCAGAGTGATTCACTTCACTCATAAAAGATAAGTAATAACATATTTATTAATTATAGACAGTGATTTAGCAAAGTTTGATAATAAATGTGATGGTGATGTGATGGTGTTCTAGAAGGTTGGATGAATCTCTCAACCACAAGCAGCAGAAGTGCAGAGCCTTCAGCAAGTGTTCCCACTTAAGGGGAGATGCTGTGCCATACAGCAGAGCTCAAAGGGTTCAGGGGCTGTCCACTATTTATGGAATAAGATAACTGACCTACAGTCATTCTCATGGGAACAAAGTATCTAGGTGCCCCCTCCAGACAATATTTTGGCTATAGGTCCAGGAGCAGCTCATACCACTTCCAACTATGGCTATGACCTGAGCAGGAGCTGTAGGAAAGAAAACTAGGGGGGAAAAGAGAGAGAGCATAGCACCACATCATAAAGCAGAGAGAATACCTAACATGCATTTCTAATCTCTTGTCCCTTTACAGGAAATGTGAGTTGTTTGTTTGTATTTGAATTTTTCTTGCACGTTAGGCTGACTATGAGGTTTTGCTATTTTGGTGGCTGAGTTTGCTATAATTTTTCACAGCACTTATTCTGCTGTTCCTCTATTGCCTTCTTAGATTTTATTTTAATTTTTATTAATTTTAGGGTCCCCCAGGAGATCCTGGCCCTCCTGGACCTCCAGGACCTCCAGGCCATCTCACTGCTGCCATTGGTGACATTATGGGGCACTATGATGATGCTATGGCAGATCCACTTCCAGAATTTACTGAAGATGAAGCAGCTCCAGATGAACATAATAAAACTGACCCAGGAGTTCATGCCACGCTGAAGTCATTGAGCAGCCAAATTGAGACTATGCGCAGCCCAGATGGTTCAAAGAAACACCCAGCACGGACTTGTGATGACCTGAAGCTGTGCCACCCATCCAAGAAGAGTGGTATGTAGAACCATGCCATCTCCTGCATGTGTCATCCACTAGACACTTGGTCATTGGAAAGAATAGTGTAATACTGATTTGCTGATTGACATTCACACTAGGAGCTTGCAAGTTTTTCTTCCTAATTGAATATATATTCTAATGTATACCATATTGATTTATCCATATATATTTTAAAATCTTAAGTATTTTACACTTCCATGGAACATACTCTGAAACTGCTATCACCAGAGAGTACTACCTATATGATGACAGAGATAGGTTGGTATCCGAGTTGTGAATATTTTTTTAAAAACTATTATTTCAGAACATTATCTGTGAGCTGATAACCTGTGAGTGTTTTCCATCCAGAATTCTCTGCTGCTTCCTGTCCATTGGCAATTCATAGGCAGTAATGCTATAAATGTAGCATTTGTTGTTTATCCTAATTTATATGGAACAGACTGGAAGGTAAACATAATCTCTGTCAGGCCTTACTAGGTATTTTTCTGTTTCTTGAAACTTTACCTTCACATCAACATTAGGATGACATGCTATCAGCCCCCCATATGTACTTCATTGTGTATTCTTTAGGTAAAAATTTAAACAACTTTAACCTTGAACACCTTTCTAGTCTTCATTCCCCAGGTTTGAAATATTTGAAATACTGGTCAGCTTTTGTCTTGAAGTAAGACACATCAAGAAAGGCATCAGAAAATGTGAAATATATGCCTGTTTTCCTTGTATTTTGTACTGCCATGACATCCTTGTGCTTTTATGTCCCCAGTTATTTCAAGAATCTCAATAATGTAATGGAATTATATTTAATGTTCTTTGCAGGTGAATATTGGATTGATCCCAACCAGGGGTGTGTTGAAGATGCTATTAAAGTATTTTGCAACATGGAAACTGGAGAGACTTGCATTTCTGCAAACCCATCTACTATACCACGTAAAACATGGTGGGCCAGCAGATCATCTGATGTAAAGCCCGTTTGGTATGGCCTAGATATGAACAGGGGATCACAGGTAACCAAGTATATTGAATGCACAGAATCTACCTCTCTGAAACTTTCTTCTCATTTAGAACTTCATGTGCTATTGATTGTCTGGCTTATATTCAGTTGGTTGTTATGCACTAACATAAGTACCTGGGGAGAAACAATTCAAGTATGTATAAGGCTGGATTGACTCAAGTATAGCATTTCTGAAAGAGATTTGCTCTTATTGATCTCCAAAACTTTGGCTTCTCAAGAAGTCTGTTCCATACCTTGCTACTCTTCTGCTTATAAAGTGTACTTGGATCCTAACATATGATGTAATTCACTGCTGTTTAAATGGAATGTTTTTGCACAGAAGCTATTTACTGCTAAAAAATACAAAACTTAATTTGCAAATCCTCTCACCATTTTAGAAACAAGTCTGTTATAACATGTTAGAATGCTCTATGCTTAATGTGTCAGTCTCCAGGAAGATAAAAATTCCACCCTTGACTTTCTTTTGGGTTTCCACTGTGTGGTAACTTCTGAAAGTTGCTCTAATAGTTCTGTAAAATAATAGAAGATTATACTATGGAAAGAATATAATAAATCCAGAAATTTATGCCATTTTTATTCCTAGTTCATAAAATGAAAAGAGCAGAAAATATTTTCAATTATTACTTCATAGGAAGTGATTAAATATCTTTAAAATAAGTATTTGGTGTGAAAATAATGTGGCTGATATCAATTGGATTTCTGATGAGAATTCAGACCTTCAACAATTGAGAACAGATGTGATATTAAGACCAGATGTGACATTAATTGCTTTTATTGAGATGTTTTCACTTACTATTAAATTCAGCGGAACTTGCAATGACCCAAGATGTCACAGTTCATGTTTAGCTGCCTGCAGAGCTACATGTAGGGTTTTTGTAAATCAAATGGTCTTTGGAGGAGGAAATTATCTTCAGAATTCCTATTAAAAAATATTTAACTTTCAAAAAAATTGTCAGATTTGATAACAGTGTAACGTGTGCAGTAGTCATATGCATTCTTTTTAGATTCTAAATAAATATGTCTAAGAGTGCTAAGTAGCTGTAACACACTTGGTAAAAAACGAGTGTCAGTGCAGAAGATTTTTTCTTCAGTATCAGAGAAAAGTATACAATTTTGGTCATTTGCTACTTTTTTTTTTATTTTTTTTGCAATGATTCACAAAACATGAAGAACATGAAACCTGTACAGGGAAAAATCTCTCAGGAGATTTTGAATTTTCATATCAGTAGAATAGTTGCCTCCTTTGATCTTTTTAGAAACAGAAGCACACTGTAAAATGTTTAATATTTTTCAAACTTCCATGTAAGTTCATTAACTGATGAAATCCATATGCAAAACTATAGTTATTCCTAGATAGTCAAACTTTCTGACTGTTTGAGATGCTTCTAATTGTAAAAAGCAAGCTGCTAGGGCTGCAATATAGCAGGTACACTATAGCTTTTCTGTGCTTGACTTCCCTTATCTATTTTGAGGTTGCTCTGTGCACTATTATATACATAAGGTTTAGTGCATACTGAATTGCTCTCTGAAAGAAGGCAGAATTAATTCCCAAACTTGTCCTGTCTGTAGAGACTCACCTGTCTCTCAGTTGTTCATCTTCTGAGCCTTATAGACATAAATCCCAAACTTATCTTTATGTGGGTTGTTTATATTTGCTGGCAGCAAATTACAAAAAAACCCCCATTATTAGTAGGGCTTCTGCTCATCATATCTGACAGATGTCTCTGAAATTAATGAACTCTTAATGATTTTTTTTTAATATATGCTGATCTGTTTCATTATTTTCATAGTTCGTGTATGGGGATACAGCTGTCACTCAAATGACATTCCTGCGCCTGCTATCAAAGGAAGCTTCCCAGAATATCACTTACCTTTGTAAAAACAGTGTTGGGTACATGGATGACCAGACCAAGAACCTAAAAAAAGCTGTAATTCTGAAAGGTGCCAATGACCTGGAGATCAAAGCAGAGGGAAACAGCCGGTTCAGATACACTGTTCTGCATGACAGCTGTTCTGTAAGTTCAGGTGTTTTGTTGTTACCAAGAATAAGGACTTTTGTCTTCTAATAGTTTCAGTTCTTTGTTGATTTAGAAATTTATCCCTAAAATGGGGTAATTAAAATGCTGCAGAATTTCACTGTAAATTGTAGAGCTGATCAAATTGATATTTTATTACAGTTTTCTCTTTATGCTTGTCTGAACTATTCAGAGAATAAATTTTCTGATTGCTAGTTATTGGTGAGGATACTGAAATACATCTCTTGCCATTATACTTTTCCAGTACTCCTCTGCATGGAATCACATGCAGAGTTGCGATAAGCATTTTTCTTGTAGATGAGTAAGATTATTGCAATAATATATTGTAGGGAAATCAGTGGTACTATGACTGAGTTGGAAAAGAAAATGTTCCACCTAAAAATTCTTAGTATGCATGAAAATGAGCAAGCAGAATTTTTTTAATGTTCATTAGCATTCTCAACCAAGGCAAATATGCTGGCATAATATGTCTAAAATTAGTTTTGCACTTGAAAAAAATTAGTGCTTTAAAGCAATATAGCCCAAGAATCTGTGTGCAGGTGCATGTTGAAATGCAGAGAATAATTTCATAACACAGAGGGGGGAAATCCCGCTGCACAAATCTGATGTTCCTCAGATATATACATTTTAAAATTAACAAAGGGCAGTACAGATGGAGGGGGTTGCTCGCAGAAGTTAGAGTGTGACCATTCTGAGCTGCCAGACTCTCCAGCTAGGGTTAAGACTGTCTCTGATATGAGCTCTGGCCAAAGTTTTTATTTTTCTTTTTTTTTTTCTCCAGAAACGTAATGGAAACACTGGCAAGACTGTCTTTGAGTACCGAACACAGAATGTGGCACGCTTACCTATCATAGATATTGCACCGGTGGACATTGGCAGTACTGACCAGGAGTTTGGGATTGAAATTGGGCCAGTTTGCTTTGTATAGGAGAAAGGGGGGAAATTAACTCACTAACCAGCAACAGCAGCAGTTAAACAAATGAACTTTGATTGAAGTTATTCCTGAGACTCTTGAAGTAATAGCTGACATTGGATCAGCACTGTACATATGATTCTTTTTAAGTGCCCAGCCTCCTTTTGAATATTTATTTTACTTACAAACCTTCTGTTTTAAATAACTGATAGCAACATTTTAGTACAAAAGTATAATTTAAAGTGGATTGATGACTACCTTTTAAAAGTAATATGAATCTTTAATTACTTTTGTTTCAAATTTGTGTTAAAATTTACAAGTGTTCAAAATAGATGTGGAACTGTGTAAAGCCCTAAGGATTATTTCTGAATTATAGAAAAAGCAGAGCACTTTTGTGAACCGCTGTCCATATTTCAGTCATGCATGCTTACTCAACTCCAGTTTGTGTTCCTGTGGTTGCTAGTGTGAAAGTCATTAACAGAAATAAAGCTTTTGTAGAAGGAAATCCCTTCAGACAAGGTCATCTAAATTCAGCACTGTCTTTCCTGCACTTTCCTATGTAGTAGTTTGCTCAGAAGAGTATTCCATGGCCACAATTAACTTATGAAGTAAAAATACTGCTGGGCTAAATAAGAGTGTTCAGTAAGATTGTCCTGTATCTTACAGTTTAAGGCCAGATTTAACTTTTCACATTGTATCTCTGCAATTTTATGAAATTATCCTTAATCTTCAAAATACATCTTGAACCAAATACTTAAACCAAATTACACAGATGTCTTTTATACAATGCCAATTTATGTATGTTGCAAGCCATTCATATGTATACCAGGCCAATTGTTAATAAAGAGAAAGGAAGTTTAGCAATTCACTGTTTTTAGCTGACACCAGATATGCATCTCCAGGAATTTGATATATTGTTCTTGAGTTGTCAAGGCAAGAAAGTTCCATCATTTCTCAGCATGAGCTACCTCATCTCTGGAAGTTGGGATGAATTTAATATTCCTGTTTCTATTTTAGATATTAAAAGGTGCTATGCTTCTGTTGTTACTTCAAGAAAGGAGATAGGCAGGGCAAAAAGAACAAAAATGATGGTGCTAAATGACTCTGCAGAAGGCTGATGAAATAAAAGTGCCTACTGTCAATGTAATTTTCAAAGCTTAGCTGTTAGGCTTATGGTGTTTGAGGGAACAATGTTGCCATACATTTATTTGTTGGTCATACATTATATAGAATGTCCTGTATACTGACATGCTTTATTTTGTAAAGTATGTGGTTACAAACTTACTTAGTTTATTTGTTTCTTTTGTGCATCTGTGCTCTCCACAGTTTTTTTGTTTGTTCCTTTAAAAAATAATAAATAGTTGGGTCATCCCTAACAAAAGTCATGCACATAGTTTATTCATGTATCTTTGCAAAACATTTGATTAAATACGTGCTTCTTGCTATGTCAGTGGTTTCCTTTTCATAGAATGCCTTCTAGTGTGCCCTTTCTCAATTCATTTTCAGGAAATTAAAAATAGAAATATTTGCTTTTCTTTTGTAGCTATTTGAACTCATTTGCAATGCATTCTCCTGCAGTACTTTACACTGTGGAATATAAAGGTATTAGGAATAATGTCCTCCCTACCTGTTTTGACAATATAGGTTTCATTTTCTATGTATTGATCTCCAACAATCCTGTTAAATCTACATAGCGAGGATTATCTGAGACTCCAGAGATGGAGAATTTTTAATAGAGACGGAATACAACATAATCAATTGTCAATGGAAATTGTCTTTGGAAACAGTTTCTGGACAAGCCATAAAGCTGTATTGTAGCCAGGCAGGCAAGTATTTACATTCCTTTCAGAAAAGGTAGGAGGTGTGCAATTTTCCAGTTGTTCATATGCAGGTCCATACAGGGTAGGCAGACACTGGGAACAGGAAAGTTGGCAGGTTGAAGTCTGTTTGCTTTGATTAACCAGGCAGAAACTCCAGGATTTCTTTTTTTTTACCAGATCTGACTCAGGAGGTATTTTATCATATTGGATTTGTAAGAAGGTTTAGATAACATTACTTTCATTGAATAATATGAAGTGTAATGACTTGCTCCAACATGTTCATGCAAAGGTAGATTATCTAGTGGCTGTGATCATACCCCTACAGACCATTTATCCAGATGCAGAAAATAATTAACATTTGGAGTATAGATGCTTGTTTGAGAGTTGTTTTTATTCTTTGATTTTCTTCAGCAGAATATTATAAACCATGATTACTGCAGAGGTTTTGTGAGGTTGTTGAAGGAGGAGAGCATCATGTTATTAAGGATACTTTTTTTTGTTTTCACGTCTATCTTTTCTTCTTTGTATGAAGCATTATTTCTTCAACTGAGTGCCTTGAGCACTGAAAAAGAGCTTTAATTATACAGTAATATTCTGTAAAAAACATAAAAACACTTGAAGTGTGAGCTTTCAGGAAATCCGAGTTAACTGAGGGGTCTTTGTAATGCAAATGGTTGGATATTCTTTTTTTCTTCTCTTAACTATGTTTATAGCATATATGCATGTTACATCTCTTTGCCTGTTTAAGCATTCCTCATAGTATTTTAGAATTTTTGTAAGTCAGAAAAATAAAAGGAGTTGGAGGTCACAGGAATTAGTTTAAACTGTTTTACCTCTTATCCAGGCAATGTGGTATAGTTTCATATAAGTAGAGCTTTCATTTCATGTGTCTAGAAGGAATGTGCTTGTAATTTGCAAATGATTAACTAATTTACAAAGAAGCAATATCAGCTATTCATGATAACATAATAACCAGTGCAGTTCTCGCTTTCTTGCAAATGGCCTCAGAAATGGTAAAACAGGCAGTTTAGAGTGCTTAATATAGTATTACAGACTGCCTGCACATTAAATTTGAAGTAGAATATTGTGTTATTGCTATTTTTTATCATAACTGACCTGTCCTCACTGAGAAATGAACCCCAGCACTGACAGCAGCTGATAGATTCTCTCTTGTTTCTGGAAAAGGGCAGTGCAATAGTTGTATGTGTTCACTAAAACCTCATCAAGAAGGTGAAATTCTACTATACACTCCTGCTAAATTAGCATTTACTTCATGTTTACATTAGTGTGATAATCCCACAGTAATTTTTCTTGATGCAGTAATTTATCTTGAAAATTTCCAGAAAGGCATTTGGATTCCTTTATAATTTGATTTTAACAAAGGTATCTGGATCTCCAGTATTTGTTCTGAGGGTGCTTATATCATCACTGTCATGCTTTTATTCCTGTGTCACTGAACTGTAGATATAAAATAACCAGATTTGTATGTAATTACATCCCTGATCACACACTTAGGACCAAGCAGATCTTACCTACAGTGAGGGGCCCTATCAGTTCAATCTTTTCTAATATTTCACTGAGAATGAAAAAAGCAGATGAGTGTGAAAAGCAACAGCTTTTGTCTAAAGGGCTATGATACATTTAATACTGTTCTTTCACCTTTTCAGCATAGCTTTTATACAGCTGAGCAGTAGAATCTTTTTAATATTTCTTTTCTGAAGCAGTGTATCCTGACACTGACCACTTTTTACAGTTTAATTTAGATTTCTTGAAATTTAAAACATTGAAGGAATATTTTCTCTCTGAGGGAGTTAAAAAAATGTGAAAGGTGTTTCAGATATTGTCGGTGGGCTTTAGAGGTTATGATAAATGTTCCCAGTAATAAAAGTTTGTTTGTCTGTAAGCATAATGAACAAAGATTTGATATTCCATTATTGCTGAGCATAGTCTTATTTTGCTATTGACTAGTTTGAGTGGTCTTTCACTTTTGTATTGAAATGAAGAAATAAATTTATATTCTATTAAGCAAGCAGTTTACAATTGCCTTCTCCATTGTTTTTTGTCCTATTCCTAGTTGTCTTTTTCTCTTATTTTCTGCAGAAAGAGATACAGAGGTCAGTGCTACAGTTTATTGGATACATCAGTTAATGTGCCCAGTGGTTTAACTGGGCAATAGTAAGACTGCTTTATATACGGTATAATAAACTTAATATTGTACAAAAAGAAAAAAGTATTCTTGCTTCTCCTAGAGAAGACTTGCCCTAAATGCATACATCCTCGGGCTGCAGAGCAAGGCATGGTGGGGTGGTAACAATGTGAGGTCAGGCTCTGTATCTTCCTTCATGGGAAGAACTGAGTAGCATCTACTGCTGTGATAGGTTTCAGAGCCCAGATTCTGATGTGTGCCTTCTGTTCTGAAGCTCAGGCACCACCAAAATGCCTGATGGTAATTGCATCGCCTTGAGTATTAATGGTAAGATCCAGGAATGACTTAGTTGTGCAGCTTCAAGACTGTCAGTAACATCAAACTGCTAGTGTCTCTAGCTTGTACTGTGTGAGTGAGATCCTTAGGTATTTATTTAAGCTATCTGAAAGGATAGTGTCATATGACAACCTGTTTATTTAGTCTGAAGCAGGGTTTTTTCAGGGAAGGGAGGATTAAACTCTTATATTACCTCTAAACTGAGCTGCCTTGGTGTAGGTTTTGAATCTTGCTGAGGTGCTCACCATAATTGAAAAAAAAAGATGCATTGGATGGAGAGGATTGGAAAAAGCAGGGAATAAAATTTCAGGGTATAATGCCATAATCCCATAGGTCTACAAAGTTTTCCTTTGAACAAATTATATTAGAAAAATCAGTTAAAGTGGGACCAGAGTTGTGTCCTTCCTTATTAATTTGAAGAGAGAGATAAAAATAGTAAAATAAATTAAAAAGTCAGGTTTATGAAACAACAAGGAGTTTTATTGAGATATTTTATTATGTGTCTCTGTAAGGAATAGATCAACAACCATATAAAAGCTTACAAAGATGGTTAACCTTCAACACTATAAGTGTGTTAATGTGACAGAAGTTCACAATTTTGCAGCTTTATTGACTTCTACGAAGTGGAGGGTGAAAATTCTAAACTGTGACATGCCAATGACGATTTTTTTTTTTTAAGCAAGTCAATCTCCTTGACTTGCACAGTTAGGAGTGAAAAATACACTAGCACCATCATATTAGACTTTTACACATCCCTATTTTTAGTGGTCTAGACCAGCAATGACAGGAAAGTAGAAAAGCACCTTTGACAACAGAATACAATCCAACAATAAAGTCATGGTGGATACTGAGATCAAGGTATTATTAAACTCTTAAAATACACTGTACTTTTTCACAGCCAATCAGTATAGACCAAAACAGTTTTATACCAAATTATCCTGCTGAATTGATTAGTGAGTCTAATGTGACTGTTTTGTTCGATTTTTTTTGGCTTGATGCATAAGACACAGTCCCGTTTCTGTCCATATTGAGGTAGTTGAAACAGGAAGGTCTTTCTAGCTTTATGGACTACTTTGATAAAGGAGAGGTGAACTTTGGTACTGGGAGCAATCAGTGCTTTGGAAATTGGTTAACATTCAAATAACAGAATGTAGTGTTGTTTTATTAAGTGTTGAAGTTGTATTATAGCACCATGGAGACATGATTTAAAGATAGAATTTGGTGGGAAAAAAAAAAAGAGAAAAAAAGCAGTTTTACTGTACTTTGTGGAATAGCGAAAAAAAATAACCCTTGACATCAAATTTATTTTCCCTCCAGAAATTTTGTTAATAAATAACTGGGATACTGATGGTCACCTGTAGTAGATGACAAGGTTAAAACAAAGGAGCACAGCTGGAGTGGGAATCTGTTTGCTGGAATTTCAGAAAGAGCAGAATCTTCAATTTATAAGAAGCAGACTGGGCCAATGTCCACGCCAAATTCCTGATCAGGACGACC
The DNA here is from genome assembly GCA_013400935.1 of Turnix velox. Taxonomy (NCBI): domain Eukaryota; kingdom Metazoa; phylum Chordata; class Aves; order Charadriiformes; family Turnicidae; genus Turnix; species Turnix velox. Next base: position 85,885 of record VZTY01030988.1, read on the forward strand.
AATATCTAAGGGAGCAATATCAATCACAGGCAACCTCATTGTCTTGCGTGTTCTGTATTCAAAGACTGTTTTACCCCATTCACCAGTGGGTTTCTGTGAAGTTGACAAGAAAAAAAAAAAATCATCACCATGCTAGAGAGAGCAGTGTCAAGCTATATGATAGTTATCCCATAAGTTACCTAGATTTCCTAGCTTTCTCTTTCCATATAAATATGTTCCTCTCAACACCATAAAAGCTGGTTGCAGACTACAGAAATTAATGTCTAGATGGTTATTATTTATTTCTGGATCTTTTATGTAAGGTCTTGTGAACCCACACCCAGGAAGGGAATACACTCTTTGAAAGGGCTGACAATAGCAGGACTAGGGGAAATGGATCCAAATTGAAGGAGGGAAGATTTAGGTTGGATGTTAGGGGGAAGTTCTTTACTAGGAGAGTGGTTAGGTCCTGGAACAGGCTGCCGAGGGAGGTTGTGGCTGCCCCATCCTTGGAGGTGTTCAAGGCCAGGTTGGACGGGGCCCTGGGCACCCTAATCTAGTAAATGTGTTTGTTTGGTGGCCCTGCTAGGCAGGGGGGTTGGAACTACATGATCCTTGAGGTCCCTTCCAACCCGGGTCATTCTGTGATTCTGTGAAGGTTTGGACCTCAGAGGAATGGGATCTCTGATGGATGGTAGAGTACCCTGGAGTGGTGCCAGTCCCCTAAGACTGGAACATGCACTCTGGGAGATTGTACAAATGGCTTATCTGTCTGGAAAGGGTTTTTGGCCTCAGGAAAAAAACCCAGCAGCAATGAGATAGCTTGTCCTGTCCATGTTAAAGAAATAACCACACTGTAGCTGTTAAGTAGATACATTCATGTATCTATGAACAGTAAGCTTGTCATGCTTTTTGCATCTTAAACAGCAGGAGGCAGAAACTGTGGATAGCGTTTTGCATTTGCTACTGAAAAGGCTGCAGATACTCAAAGAAAAGCATACTCATCAATGTAACTGCTCCTCTCCAATACTTTCTGCTGCAAGGCAGAGTGAAGCAATGTTGCATCTGTGAAATAATTGTTTGCCCCTTCCAATAATCATAGCTTCAACTCTAAAGCAAGGAGATATCTGAAAAATGTAGATTTAAATAGGGTATACCTCAGTTTCTGCAGCTGATACAGGAATGAATTCTGGTGTTTGGAATCTAAATTTCCCAGTTATGTGCACCTGTGTCCTTTCCTTACCCGTCAGGTTGTGCAAAGCTCTCTCTATCCCTCTGGGGGAATTATTTATTAAAACACTATGCTGAAGTCTTGTTTACTTACAGTACAGCCGTCTTCCAGAACAGCATATGTGAATTTGCTGTTTCCTTCAGCCTTGATCTCACTGTCCATAGAGCTCATCAGTTTCAGAGCTTTTTTAACATTTCCGCTGGCTTGATCCATGTAGGCAATGCTGTTCTTGCAGTGGTAGGTGATGTTCTGGGAGGCGCGGCTTGAGAGAATGCGGAGGAAGGCCAGTTGAACTTCTGAGACATCTTCTGGAAGCTCAGGATCACCGTAGCTGAACTGCAGATCATGACACAGAAACAATAGGTTTTGTTTAATCCACACAGGGAAAATCCATACAATTCATATTATTTCACACACCTAATGTTTACTTTAGTTGGATTTTGGGATTATTTATTAGCACACAAGTACAATATTTGCGCAGACTTTTGGGCTGTTTGTGCTCATACCTGGAAGCCTCCATTCATAGATTCTCCAAACCAAATGTGTTTCTTCCCACTGCTTTCACTTGTCCACCAGTTTTTCCTTGGCACAGTGCTGGGGTTAGCACTGAGGCATGTCTCACCAGTTTCCATATTACAGTATACTTTAATAGCATCCATCTTGCAGCCTTGGTTAGGATCAATCCAGTACTCTCCTAGAGGTCAAGAAGAAAAAAAGTTAAGTGTCTTAATGAGTTTATAGAAGAATCTGACTGTGTGATGGTGAAGCTTATTTCTATACCAGGTTCCTGATCCACATTAGTAAGTGCACTAACTTTGACAGAAGAGATGCCACAGAAAATGTTATAAAAATATACTAAGTTCATGTGGATACTATGATTCAGATAATTGAAATAAATATAGAACTTAACTGATATTTTGCACGTGGGTTTTATTCCCTAAAAATCATTTATACTAATGTTTAATTATAATCATGTAAATATTTGAATTAATGCCAGCGTATATACCGAATAAGTACACAGTAAATGAAAGTTTAAAATTGTCTTTATCCTTACATTATTTTTAAAAGGTGCAGATACCATAAATCAAGTTTTTATAGTGTATCTCTACATTTATAACTGAAGACAATATTATTTATGAAAAAAAAAAAGGGGGATCAGCTACTACTGGTGAAAATACAAACATAACATACCACTCTTGAGCTCAGGATGGCAGAATTTCAGATCCCTGCAGTTACGAGCTGGATTCTTCCGTGACCCATCAGGACTAATAATGTTTTCAATCTGGTTGTTAATTGATTTCATTGAAGATATGATATCACCTAGATTGATATCATTTTCTTTTGGCTCATCTCGATATTCGTATCCATAGCCTGATGGACCTTTCTCACCACCAACAAGACCACCAATAGCAGCACCACAGCATGGACCAGGAGGACCAGAAGGACCAGGAGGACCAGGCTGGCCTGGTGGACCCTAAGAAAAATAGTGAACACAGCACTGGGTCCTACTTTCAATAAATAAGAATTCCTCCATAAAAATTTACTCATTAATTCAATATTTATACTTGTTATATATAAACCTTGTTAGGCTTTCCAGGCCTATCTTTTCCTAAGACAGGAATTTTCATAATTTTGTTAAGATGTGACTGTTCTCCTAGTCTGGGTTTTGAGAAGGAATGCTTTCCACCAAAATCCAGAGAATCACCATTTCTTAGCTTTAAGGATACTGTCTACGCCACTGACATTTGCAGTGCAGGTGTCTCTAGAGGATTCTAAGAAATTCACTTCCTATCTTCCAAGAAATAAAGGGAGTCTGTTATCTGAAGCAAAACGGAGATCCTGCCTTCTCATTGTACACAGAAATGTTCATGATTAAGACAACACCGATTGCATCAATATTTATACTTAACTACTAAAATCTGTAATGTTTTGGCCTTAGCCTTGATAATACTTCCTACCACAAGTTCTGGCCATAAAGTGCAGAATTTTGTAGAAGATATTTAAATAGGAGACCCTATCTTCCATGAATAGTCCCTGAAGATCTCTTTACTTGAGTGCACATGATTTACTTACTGCAGGGCCGCTTTCACCTCTGTTACCACGAGGGCCAGGAGGACCAATGGGACCTGGATAGCCACTAGTACCATCTTTTCCGGGTGGCCCTGCTGGTCCCACAGGACCCTATAACAATATTAAACAGAAATAACACAGTCAAAATGTTACCAGATAAAGCCCATATTTAAAACTCTCCCAAAATATTTCTGAATTTGAGATTATCAGGTGTCTTTCTTCAGCTATTATTCCCAGTTAAAATGGACAGTTTCAAATTTTTTTTCATTGTTCTTGAAGAAAAGTTGAAATCTTCCTTCAAGTTTTGTTAAATAAGGAATGTTTCTTACTCTTGCACCTGTAGCTCCTGGACCTCCAATTGCACCTTGAGGACCCAGAGGACCCTATGAAGGAAAGTTTAAAAAAAAAGTTATACACCTCCCAGTATTGTTTTGTATTTAAATTGAAAAAGAAACATAGAGCTGCCTGGATTGGAAGGTATCTTCCAGATACAAGGGTACATCTATATGAAATGTTTCCTTATGAAAAGGCTGTCAGATGAGATTTGCTGTTCTTAAGCCACAAAAAAAAGTATCAAACATTCTCCATGTTAGTGATGTAATACTGTCCAAAACACAAGAAAGCAAATTGACACCAATGTGATGAAGTCTTTTTCAAGAATAAATAGCTATATGCTCAAATTGACAAATATTACTAGGAAATTATTCTAATAGTAAAACTATTTAAGGAGTTTGACAGTCATGTTTTCAAATGCAGCAAAAAATTTGCTTTCTGTATGCACCACAAGCCATGTGTTTAAAAATGATAAATCATTTCAATGTCGTAGTGTAAATGAAAATTTATCAGAATTTTTATTGTACTCATGAGTGAGACAACACATTAAACTTTGTTATTAAGTAGGGTGATGTTGGTGGCATTTATTTTTGACAATTCTTTCTTTTTGGCATTATATGACAATTAACTAGGTGAGATTTCATTCCTTGATTTTTCACTTGTATCAAAAATTCCATTATTAGTACTTTTCTGTATAAATCCTTTTTAAAATGTTTACTAGTCATAAATATCAAGGGCACACCTGTCTATTATACTTCAGTTCTTTTCACAATTAAGAATTCTTCAAAATGGTACTGCATGTTTTCAGTTCACTTGTTTACAATTTCTTGCCCATTTTGCCCTAATATTAATTACTGAAAAAGGCGCACATCAGAAGAAAGATATTGGAACTCAGAATATAATTCTTATAGATTTAAATGCCTGTCTTGCAGAGACACCTGACAGAAATAGGAGTTTAAATATCGTCTATCTTTTAAAATTTAATCAGGAATAACCTATATAAATTAATGGAAGAAGTGTGTCCATAGGCAAATGTTTTTTAGGAAACACAATTTTTGCTTCTAGCATGTTCTTCAGTTTTTCATTAACAATAATTTATGTTTGATTAAGGGAATTTGTACTTTTGAATGCATTTGAGAATCAAATTACACAGGTTCTTTATGCTTTCTTTCTTTCTGTGGTAAACTAGTTCAGTCTGACTAGTTTCCTAGGACACAAATCAAATGAACTAAGAACAGCTGCAATTCCCAGTTCAATACAAAATACTCACAGGAGGACCAGGGAGTCCTGGGGTACCGGGAAATCCTCTATGACCCTTTATGCCAGCGCTTCCTCTTTCACCAGGTTCACCTTTATCACCACGAGGACCTTGAGGGCCCTTTAAGAATAGATTTGCAATAAAAGGAATACATGAATAAATGTCAAAATAGCAGGAAACAGCAAACATGTGATGTCACAAATGCTTTAAATATGACTTACAGCAGGACCTCGAGCACCAGCAGGACCAGAAGAGCCAGGAGGACCAGGTGGACCCTATGACACAATAAGAATAGCATGGTGTGGATCATTTGGGGTAAACTGCCTTTCTGTTTTCAGATAAGCAGTATGTTCAAAGCCAGTAGCTGTCTGGAAATGGAGAAGCTTGATGCACTCTACATGATCAGCAAGAATTTTGGTGTGTTCTTTTTTCTATCGGTATTAGTATTAGCTGTTTGTAAGTACTGATATATACCATATGCACTTGACTTTCATCAGTACCTGAGGGGGTCTTTACCAGTACCTGAGTGGGTCCTACAGAAAGGCAGGGGAAGGACTTTTTAATAAGATATTGGATGGGAGGACTAGAAACAATGGATGTAAATTGGAAGGGGGTAGATTTAGACTTGACATAAGAAAGAAATTCTTTACAGTGAGGGTGGTGAAGCACTGGAACAGGTTGCCCAGAGAGGCTGTGGATGCCCCCTCTCACTGGGCAACCTGATCTAGTGGGAGGTGCCCCTGCCTAAGGCAGGGGGGTTGGAACTCAATGATCTTTAAGGTCCCTTCCAACCCAAACTATTCTATGATTCTATGACTTCTAAGATTACTCATAGTAAATAACATCACTTGTGCTGTATGATCAACTTATGGAATGGAAATAAAGACAGGGCATGATAAGATGATGTGATTTTTGACATCCTAAAGAGTACGTGGATTTTGAGCTTTAATCACATACAGTTCATCAGGAACACAAACTGAAATGACTTTCCTCTTGATATTCTTATGAAAGAGGTCCTCAACACCAAAAAACTATGATAGTAACAAATGTAAAAATTACTAATTTCTGGTTTGTTACAGCATGAAATGGACTTTGCATCGGAAAGATACGCATATAAGCAGTAAACAATTTACTTTGATTTTACCTGAAATCCTCTTTCACCAGCTTTCCCAGGTGCACCACTGGTACCTGCAGGACCTGGGTGACCAGGAGGTCCAGGTGGGCCAGGAGAGCCACTTTCACCACGGTCACCCTGTAGTCACAATTGAGAGAAGAAGAAATGTGGACAGTATATTCAGTGGAGCATAAGAGATCCAAGAAACATGTTATGTAGCATAAAAATAGTTATATATATTGTCATCTCTACAAAACACTTATTTGGCAATCTAAAGATACTACTGAGTACTTACTTTTCCTCCTGGGGAACCATCACGTCCTGGTTGTCCATCTGTACCAGGGTTACCCTGGAAATAAGAGAGATACAGTGTTTTCATAAGCTGGAGCTTGTTTTCCAGTAATCTTAAATAACACTCATCAAAAATAGAGAACTTTTTCAAGAAGAAAGAGTTTCTGGAGGGGGAGGAGGGTCAAAAAAGTCTTTTCAGATCTACATTATTTTGTAGATTTACAGTCAGTGCAGTCTCTTGTTCAGTTCCACACAAGACAGAGGGATGGTCCACAGGCAGTAGAAGTTACAGTAGAGATAGCAGCTGTACCACCTTACTTGAGGATGTAATTTAACCTGGCCCCTGTGCATTGGGTGCTTGAGGGGAGCTTTGTGAACCTTAAAGCATCTTTAGTCCCCGTCTCCTGGTTTTAACTCAGAAGCTAGCAGGAATGTCTAACACATCTACTCACATCCCTGCCAGGTTCTCCAGGTAAGCCTCTTTGTCCAATAGGACCTTGTGGACCAGGAGCACCACGTTCTCCTGGGACACCATTGCTGCCTGGTTTACCATCTTCACCCTGAAAAAAAAGGGAAATTCTTATTGTAGATAATATACTTATGCAATACCATTGTATTATACACCTATAGTGAAATATGAAGTGATTGTGAAGGAGACCTAATAAAGTGAAAGCTTCTTTTCATTGCCAGTAATAGTCATGCAAGGTCATTGAACATTCTTTATTGTTTTGTCAGCTAAGAAATAACAAATGGGTATGTCTTGTGTTATTAGTGCAAAAACAATAGCCAAAGCAAGCTAACAAAAAAATGCAGATCTAGCACATTAGAGATAAGATACAAATCAAGATTCATACTACCTTTACTGGAGGAATGTAGAACTATTTTCTTACTTGGGTCATAATATTTAATCAGGAAATCTACTGATAATTGATCAAATATAAACAGCAGTAGGTGAAACTATGACTAAAGTTTTGTCTCAAGAAGAATTTATTATCCATCATCGTCCTTAAGTGGGTAAAGCTCATCATATGCTCCATGATAATTGAGATTAAAGACAGCCTCACACCTCATAGCTGCTTGTCACAATATATTTTCAAGACTGATCTTAGGGATGTAAACAAAAATAACCATAAATTCTGTAGTCTCTGGATTAGAATAACACATTAATTACTTTTTGGAACAAAAAGGTACTATTAGCAGCTGAATTAGTATAGCTTTGAAGCTATTGCTGCTGCGAGTGTACTCTTACCTTGGCACCCGCCATACCAGGTGGACCACTTGGACCACGCAGACCTGGCAAACCTGTGTTACCCCGACCACCAACAATGCCTTGAGGACCTGGTTCTCCTGGTGCTCCCTGTTTAGGAAAAGGTCAGAGCTGTAAATATGAAATATCTTCAAAGTTCTATAGCTGGCGTTATATTCTTGATCGCCATAATCCCCATCAGTTGGTATAATGGTTTATGATGGATGTGTACTTACTCTTTCTCCTCGTGCACCTGGTGGTCCTTTTTCACCTGGTGAACCAGGCTCACCTCTTGTTCCAGCAGGTCCTGGACTACCAGGAGAACCAGCATTACCAGGGGGTCCAGGAGGCCCATCCTTGCCTGCAGGCCCTGCATTACCAGGGGGACCTGGACTGCCCTAGAAGAAATTTTAAAGAGAAAAGTGTGAGGTGTGTTATTTGTAGATGTAGTGCATGCTTACCAGTATTGAACTTTCTTCACAAAAGCTAATCAGACTTGATTCATTGCCTGATGGTGGACTTAGGGTCCAACCTCTAAGCACCCCAATCTGATCTGGTTCTATATATAAAAAAAAAAAATCCTTTCACCCACCGCTTTCAAACTTAATTTTTTTTTCCCTACTGTCTGGACATGACAGCTTGCATAGTAAAACACCTGCAAAGTTTGGATACCTGGTGTTTGCAATGCGTCTTCCTTACCCAGGGCTTTGCCAAAGAAATTTGAAATAGTTGCAGACCTTCTTGCTAGATACCTTTAATATGATTTCTTGAACACATGAAGAATGAGATGCATTTCAACAAAACTCTTAGCTTGGCCAATCAGTGTAGAGAAATATGCTGACTTAATAGTACCTCAAACAAAGTTCTTTTTTTTTTTATTCAGTACTTTTTAAAATTTGTACCTATCTGTAACTCTCCTAGAATGTTTTTATTTTATATCTCAGTTACCATACAACAAATGATAACTTACAATTTTTATTTCAAACTGGGTAAATCCTTCGTGTTTTTTGAGTGTTCTTAATCTTTGAAGAATAAAAAATCTGATTCTAATTTTTACTGTGTGAATGAAGTGTAGGTGCGTGTTGAAAATGCAAAGATTTTATGAAAAAGCTTTTCCTCTCACAAAGATATTGTATAAAATAATGGTATTTGCTAATGCATGAGCATGGAATTTTGTAATAGAACACTGCAGACCAGTAGATTAAATTTCAAGTGTAGGCTATATTATAAATAGAGAAAATTTCCCACAACAATCTTTCCAAACTCCTCTGTCTCAAGGTAATTAAAGCTTATGCTATTCCATTATAGAGGCAACTAAAAAAATTCTCAACAGTGAACTTCAGAATCTTTTGAAAACGCATACTAATTCAATATGCTGAATTGAACATTTTTTGCATTATTAAGAAGAGAGAGATGACTGGAGATCTTGTGTTATATTCATGTCAATGTACAGACAGCTTGATATCTTTCAATACATAAATATGTGTCCAAACACATCCACAATGTGAGAAACTAAGAAAAGGGGGTTAGACAACTTACATTGTTTCCTGGGGGGCCAGGTAGACCTCGAGCACCAGGGAATCCTGCAGCACCCTATAAGAGATCAATGCTTGTAGTTGTTGTTTTCTGAAGATTGGGAAAACATGAACAAACTGATTTTTATATAGTGGCTCACTCTGAATTATATTTAATTCTTTTGCTTAAAACTTGAATTAAATGTCCTGAAACTGAATTAGTAGTTCACAGATTTGTTATTTATTTATTAAAGGAACATCTCGTGCTTTCCTTAAAGGTAAGCTAATGGGCTCAGAGAATGTTGGCAAAGGCAGCATATAGATTTAACAACTGTTGAAATAAGCAATTTTATAGCTTTGGGTCATTGTGAAAAAAGCTATTTTGGCACCTTCCTTTTATTTAAATCAATGTAATCCAGATCACTAAACACTTTAACTTGAATTACTCTTTTAGGAACAACTTGATTATTCTTGAACACCAGCTACTGCAGTAAATGAAGGTCTTGTTTTTTATTTATATCATATTGTAATAGATAGTGTCATTTATTAGTGACTAAGTCATAGAGCTACTCACAGGGCCTCCAGGAGATCCACGTTCTCCTTTGATTCCTTGGGGACCAGGTGGACCCTATGTGGAAGAAAATAGAGAAAAAAAATTATTTGATAAATAGGTTTAAGTAATATATAGAAAGTTAATTAAGTTTCAGGCAATTCAAATACTTGTTATTGGGCCTTTCATCAGGAGGCTGAGGGAGAGCTGAACCAATATCGCATAGTAGCAACAGCAAAAAACTTACTGGTGCACCGGGACCACCCTGTGGACCTGCAGCTCCAGGAGGTCCAGCTTCTCCTCTTAGACCAGGCATGCCTCTTTCACCTTTTCCACCAGGTTCCCCATTTTGGCCCTGTGGAATAATTATATTGCTATATTATGTCAAAAGAAAATACAGGTGGTATCATTGTAATGAGAAATCCTATCCAGGTAATCTTCTGGATGGAATTTCAATATTAAATTAAATGTGAATACAGCTGAAGTCTATTGATCTACCAGGACAGAAAGGGAAGGATAAAGGTATGTTGTTCTATTTGTGACCTGAGTACAGAAAAAGTAATACAAATGTATGTAGTGGGTAAATGTTTTAAAGGGGGAACAGCAAGACTTTCTGAGATGTGGATAAACTTACAGAAGCTAAAAACTGATGATTGTATTACATTGCTTTTAAGTATTTATACATACTGGAGCTCCAGGGAAACCAGCAGGTCCAGGAAGACCTTGTTCTCCTCGTTCGCCCTACAGAAAAAACAGCATGTCAGCAATGGAAGATGCTAGAAAGGTAGGTGTGCATTACAAGTCAGATAATAGTCCCATGAATATCACTGAAGCTTCTTTGTCTTAACAGCCTTTGGATGGGAACAACCAGACACAAGAAAATCAGTTGCTTCTGAGCTCTAAAAATGACTGTCCAGAAAATCTGAAGTGTGACATACTGATCTCAATTACACTTGTATAAACCCCGAGTATGATGTGCAGTGTTCCCCAAATACAACCAAGATAGAAATATACTGTTTCATTATCTGCAAATATTAATGTAAGTTTTGCTTAACTGTAAGACAAGTTGGAAACAGTTATTCACACTTTCCCTGACACAGCAGCTCTCCAAACCCTTTACATTATTAAAAGCACTGATTTTATGAAGTCCCTAGTCCATGCAAACCTCAAGTCAACAGTACCTGGATGACCTTAGATTATTCTAAACTCAAGCCACACATGTCCCTGATCAGCCAGATGTAAAACTATACATTAGGCTAGAGGAACTATGATAAAGCTATGCTGAAGAAAAATCACTTACTGGACCACCACGGGAACCCATTGGCCCTGGAGCACCTGCTGGACCAGTCTCTCCCTGCAAGAACAGGAATGATTATGAATTGTTTTTCCTCTTCCCATAAGACATCTCCTAGTATCAAACAATTTTGGAGGATGCTTTACCTTATCCCCAGGTGGGCCAGCAGGACCAGGAGGACCGATGGGACCTACATTACCCTAAAAAATGAGAAAAAATATTTAGTGTCAAAATATGACAATATTAATACTTTTATTTTGATCAATAGCATATGGTTTTCAGAGCAAATGGGTTGCTACGGTTATTTATCCTGGTGTAGTGGGAGGTGCCCCTGCCCATGGCAGGGGGGGTTGAACAAAATGATCTTTAAGGTCCCTTCCAACCCAAACCATTCAATGAATCTATGATTTAAATGTAAATAGTTCTTCAATGCCAGTGTGTTGTTGCACACTACATTTTGGAGTGACAATCCAAGATCATACAGTTTTGCAGTGTGAGAGGTTTCCAGTGGATTTATCATCTCTGTTTTTTAATTTTCTTTCCCTGCTAAATAACCTAATACAAAGTCTTATGGATTTAACAGGTCTCTTCCCATGGTAGAAAACAAGTTTCCATGTGGATAATTAGTCCATATTTCTTCAGTATATGTTCAACTCCTCTTTACTAGTTTCCTGATTTTTTTACTTTCTTGAGAATTTAAGATGTACCTGATGGTTTGGAAAACATATTTGTATTTCCTCTAAATCATACAAACTGCATTTTTTGATGATCATTGTTTTGATGTTTATGTGTTTGTGTGTATTCTTTAGATATACGCATATACTTCAGGTATGTTCTCCTGCTTTCTGTTGAGATAGAATTAATTTTCTGTCTCCTAGCTACTGGGTTTTGGATTTAGTATAAGGATAATGCTGATAACACACATTGTTTTAGTTGTTGCTAAGTAATGTTTACATTAATCAAGGACTTCTTCAGCTTTGTATAGAAGCTGAGAACAAGCTGCCCAAATGACTATTCCATACCATAAACACAATGTTCAGTCTATAAATGGGGGTTGGTTGGGGTGGGGCAGGAATATGCTACAAACTCAGGATGGTCTGGGCAGGCCATTATTGAGCATTGAGAGTGACTTGTGTTATATTACTTTATTTTTGTATACAGATTTACCACCAATATTATTACTGTTATTTTCTGCTTCCATTACTATTCTGTTAACTGTATTAATTCTGCACTACCAGAAAGAAATATGTTGTGTTTATTCCTCTCCTAAATGTTATGTACTCTATGTAAGTTTACTCATATTCTAAGTGTGAAGTATCTAAAGCTAATTGCTAAATTATTATTAAAGACTACTCACCCTTTCTCCTCTTGCACCAGGAATGCCATCAGCACCTTTGCCACCAGGTTCTCCCTAGCATGCATATGACACAAAACTCATGAGCAAAAAGCAAGCATAAGATGTGAATAATGGGGTGAAGGGAAAGGGATGTAGCTGAAGGAGAAAAGAATTAAAACATCACTGAGTAGAGGATGTCATGCTAAGAATGTCTCAATAACCAGATTTTCTTATTGTGATCTTACAAATCAAAACTGGGGGTGACATTCTGCATCAGAAAAAACCACAGATTGATTCAAAATGGAGCCTATGTCAAACTGCCCACAGTATGAACTGCTGTCATTGTTTATTAGCTTTGTTAGGACTGCTTCAATGTACTATTCCACTATGAGATCCAATACACCAAGATATCTAGCATATTTTAAATCAGGTGAAAAATCCAATATTTTTTTGTATATAGCATCTGAGTCCCACTTGTAAATCAACAATACTGCTACACATTTTAGTACCTCAGAAATCAGGCAAAAGTAAAGATGTCAACAAAGTCAGTGCCTTGTGGGAAACTAATGCCAAGTTAGCATAGAATCGGTGAAGCATATGTCTGCATATGAATGTTTTACCTTATCTCCTTTTGGTCCAGGACTTCCAGAAGCTCCTCTTTCCCCAGGCATTCCCTGTAAGCCAGGCAGCCCTGTGCCTCCAGGGGGACCAGGGGGACCAGGAGGACCCTGAAGAGAAAAATAAACAAACAAACAATCAGAAAAGATTGAAAGAATATGAACCTGTATGATGCACAAGATAGCAGGAAACAAGTAAGTCTATGGATACCTTGGCACCTTCTGAGCCAGCAGGACCTGGCCCACCTCTTGTTCCAGGAGGTCCTGGAGGACCCTGTGCACCACGTTCACCTGGGATGCCATTTTCACCCTATGGCAAAGAAATACGTTATTCTTTGCTGTCAGGTTTATAGTTAGTTAAAACCTTATTGTAATTATAGAACCACTGCTGTGAAATTTACCTTAGGGCCTGGGAATCCTGGTCCTCCAATATCACCTTTTGGTCCCTGTATATGAGAAAATAAATCAAGTTATCCATGCACTTTACTTAGTAAACTGCATTGTGGTCAGCACCCTGTTTTTGTCACCGGTTATCCCTTAAAAGGGACCTCTGTGTTCTACAGAGTCCTGGTATCTATCTGAATTTGGAAATGTAATCTAGGAAGAGCTTTTCATGTGTGTTTTTTTTTAATAGAGAAACAACTACTTACTGGTTCTCCAGGTTTTCCATTTTCTCCAGCAGGTCCTGGACCACCAGGCAATCCCTATATGAAGGAACAGAATTATTGTCTGTGTTACATAGCTAGCTTACGCATTTTCCTATTTAGCAATTTTTTTTTGACCAAAATGTGTACCCAACTCATTCTGATCCTTTACAAAGTAGGAAGTTCTGATTTGACAGCTTGACGTACTATGTGACATAATCTATGGAGTTAACCATCTGATTTGCAATTTTGAAGTACTAAGCAATAACTTTTGCCTATTGACTGGGCTTTCATACTTCATATTATGATAATGTGCACCCAAATTAAAATGTTTAGAAAATTATTTCCTTTATATATATTTTTTGGTATATGTACATTAAAAGGAATTTGAATCTAATAAACCAAACAAACAGCACCTGGAGTCCAGGTGGACCTGATGGTCCTGGTTCTCCTCTCTCCCCAGAAGCACCCTAGAGTTGAACAGAAGAGAAAAGGGAATTAAAGTGGCTGAGAATATTTCAGCATATAAACACCTTACATCACATTTAATGTTTGCCTCTTTATCATGGCCTGTTAACAGTGCATATTTCTAAAGACTAATGTATCTTGGTGTCCCAGTATTTGCATTTTTTGTTTCAGCTGCAGACTCATTTGCATTTGATAGTAGTCTGAAATGCTAACTGCTATAATAATTAGAGGAAGGAATGCTTCAATTTGAAACACTGGTAGATCCCCAAGAACTCTGAATTGACTATTCATTTCAATTTTAGAGATGCACCCAATTCAGGTTTCTCCTAACAAAGTTTTATTTATCTTCATAAAAGGACACTTTGTATGATTAAGAATTATTTCCCATCTCCTAAATTCTATATTGGCAGTAACTAGTAATTGCCTCTTACGGGAGCGACACACTTACAGTAGGTCCAGGAGGACCAGGGAGGCCAACATCACCATTCTTCCCAGCAGGACCCTATACAAAGACAAAATTAGGCTATGGGTTGATACAATTTTTATGACTCACAAAATTTTAAATTAATATTATGTCATTAATAAATTGTTATATAATTAAACAAAACATTCAAGAAACTTACAGGTGTTCCAGGTGGTCCACCAGGGCCTCTTTCTCCATTCTTACCTGGTGCACCCTTAGAAAAGAGAATGACCACATTTAGAATACTCGTTTTAGTCAGATACAATAACTAAAAGCTACAGCACCAAAGAATCTTACTCTAAAGAAACTTAACAGTTGATCAAGCTTAAGTACAGGAGATGTGGAAAAACACTACTTACCTCATTGCCCTTAGGACCAGGGAAACCCATTACACCTGGCTGACCACGTGGGCCTGGGGGGCCAGGTGGACCAGAGCGACCAGATTCACCCTGATTACCCTGATAAGCAAAAAAAAGAAATGAAGATATGGATTCTATTAGATGCAATAAATTATTATCCATGATTCAATACATAGTGAGTGAGGGTCAGATCGAGCTAGAGATGTTCTCATCCAAAATTTACTGGTCTGTAGTTCAATTTGATAGAGTATACAAAGTATACGCTATCAATAGACAAGAATTACAAATTTTTACCGCATTTATTTAGCAAAGAATGTGCTCCAGTAATTAAAACAAACAAAAAAAGAGGAAATTAATCTGACTGTAATAACAATATGTCATGCAGATAATGTGGGATGAACCTAAGTTCCATAGGTGGACTAGTATGAAATAGTTCATGAATGTACATACAGGAGGACCAGGTTTCCCATCACTCCCGGGGCTTCCTGGAGTTCCAGGGAGACCCTGCAATTGGATAAAAAATGATGTTATTTTTCCATTTAAAATGTGTAGTATTAAGTTAGAATGCATAACTATAAAAGCAATTTAAACTGCTTGATTTTAACCTCTTCAATAAAGATTAAAACTCCTTCCATTTTCCCCCATTTAAGTACAGGGAGCTATTGGAGAAAGCTAACAGATTCTCTTCTTAGCAGCTTATTTCTTTCTATGAGAGCTGTGTATAACTGAGACACAAAACACCTATTAGAGGATATAAAAATGCTAGTATACTATTATTTGGGAGGAACAGTAGTGCATGGCACACTGAGAACCGGAGATCATGTTCAGCTTCACACAGTCTTCCTCGTTCACTTGTAACAGAGGTTTTCTGCATGGTTACCTACTGCAGTGAGCTCTACCTAGAGGAAGTAATAGCAAATTTTTCCACTTGGACTCCTCTATTGTATCATATCAGATGAGGAATCTCTAGTAGAGTTTATCTAATTTTTACGAAATGTCCTGTCTTACTCTCATTCCGGGGAGACCTGGGCCTCCATCTTGTCCACGCTCTCCTGCAGGTCCACTGGGGCCAGGAGGACCTGGGCTACCACGTTCACCTGCAGGACCCTAAAAAAGAGGTGTTGAAATCCACAGCAAGGAAATCAGTATCATGTTAAATCTGAGGTTTTCCATTCAGATTCACATGGCTTCTCCGGATGATTGGGGTTTTTTTTTTTAGAGGAAGACATACCTTTTCACCTGGAAGACCATTGCTACCAGGTAAACCACGGAAACCAGGTGAGCCCTGCCAAATACAAGAAAAAAATACATATGTCAGGTAATGGCAACTGTTATTTTTTTCTAAACAATTTTTTATTAGAAATATTATTACAAGAATTGATGAAATAAAAAGATGGAAATGACATTGCACAGTACCAAAAAAAGTTCATAGAATTACTTTCTCTTTAGATATAACCCTCATGTTGAAATCATAGTCCATCAATGGTTTTTAACTGTCTCTGCATTACTTATTTTATTCATGAGTTTTCTAAATTCCTATAAACAATAAACCAGTATATGCAGTCTTGAATGACTGTTTTCTTCCAATTCAATACTGAATAGAGCTCTATTACTTTGTTCTAATAATTATATTTACTGCTACCTTCGTTGCTCGCAACAAATTTTAATTATAAAAATTAATCTGTAGCCCTGTTAATATTTAATACATTTAATTTTTTCACTTTATCTCTTCAGTTTCTTCATAGCTTCGATAAACAATGCAATCAATTATCAAACTGGAAGTTATAAAGAGATCAGAACTGTTTTATTTGGTTCAGAAGGGAACAGAAATCTAAAATCAGTAGGGGTGTTGCTATTTACCTAGTTGAATAAAATAATTCAGGAATTCCTTGATGAGAATGCTTTTTGGAAAGTTGTCAAATTTAGAAGCCAAAAAACCTGCTGTCATCCTGGAAATGTAGTTGTTATTGATATTACTGGTATTTCTGATCTATCTATGATATGGACATAACCTAATTGTAGAAGAATCTGCACTAATTTCAGAGATAAAATTTCTTGATTCTTCATTTTTGTTAAAAGAGAAGTAATTTTAAATTTATTTTCTTATTCCCCATTTTGCAGTTCTTCATAGCACTTTGCAGTTGCTTTTCAGCACAAACAACTTCAGTGCATGCAATTCCTAAGATTACTGCTTCTTCAATTAAAAAAAAAGAAACAAATTAATTTAGTTTAGACTGAGATAGACTCAAGTGATACAATTCAGGTGAGAAACTAAATAAGAATTTTTCCCAATTTCATGATCCATTTTCATATCTGGAATTTGCTGAGAACAGATATGGAATCAAATTTCTCCTCAGCATTATTTTCAGCAGCAGTTTTCACTGTCCATGTATTAACTCAGAATATACCTTATGTGAATGGCCATCTACAGCAGCTTACCCTTTCTCCAGGTGTACCAGGTATGCCATTCTGTCCAGGTTCACCATTTGCTCCTCTTTTGCCTTCCTCACCAGGAGGTCCAGGAGCACCTGGGGTACCATTTTCACCCTGGCAACAACAGCAACCAAGCCCACCAGTGAAGTCAGAGGTCTTAAAAAAATCCCCATATTCCCCAGGTTTTGTATGGAGAATGACTCAGGATTCAGATTTCCTTGGAAGAAGTCTCTGAATGCATTTTGAAATCACTTACACGCTCTCCTTTTGGGCCTGGATCTCCTTTTGCACCATTCTTACCAGGTTCTCCCTAAACATGAGAAAACACCATTAAAATTGCAGATTGAAATAGGGTATTACACTGGAGCTACTATGTGTACTAAAATACTAAGAAGCAGATATGATGTATTTCAATTTACTGATTCATTTTTATTTTACATACTGCAAATGAATTAACATGCACTAGTTGGACCTGGATGTGGAATGCACAGACTCATTAAAAATCCAGCAAAGGAAAGAAGTGAAAAGATCTTAAACCCATCTGAGTAAAATTTAGACAAAATAGTTTCTGAGATATTTCAAATATCATTGGCACTTTCACTTGATATCTTCAAGTACTTGCTCTAACAAAGGAATGGCCTAAGGTAAATGACAGGTACAACTCACTAGTTGTAGTGAACTACAGAAGTTAAAACAAGTGAAATTAGGGTCTTAAAATAACAGATTTTGTGTCTAAAAATGCCATTTTAGATTTTTTTTTGTTATGTGTTTCAGAATTGACAGACAATTTAGGAAAGCAAATAAATACTATTATCATATTTATATGTAATGTTTATATAGAGAAATATATAAATGTAGGAAAGATTAATGTCTGTTTATAAAAAAATTCCCTCTTGTTATTATAAAATAATTTATTAGATTATCTCAAGTGAATAGTAAAAAATGTTGGGTGTTTTTAATGATATCGGGACTACTTTCAACATATATATACAATCAGTGTAATGAATACTAGTTACTCACTGGACTGCCTTTTGCTCCAGGGTTTCCACTTGTACCGGGGGGTCCAGGAAGGCCACGACCTCCTGGTAGGCCGGGAGCACCAGGAATCCCAGAAGGTCCCTGCAGAGAGTGAACAGTAGACAGCAATGAAGAGAGCATGGTGCTGTTGGACTACCTGTCCCAAACAGCATTTCTCACCAACACAGAACAGTAAAAGACAAGTGAAAAATACCTACCATTTCACCCTTGCCACCAGGGCTTCCAGCTCTTCCAGGAGGACCCTGAAAAAATAAAAACACAAATAACTGATGCTGCTAACCTAGAACTAAACCAACAGACAGGTAGAGCTTTGTGAAGTGCACGAGGCGCAACATTTCTTGGTTTCCATATGGTATTTAAATACCTGAGGGCCAGGTGGCCCAGCATGACCCTGAGGACCAGGTTCTCCCCTCTCTCCAGGACTACCACTGGCACCAGCAGGACCAGGAGGACCAGCTTCACCCTAAAGAAGAATAGCAAAGGGAGAAAAATAATAGAAGTTAATTTTGTCTTCTGGGTAACTGGTATTATCTTCACAGCTTATTCCTCTTCTGTGGCTTTGCATGATTTAGAAAGGCAGTTATTACCATCATCACCAGAGCACAAGACCCAAACCAGCTCAGCAACCCCAGTACTGAGGCACAGGGTACTCATGCACTTCCAGCAGGCACATGGTGCACAGTGGAGGATTTCACTTGAGTCCCTTTCATAACACAACCACTTAATGATGTTTCAGGATGGATATTCCTGAAAGTGATGGTAACTGGGTTTGTGTCGTGCTGTATATTAAAACACATTCATTCTAGGCTTGCAAACAGTGTAATAGCAGAAAAAGAAGAAAGACTCATAAGATAAAGATGTATAGTGGCATAAACGGGTTGACTAGAGAACAGACCAAGTCCTATATTAATACGCATCTTTAGTTGAATACCTTAAAACCTGGAGATCCTGGAAATCCTGCAGTTCCAGGAGGACCTGGGGGACCCTTAAAAATGAAAGAAATATTATTTATTAATGTGAGGTAATATAATGTAAAATGTAAAAGCCATGTGGAATTAATGTTCAGTGAAACATTTTTCTGATTAAGAGATTTTTTTCTGAGTAAACAAACACCTGGCAAAATAGCAAGTCATGCTGTAGAAGATGAAGTTTGGATAATATCACACTGACATCTTAGTTACCCTGACTTTTATGTGTTCAGATAAATTTCTGTGTTCTAACCTTAAAATCGTGAAAGTTAACATTATAAGACATTAAGCAATATAAATTGTTCAAAATTAGTCACAATCATGAAAAATGTGTAGGAGAAAAAAGCACCAACATAGTTTTTACACAGTGGACATGCTCAAATTTCTATGCAGATAGAGAAGAAAACAATTTGCCCACCCACCTCAGACAGCTAGAAGTGTATATGATAACAGCATTCAAAATTTGACCTCCAGAGAGGACAGAATTTCTATCCATCTACCTCTTCTCTGAAAATGATCTGATTTTGGATTTATGCATCTTCTGAATTACAGTGTTAAAAACTTCTTATTGCACAGTATGCTTAAAATACCTTGAACTACATTTATGAAATACAGTTAAATAAAATACTCATTCTTAAACAAGGGCACCCCTAGTCTCAGGTTTGATGGAGCTGCAGAGCATTATCAAGAGGTAACCAGACTTGAGCAACATAAATACTTGAAGTCAGACTTCTGTAATTCATCTTACAGGTGGTCCTGCTGCTCCTGGGGATCCGTCTTTGCCATGGGCACCCTACAAAAAGAAGAGAGTTGTTAGTTACAGATCAGAACCCTGGTCACAGAATCTGCATGCTTTAATGTCCATGACTCACAGACCCTCTATTTCTGTCTGTACATTTCTACTTAGTTGACCAAGAAACAAGGATTTCTGTATTATAAAAATTTTTAAATAACCATTAACTAAATATTTTGTGAAGGAATATACAATATTTCATGTAATTTGTACTGCAATGATGAGACAGCAACATGCAAAATGTATTCTCATTACATTTCTGAAAGAAATAACAAACATCATCTCTGTAGTCAGTTTTAAGATTAAATAACTAAGATTAAAGGAGATGTATATTTCAAAGGAACAGTTCCTTCTAATTCACTTAAAAGACTAAAATTTCACCCCAAAAACCTTATAAATGGTACAATTCCCTCTCCCCTTCCCTGTACTTTAGAAATGTTAGACTAGGTCTGCTGCTCAGATAATACAGTGCTCATATGAACATGCTGCTGGTTATTATAGAATCATAGACCCATAGAATAGTTCAGGTTGGCAGGGACCTTAAAGATCATCAAGTTACAACCCCTCTGCCATAGGCAGGGACACCTCCCACAAGATCAGATTGCACAGTGCCTTCTCCGGCCTGGCCTTAAACACCTCCAGAGAGGGGGCATCCACAACCTCTCTGGGAAACCTGTGCCAGTGTTTCACTACCCTCACTGGAAGGAATTTCTTTGTTGTTTGTTGATTTTATTGGATGCTATGAACTATAACTTTTTTGAGAGCAAGAAATGCAATCTCAGCAAATGAGTAATTTTTATCTTTTTCCTACAAGTTACTTTCTGCTTTCAGCCTTTGGCTGCTGCCCATTGATTTCACAACTTCTTGTTCCTATTGGCTAATCCTAAGCTTATACTGGAAATCTAGTCCTCTTCAATATGTATTGATTTAAGCAAAGGAAATATGGAAGGATATGATGAAAATGTTGTGAGTTAAAAGGGCAGTGTCTTTAACTGGGGACTGAAAAGTTTTCAGGTATGATATTACAGATGCTCTGTAGTTTTCTAATCCTGTACACTGTAATCATTTTAGGGTAAATCAATGAAGCAAAATATGTGCTGCTTCTGAAGAATGGCATCTGGAATTACTTACAGGGCCACCAGGATTTCCAGGTCTTCCTCTTTCACCAGATGGACCTCTTGGTCCCTAGAAAACATAAATGGCTTCCATGGTAGCATAGCCAAGCAAAGAGAAATAGCTCTTATTTGCATATCTCAGTATATTTCAATACAAGTGGCAGGGCAGAGTTAAAAGCAACATGAGTAACTCAGTTAACAGGGAAGTACCATTAGTACTTTCATTGAAATACTACAGCATGCACATGTTTACCGGCTGTCCAGGTGGTCCATTTATTCCAGGGAGACCAGTTTCACCCTATTACGGTAAGAAAATATCAAGTTATGGTAAGAAGAAAAAGTGAACATTGGTAAGAATATGTTTTTGTTTATTCAAGAGGAAGAGACATACAAATTATGTATCCAATATGCTCTCTCTTTCTGCTCAGCACTGAGTATGAACTGAGGTCTATGAAGTCTAAAAAAGTCTACACAAGTGTCAGAAAAAAAAATCTAAAAAGAAGAAATAATAATCAGGAAGAATCTGTCCTTTACTATTATAAAATCTAGTCACTAGATCTAGTCATGTCCTTTTATTTTGTAATCTGATCTATTTTAACTGGAGAAGTTGGATTGTCATTCTTTTCAGGGAGATTAGTATCTTGAATGAACTCTTCAATGACTTTCTTAAATTTTCAGTGGATTTTTATAGCTGCATAATATGCAAAGCATAGCTGTATAAGAAATTATTTAAGGTATTACTCTACCTATTATAAAAATGACACTGTTGATTTTTTACCTTTGGACCAGGAGGACCACTGTCACCTTTGGAGCCATCTTTTCCATCAAAACCCTTTGGGAATGGAAAAACATATCTGTGAGTAGTATCCTCTGGCATCCAGAAAAATTGCTTCTTCTTGGTAAAATATTAAGATTCAAGACAAAGTCACATAAAAGTGCATACTTTTAATAATGAGTGCTATCAGCTATTGGAACACATTTTGAAAGAAGATTCTGGATTCTCCATTGGCCAATAGTTAAGGGTGGATGCTTTTCTGAAAAGCATGCTTCAGCCCAGTGGTCAGGAGTAAGCATTGCAATCAGGGTGACTAGTTAATATTTAACAGTATTTGTCACAGCATGTCAGATTACATTGCCTAGAAATCGTCCCTGAATTTCGTGTTTCAGTCTCTTTAGCTGGGAATTGATAACTGAAAAAATACAACAGTGCAATGACACAATTCAAGTAGATATATTCAATATACTCAATACTCACACGTTGACCTTTCATCCCAGGCATCCCAGGCATTCCAGGGTGTCCCTTGTGACCCTAAACATAAAAATACAGAAAGGTTAATAAATCCCATATTTATTCTACACAGGACACAGACAATGTTCATTGTATGCCATGTTCACATGGCTAATTTAAAATGGGAAAGCAAAATCTTTGATTAGAAGACCATTGTTATCAAAGACTTTTTCATACCGGTAATCCAGGGATTCCACGGTCTCCATTTCTGCCTGGTCTTCCTGGTTCTCCCTATTGAAAGAAAATAACATTTTTTTCTGCTTTACTATTGCTTCAGTTACTGGCAAAGAACCAGCCCTAGCAGATCAAGGTAAATGGGAATAAGCATGTGATACTTCTACCAAAGACAGCAGGGAAAATTCTAGCATTCTAAATTTTCAGTTTACTGCCTCCTGAAAAACGGTTGGCAGAATTTATAAACCCCAATTTTCACAAGCTTTGGTTACATCTAATTTATGTCAAGAAATGTTTCAGGAACATGAAACATGGTGAAAGACTCAAAAATTGACAAAAACTTAATCAGATGGTCTTATATTGTACTACATCTCTTCAGGCATTCCAGATGTAACATTAAAGATAGTTTTAACAACCTTAACTCTCAAAAAACCCCCTGAAAGCAGCTGGGAACCACCACAACCATCTGCTTTTCTTAATAATTGCTAATTTATTTTGCACTAGATCAGAATAGCATACTTTATGCTTATGCTTTTTTTCAATTGTGTCAATAAAATTTACCACTAAAATTGGAACTTTGTTTTGCATGGACAAAACTTATGTATGCTGAATCTAGTTTCTTACAATCATATTGTCAAACTAAGAAGTAGAGAGATGTTGAAAGTTCTTAAATGCAATGGTACCAATGTACTCCACTGTCTTACCATTTAATGAGCGTTCATTCTTCACATTTATTAATCACTAGATGAATAATAGTGAACTTACATCTTTTCCTGGTGGACCAACTGGGCCTATCATTCCAACAGGGCCTGGGGGTCCCTGTAGAAAAATAATTCATATTAACTGTAATAACAAAAAATCTTACTATTTTAAATATTAAAAATAGATGGCATGAAATACTTTTACATTTCTCATATACAATAGTTATCAAACAAGATGAACTGCAAAATTTCAGACTACTTGAGTGACAACCCAGATTCATGTCATAATTTCATGCCTTTAACAAGTGTAGTGATAGGTAATATGTACGTACAGGAGGTCCAGGTTGTCCTGGTTCTCCAGGGGACCCTTGGTATCCAGCAGAGCCCTGTAATGCAACAAAAAAAGCCAGTTAAGATCTTATCAGTTACAGGCATCATTCTGTGTTATGATATTTTATTATAATTACAAGCAAAATGGTAGTCAGGACTGTCCCCAATAATCAGAGGTGAAAATAGAAGAACAATGTAGAATTTGTGTAGACAAAAACAAAAAGAATACTATTACTCTGACTGGAGAAGTACATCAAAAAACTCAGACTTTGTGTACTCACTTTATTTGTATTAGCATTAGAACACTAATTTCTGTATGAATGAACATTTGGAAATGTTAACAGAGAATGATAGGCAGTGGCAGATCTTAGGACAATCATAGTAAACATCTCATAGAACTGAAGAAAGCTCGGGGGAACACATGGGCTTAAACAAGCACAGTATGTACCACACAGCCATTGAGTGCCAGTGCTGTATAAACAGTACAACCCAATTAACAGATGAAGACATTTATCCATTAAATTACTTAGCATTGTATCTAGATTTATTGATTTAAAATGTACCTAATATTTATGATAGAGAAAAAGATATGAGATGATTATGAAAAGATTAATTTTACTTACAGGGGGACCTGCATGACCAGGTGGGCCAGGGGGGCCACTGGGGCCAGGGGGTCCTGGAAAGCCAGTCTGCAATGTCAATTAAAACCCAGTATTATACTAATATAACATAGCTATAAAGTTTAATATAATTGCTATAGTCACCAACAACTGTTAAATAAATTTGTATATATTAGTACAGAGAAAAAAGAAGAAGTATATTTACATTTTGCTAAATATATAAATATGTCATCTACTCTCTACAGTTTGTTTTGAAGAGGGATCACCACTGTTTTCCTTTGTAGCCTTAGCTAATGCATTCCACAAGATACTTTCAAAGCTGTATTTTGTTTCTTCTAAGTATTCCCTTTCTCTAGACCCACTAGAAAGATGCTCCCAGCTCATATTTTCAGCTGCCTACACTGAAGAAGAAGATAGAAGAAGAATAGATAACTGGACCACTTGATTTATAAAAAAAGAATGAATGAGCTTCAGCATCTCTTTCATTTAACTAAGCTTTATTAGCCTAATGCTGCATATTCAGTACTGAAGACCAGGTGTTATTATAAACTTTCTTGCTTGTCTGTTTATCCCAGTTTTTGCTTTCTTTAACTAATTTTAAAATTTCTCACCTGCATTCAGGAATTATATTACACATACATGTACAACCCATTAGAAGAACTTCTTAAGACTTACAGGTATAGTGAATTAACACCATATTTTCTAATATTAGTAACAAAGTCATAATCTTTTTTGATATTTAACAGAAATAAGCCATAAGAAAGAAATACATGGTATCTGGACTAACCAAAAGATTCAGAGGATGAAAACTCAATATGATTTATTTTGGTTTTACCCAAATCAGCAGTACATTTCTTAATTTAACTGGAAAAGGTGAGTAAAATATTAAGCATATTCTCAACTGGGAAAGAAACTCATATTTCTACTTCCTCTAGCATCAACCACAAAAAAGCTTGATGGTATAAAACAGAAAACATTTGAAAATTAACTTAAAAAGTCTTTTGTTAAATTAAGCTTCTAATGAGCTTGATACAGCTAAAATAACTAAAATATATGCACTATATAAAAACCCCCATATAAAAACTGAATTACTGGCAATATATTCCAATATACGTAAGTGTGTGTCATATTGGCAGAATAGGTCATGAGTAACAGACATGTTAAAATGAACCTAATTTTCTCAATACATCATATAGTATTACTATAATATACTATACAAGTATATTGCAACAGTTAAACTTATTTTAAATGGGAAGCATAGCTCGTCCACAACTCTCACAAGTAATTAATGTAATTAAAAAACAGTGAAAAGTTTGGGTCAGGCCTAGCAGGCTGATTCAGCATCCTGAGTATAAAATCTGAATTCCTGTGGGTAAAAAAATTATAATTGTAAAAAATGTAAAGGTTTTGACTGCTTCTATGATGAAGAAAATGATTATGAGAAGGGTTTGCGCATTCATTATCCATCAAATCTGAGTTGTGAAAAGGTTAAGTATGGAGCATCAAACTGAGTAAAAACAGAATGGTGCTGAATAGATCAAGAAAGATTAGGGAAAGAGAGGAATGAATTTGTGGGAGGGAAGCAATTTATGGAAGGATACCACAGCAGATAAATGACGAGGGCAAGGGAGAAAGGGATGAATGTTCAGGTAGTATAAATGAAACAGAGAGAGATTAGGAAAAAGAAGAAAAGAAAAGGAAGAAAGAGAAGTAAAAGGCAAAAGCCCCAGGTAATCTATAGTTCTTTTCTTGAATGATATGGCTAAGCAAACCACTTCCTTAGATTGCATTCCACTTGCAGGCAACAGTCAAATTAAAACTTATCTGGTTAAATTGAGATCAGGATACATACACATCCCAGGAATAACCTACAAGCAGAAAATATGTTCATTGAATAAATCGGAGAGAAAAAAGTCTGTATCATCTTACAATGGGCTGTGGGTAACCAATACCAGCTGAACCGGCCTTCACATCGTAGGAGTCATACTGTGGAGAAAAACTCTGTAAAAGAAACAGAGAAAAACAGAAAAAGAACAAAATTTGAAAAAGCTACAAATCCAGCAGTAAGTATTTTCTTATATTGATATAGCAAATATATCTAAATAATTCATTTGAATAGCATCTGTTTGACATATAGCTGCCATATATTTAGATCATTCATAAGAGAAACCCAAGCAAAATCTTTCTTCTGTGGTCATGGGGACATTAGCTATTCATGTGTGTCCAGGTTTCATCTTAACAAATGGGTTTCTGCTGGGCAAAAAATTAACGTTGTCTCTCCTCTTATTGTTTGGCTCATTTTAAGCTTTTCCTCACAAATTCTTTTCTGTCAGATGTAATTGTTATCAAGGAACTTTATGTTGCACTAAATAATGCAATATTTCATTGTAATTTTCCTAATTTCTTTTACCTATCACCACTGGAGGTCTCATTTCAGAGCAATTTTGTTGCAAGATATCTCTTACCATTGTTCAAATCTCTTCCTCCTGGAATTATAAAGAATTTATTTTATCTCATATTTTAGAACTTACACATCTCAGGAAACTGAATTTTACACTTTTTTCCTAATGCCTGTTTTCACCTTACCCTTTCTCCTTGCCTGATTAGTATGTCATTTCAGTTAATTAAAATACAGTCATCACTTTTTAGTCCAAGCTGCTGAGCCTCAGTGCTTCTGAAAATTTATCTTGGAACAAATACAAGTTCAGTCCAAAGCACGGAATATAAACATTTCTAGTGGGCCTTCCTGAGGGCAGATAGTATCTTCAGCACATCCATTTACATAAAAGACTCTTTAAAATAACCTGCAATATCTACAGCCCATTTTTCAAGGAGTTGCCATGTAAGCCTCTTAATTGGCATGTGTTGATTTTATTATGCAGATGTTAGCTAACTTATGTGGACAATAAGGCATTAATGCAGTTTTTACATTAATGGCACATAGGTGGTTAGACAATACATAGAATCATAGAATAGTTTGGGTTGGAAGGGACCTTAAAGATCATCTAGCTACATGGAGCATTCTGCCTGATAATTCAAACTGGCAAGGGCCCAGCTATTTCATTGCTTAGGTACAAGATGACTCCTGCGCTACTGGTATCAACAGCACATCTTCGATACAGAGTTGCAGTGGGTGATTAATTCAGCCCATCCTCCTTTCCTGTGTATGTGTCTGCCAACCCAAACTCATCAGCTATCTTGGCATGTTGTTGTGATGGTATTCATTGGAACTGGTCAACCAACCCAAGGGTACTTCTCCCAGTAAGTACTTCAGACGCAATCTCTTGCAGAACTGAAGACAACTGAAGCATCCTCCCTCAGTTTTTGGTTTATTGGGAGTGGGAAGTATATGTGAATATAAACAGCATTTTATATTCAAAGGTGGCAGTTGTTTTAACATTAAAATTTGAAGATTTTTGTGCTGAAGCAATCTCATCTTGTAAAGCTAGATTTGCTTGATTGCATGGGAGATTATGACTTGTCTTAACAAAGCACCAGCTGTTAAGGGCTCAGCTCCCTTAACAGGTGCACAGAAACTTCAATTAAAATTAATTCTTCAGAGAAGAATTCAAGATTCAGCATGCCAGATAAAAAAAGAAGAAACATGACAAATTGCATTTGTATGGCACTTCCCTACTAGAAGAGGTCTTGTGTTTTCGCCTAGTCTCCTTAAAATGCTTTTTTATTAAACATGCGTTGGATAAAAAACAGTAAGANGAAGAAACATGACAAATTGCATTTGTATGGCACTTCCCTACTAGAAGAGGTCTTGTGTTTTCGCCTAGTCTCCTTAAAATGCTTTTTTATTAAACATGCGTTGGATAAAAAACAGTAAGAGTGTTCCGTAACCAAAAAATTTGAGAGGAAATACTTCTAACTGCACACTTTCTTTTTTCTGAATTCCACAAATCCTTTATCAGACCTGGCTCCAAAAGATCAGATAAGGTACACCAGACAAACTTTGTAGGCATAACACCAAAACAGCAACAAAACTCCATCTTCCATTCAGCTGTGTTTTTCAAAGGCACAGATGAGGGGCAGATGCTTCTGAAAGCAAAGTGTGTGCAGAAGGTACAAGGGATGGCTTCCTGCAGTATGAGCAAGAAGGTAGAAGCTGAACTTAATGATGACTTACACCTCCATTTATACTGGGGCATGACTGGCAGATCCCAGGGGGACCAGGAGCTCCAGGACTCCCTGGCTGACCTGGAGGGCCAGGGGGACCATTTCTTCCTGGAATCCCAGGAGAACCCTGGAAGAACACAAACAAAACAATTGAAAACAACAGCACTTGCCTGCAACTTCAAGAGCATTGCAGGATGAGTGCTTCCATTCATAAAAAACCTGTTCGTAGTAGGGATTGGGGTAGGGAACTTTCTCAAACATAACTAAGAGAACAACCACACTTTTGGAAAAGACATGGACACGAGACAAAATTCATGTATGGAAACATTTCTTAGTTGCTGGTGCCTTATTTCAGACGATATCTGATCAAACACACTGGCAATATTGCACAGTTCTACTCCACAATCTAAATTAAGCACTGTCAGTGGATTGTACAGGTTTGTTTTTTTTCTACTGGGGAAAAATAAACCAAGAAATAACAAATGTGAAGCAGTTTTAACTGAACTCTCTCACTGTGTTTCCCATTTAAATTTTTGAGCACTTTGTTGAAGTTAAAGGTCTACTTCAAATTAACTATATGGCACAGTCTTGCAGACAGTGCAGACATCAGTGAAAGCTGGATATCTCAGCATCTTGATTGGTATATATAGCACTGTTGGAACATACTCTTGATTTTGCTGTTTCTTGAGGCAAAAAAAGGCTGCACTTACAGGGTCTCCCTTGGGGCCTCGGCTGACTACTCCAGGAGTCTAGAAAAAAAAGGAAAAGAAAGAGAATCAAAAGGAAGTGCAAAACTGAATATACATAATATACATAAAGAAAAGGAAACATCTTTAAAAATTTAATATAGTTTTATTAAATTAATGTAATTTCTTCTTATTCATTATTTTTAAAAGATATGTGTTTTTTGATTAGTTCATCCATAAAACTATAACTCTTCTGTAGACCAAAATATGTCACCGAAGAAGTTGTTGAGTACAATGGGGATAGAATCTACATCAGAAAGCTGTAAGAGACCTGTTTTTTGTATTTTTTCAGTTTACCATGTTAAATGTGATAATGTAGATAATTTTAATTTCTCAGATCTATTCCTTTAATTAATAACTCAGTTACACATTACTATCAGGATTGTCAATTAGTAGTTCAGAACAGCTTTTATATATTTAGCTGCCTGAGGTGGATTAGAATATTTAGTTGAAACTACACTGGGTCTTTCAAGGTGGCATTTCCCTATACACTATCCAAGGTCAGCGTGATGGTTTTCAGTGGATTAGCCAACCCCTTCTGTACCAAAGACAGAAGAAGCAGTCCACGTGTCCTTTATTATCAGTAACCACAGAATTACTAAAAGGGTCTCTAGACACAACAAGAAAAGGAACTGTGCTTCAGTCTTCAGCATGCTTGTATATGCCATTTTACTTCTAACATTGTTCAGTGAAGTTGTGCAGGCAAGTGTGGAAGCAGTGCAGTTGCGCTAGCATGATACAAATGACATGAGGTGATGTATTTTATATGATATTTCAAGTAGAGTGCTGCAGAAATACATCTTTCTTCCTCTATAATTTACACATCTTTCACTCTCTTATATTCTGGATAAGAATCTTTAACATGCCTGTGAACATCTATGTACTTTAACTGAAACTCATGAATCTTAAGGATGACATGTTTGGATAATCTTAGAGCTCAGCATAGTTGGCTCACTCCCTGAAGTGCTTTAGGCAGGAGACATGACATGCACCAGTATTCCTGATTTGCACAAGGTTAAGTTGCTTCAACTACTTCAGATAATGTTGATTTCTACAAATAAAATGATGATAAATTACAAATGTATGGCTTGATTCACTTTTCCTTTACAGGGGATTAAGTCAAGAATAGCTGCAAAAGGAAATTTTCTATGTGTTGATGTAGAATAGAATTGTTAAGAAATGTAGACTTGAGTGTGCTGTGAAAATCATCTAGCTTTCACTCTGTGTTGATATTAGTTGTACAGATAGAAATTCAGCATGCAGTGAACAAATAAGCTGTTTGCAGTATTCCTATAGTTCTCTCTGAAATGAAAAATGCAATGGCTAATTGTTGACCTCTGTCCCTTCTGTTCACCTGTCTGTTGTCTACATAAAACAGTACTGAAGGATTTCATGCTTTGAGCTGCATAGCTCAAAGGACCAATCAGTACTTTACCAGATCCTCTACCATTTAAGAATACAGAAGTATTCTTGAATTTAGCAAAACAGAGAAAACTGAAAATTCAGGATGCATTTTTATATTTGATTTTGCAAAATTTGCCCATCCTTAACTTTTGCCTGTGGTCAAAAAGTGACAAGATTAGAATCTAAAGAAAAGCATTTAAAAGAAAATTATTTGATGCAGTACAACCAAGCTAACATCACTGAGGATGAACTTACTCTTGTAGGTTGTGGTGTTGTTTGTGGACAAACTGGACAGCATTCTCCAAAGGGAATCTCTGGGTTGGGACAGTCCAGCTCCTGATCATCACAGACGATGTCATCACAGAGAACAGACCCTGAGTCACACACACAGATTTGGCATGGCTCTGGTTTCCAAACATCCCTGTCGGCATAAACCTGACCAAGATGGGTACATCCTGCAACTGGAAAGAAAAACAAAATATTATTCAATATGATTTCAAATGTCTTTTCTATATCAAAGATAAAAACCACAAAAGCTGTTTTGTTTTCTTCTGAAATACAATTTATATGTGTGAAGCCAACATCTAAATACTTTTCTTCAGACACTTGGAGGATCTGTTACATTAATTATAGAGTATGCACTGAATCTATAAATAGACATCAATGGAAACCTCCTGGAGCTGATCCAAAGTCCTATTAAATCTGTAATAATCTTCTGTCTTGAGTAATTTTAGCATACAAATCAGTTAATGTGTAATTAGAGATTGAATTCTCTGCAGCAGCTAAAAAGAAAGTGTGCCAAGCCTCTCAAGTAAGCCTATCACTGTGCCCCCTGTGCCAACATGAGCGCTTACACAAGGATGTGGACTGAGACATCTGTCCAACATGAACTCCAGTCACTAGCAAACTTGCATTAATAACTAGCACTTTTCAAAGTGTATTTTGAAGTTCACTGTATGTGATTAATCTAAAAGAATGTTCACATAAATTGCTTAAATTGTTGAAATTGATATGTCACCCAGACTATTCATCTGCTGCAAGTGTCTGAATTTTCAGAAAAAAAGTTATTCATCTATAATAGCCATGGCTCTGAGAATTCCTTTCAACAGCTTTCTACTGATCAAATATGTTGACAGTAATGAATTTGAGGAGACTGATGAAAATCAATTTCAGACATTAAATTTTGGATTTTTACTCTTCTTAGAGAAACAAGGTCCAGAAAGCACAGCCATTTCAGAATCCAACATGAAAATAACACTATAGAATGTTCCTTGTAAGCATTATACAAGTTATTGTAAAGTCGAGGATTAAAAATGTATTAATAAATGTATCAAATAATGGAATAAGAATTTTTCCATGGATAATTCAAAATAATGCAGCTTACAAGCACAGATTTCAGGAAAAACCCATTTTTGAATCTACATTATCCTTAAAAGTTTAATATCTTCAAAACTTTAAATTACCTACTACGTGTCACCCTTGAAAAAAATAAAAAAGCCAAAAGATGAAATTCAGAGGTCTGACATTAAAATTAGTGCAGTTGCCAGACAGAAAATTTTGAATGCTGCTGAATCATAGTAATGGTCATAATTGTGCAAGAGTCCGAATCCATAGTGCAGTCCATTTCTACAGTTTTTGCAGTTCCTTTTTCTTTCTCATGAATCATCTTTCATCTCCACTTTTCATCTTTTCCGCTACTACATTCATACACTGGTCTTATTTTTTTCTCTTTATGTTCTTTATTTTAATTTCTTTCTGTATTTGTGGGTGTCAGTTTCCATACCTGCACATGGCTCTTTGGCATAGTACATGCTTGGATGCGTATCCACTCTACTCATGCTTTTTCTGCTTTTTTTATCTATTCAGTTTCATCTTTTCCATAACATGTACCTTCCATTTTCATCTTCCCTGAATCTCATGTCTTTGTTCCTGAATCGTTCACCTTCTTTATTGCCAAGTACTTAGTATCACACTCTGCTCCCTTCCCAGTGTTTCATTCAGCTGCCTTTACTTGGTCAAATTAACCCAACTGTTCCCTCCATTCATCACTTTCTTCTCCCATCTCTTTAAGGACAATGGGGAATACAACTAGGACTGAGTGAAGAGCCAGGATGGAATTTGCAGAGCAGACTGCTCCATGGGACAGAAGATTTCTTTTCTCAGATTCAATCCCCTACAGGTTTCCTGCATACACCAAGAAAATTTCTGCTCTTCATTTACAAAAGAAGCAAATGGGAAAAATGATGACTTGTCAAGATTTACACTACCTTTGATTCTTGACCACTGTCTTCATTTGAACAAGATGCAAAAAGCCACAAAAATACTTTTCAGACATTGTCAAGGCAATGCTCTTTTTTATGTGCTTGATATCAGTCTAGGAGTCACTATCCTGTCTTCCTTTGATGGTAGAAAACATCTAAAAATGTAGAACAGCCAAATGGCATGTGAAGGCTAACTCATCTCAGCTATTTTCTATCACTTACAAATTTCCTTTTTCCTTTTCCTTTATTTATACTTCAGCTCCTGCACAAGAGAGGTACAGAACTGTTGGTACAGAAGAACTGTTCATTTCCAGGACAGCATTGCTTCACACCCGCCATTACAGAGTGTCACAGCACCTTACAATGAAGAGGATAGCTTCGATACCAAACCTAAACAGTGACATCTTTTTTACATTTTCACATTGTCCCTTAGAAAAGATTCTGTTTTCAATACAGCTACTCTTTTCTGTACCATCAGCTTTTGTCAGTGATCAATTTTTCATACTAATAGTTACCACCTTCCCATGAAAACAGTGTCACAAAATGACTGACAGAATTTTACAGTAATCTGGGAATACTGCAAATGTCTCTGCATTTTTACAAGATCGTAATTCAGTTAGTCTACAGCAGATGGCATTATATAACAGAAAGAAAAGACAAAATATTGAAGACATCTGGATATAATGGCATATTTTCTTCTAACTTTCTGGACATTATTAAATGAATTGAGAAATAAGCTAGGAGAGCTGCAATAAAAATCACTTCAGCCTTTGGCAGAATGAAAATGTTAAATAGATTTCTAAAGGAAACTCACATCTGGGAAGACTTAGTCTGTTACAAACACCCTCTCTGTGCTCAGATGTAGATCTATGTCAGTGTGCTATGACATAATGCATTTTGCATTGCTCATAAAGATTAACTGTTAGCTCCAAAATCCTTTGGAAAACTGGTTTGTGTTAACAGACTGGCAAGTAACATGTAGGATTAATCAAGTTATGAAAAAGCCAAATTGCCTACTTTTAGACTTCTAGTAAAACAGTCACATGCTTGACTTAGCCAGCTTTTCTTATTGATTCCTGAACATAGATATTACCGTAAGTTTGGGGGTTTTGTGTTTGTTTGTTTTGTTTTTTTCTTTTTTTCAATGAGAACAGAAAAGGATTCTCCTGTGGCAATGTAAAATTTATTCTTCTTCCCAAATCCCTACATGTGATGGCTATACATCACTTCACTTCCAGTACAGTTTTTGCAGCATTTTTCTGGAAGCTGTGTCAATCTCTGATTTGTTGGACCAAGCATCAAAGTTTAATTTTTGATAGCCTGAATAACTTTGCGTTTATGTTGTTTAATCAGCATTAAAAAATGCTGCTGTAAGAGTAGAATTCCCTTGGGCCTGTCTAAAATTTGAAGAAAAAAAGAGGCAACATTTCCCATTTCCTAAACAGACCAGCAGCTATCTGTAAGCATAGCAACAGGGAAAGCTGAAAGAAAATCACCATATAGTCTCACTGACCTTTAAGGGAAGTACACAAAAGAGCCCAAGGGTAAACCAATATGGCCACTGTAGGCCTGAAGGATATCACATATCTTATTAGACAGGAACCTGATTCCAGTGAGGTGAAAGAGAATTTGTTATTGGGTACTATGACCCAACAAGATGATCTGTTTTGCAGTTGCTTTTGTCTCTGCATTTGTACAAGCACAGGAATCGTGACTTAACTGCATTTGCACAGCAAAAAGAAAAAAATCTCCAAACAGCATACTCAAAAACCAATCTGGCAAAAGCAAACATCCAGCTATCGCAATTAGCAGCATAATCACATATCCCATTTGCAG
The DNA here is from genome assembly GCA_013400935.1 of Turnix velox. NCBI lineage: Eukaryota > Metazoa > Chordata > Aves > Charadriiformes > Turnicidae > Turnix > Turnix velox. The sequence continues at coordinate 120,484 of VZTY01030988.1, forward strand.
AGATGTGAATAAATACTCAGAAATTAAAGAACATCTTGACCTTGTCTGGTTCTGCCTCAGAAAGGGCAGCAGTCCACATAGTGGTGACTTCAACAGACACTCAATGATGGCTGGGAAAGCAAAACCAAGAAATGTAAATCTGCAAGAATCTGATCATACAAACAGATTCTGCCATTATAAAAAGTAAAGGCTAAAGGACTGAGATGAAGGAGGCATTGCTTCTAACTTTGATTGTATCTAAAGTATGCTAAAGCTAAGAAGAGTGTTTCAGTTGCTTTCTATGGGCTTTTAACTGTACTAGACCTGTGCCTCCTTACTGTCACCTAGTTTTGGTCATTTGCTAGAATGGCTACTTCAAAAAATGTTATATTTCTTCACAGTAAATACATCTACTTATAGTGTAAGAATCACTGTTTTAGACATTATTTAATGAAAATACAAAGCAGAAATGAGGTATATTATTAATATTCAATAGGAGTGCTATAAATCTCTACACTGGAGTGGGTAGAGGAATTTGTCCCAGCATCTGCTGTATCACTGCTTTCCATTTACTGAGCAGAAAAGAATGTTACTGCGTCTACCTCAAAGCAAATGTGTTGAGCTCCCCATCTGGTATTATGATAATGTTTATAAGAAAATCAAACATACTCATTTCATCCTGTGACCAGAAATGGAAACAAACAGACTCTCATGATTAACTCATTGGCTTGGTGAGCCAGAATGGCTTGGTTTTTCTGCATGTTCTCCAGTCAAGTAAGTGCTGAGTACTTGAAAAGTCTGAAATAGTGTCAGTTTCATAGGAGTCAGTAAAGTGGTGGAAATATAAGAATTGATTTAACAATATTATTCTCTTTTCAACTGCAAGGCCTGCAGACATCAATCCATCTGGAATTCTCTTAAAAACCCCCAGCTAATTAAGTGAATGCATTTTACACAGCACATGATGATATAAGGGTCAGTTTGGGCATACCTATCTATATACAATTTTCAGATTTAATGGTGCTGACATAATGTTTTGTATGACCTGTCCATCATATGATTTGATGTATCAGAAATGAAATGTCATTTGATAATACACTTTAATGTCAATGTGAACAATCAGAGTGAATCCATCTTAAAAATCTTTACCTGTTCCATGTTCACTGCTGTCAAGTGGAATGGAAAATAAGTATGAATTGTACAAACAAGTATTTTGCATTTTAAACAAATCATTGCTTGTTCTCTTCATTTGTCTTTATAAGCTCAAAAATACTGCAAACTTTTCTCAAATTTTAGAGATTTTAGAAATTATAAAAATATCAGGAATAAAAAAAATATCCTTATGGCATATTTGCTTGTCAAGTACAACATAAAATGCTGCTATTTTCCTTGCAGATTACTGGCTTCTTTTTCCAATCTTTTAAAGGATTTATGTTAAGAACTCCAGTTTCTCTCCTTTACCTTAAGAGGACTGCTGCTCTTCTCAAAGGTCTAAAGTGATTGAGTCTGTTACATTGTTTGGTGTCAATATTTATTTCTCAAATTGCTCTGTGCAGGGCCACACGTTAGTATCCTTGATTGGTGTTCTTGATGCTATCTCCAAGGTCACTCTGGTGCTTAAGCAGTGCTTTGAAAAAAGGACCAGGGATACCCCAGCAGTGATACTGTTACACAACAGCCCCACTGGCTTCAGCTGGTCTCCAGCATGAAAAACAAGTTTCCAAACTGCTAATAGGAAAACAAAGTGCAAAGAGGGAATTTGTTTTGTTTAGTTGCTGGAGGTTGTTTTTGGCAGTACTGTCGATTTCAAATGAGTCATAGGAAAGGCAGGATAGAGCAGACTGCTATGGCCTGTTTCTCTTTTGGGGATAGCCCAGAGAATTTTTATACCTGTTTCTAAATGTATAAAAGTCCTTTTGGGAAAAATATACAATGAACTTAAAGGGTGGTTATATTCTTTAATAGGTATTTCTCAACATCATCATTTTTTGTAAGGGAAGAAATATTCCTGAATGGACATCTGTATTGAGATGTTTTTCTGAGATTTCCTCTCCCAATATGTTGGCTCTGTAACTCCGACAATGATATTTCCACTTCTGTCTTTTACCTTAATCTGCAGAATGAGTATCATTCATTCTTGATTTGGGGTAAACATTGCCAATGAGAATCTCCCATGATTTTACTGGGTTTTGAATACAACTGAAAGAATTTAAATTTATAATTATTCTGGTGAGAACTGAAGGTCTTCAATCCCTGATGTATCAAATCTTTTAATGAGGTTTGCAGGACAGCAGGACACACAGTAAATCAGAATTTCATCTGAATTCAGTGCACTCAATGCATAGAGGGGCAATCACGTGATTTTTCCAGTCATTTAGTCAATTATTGGTAAAGTATTTGTGTGATTTTACCATCCCCTCTGTTCTTAAGTTGCAAAAATTGTTTTGGCACATCTCCTTTTGTGCCATTTGGTGTAACTTGCACAATAAGCAGTAGGCTGTAATAATTTTATTTGTGGCTATTGACTTCTAATGCTGGCTTAAATTGTCATTCCTGTGCAGTAATGAGATTTTAACACAGTTTCTTTTTGGAGTGAAAGATGTCAAATGGCACAAAGAGTTGTGTCTTAAACCAAGCAGAAACTGACATAAATTCAAGTTCTGATGTGATTATTGATGATTGTGTGGATTTATTAGTTTCTTTAAACATACATCCTATCCACTCCTTTGTCAGGCAATGAAGACTTCTATAGTCAGAGTCCATGTGTCAAGATAATTTAATTTTGAATACTTGAACACATGAGCACTTCCAATTTTATTCCACGAGAAGCTTGCCAAACACTGTTCTAAAGAAAATAACTTATTACTTAACGTTATTAAGATCATTTAAGTGGAAAAAGTTACCAAAACCCAGCACAAAGTATTGTCATAAATTCAAAATAAATAAGTAAATAACAGTCCACCCCCAAAATATACCTCAAAGTCATAGTTGTGTGTTTATGATTTTAGCTAGGACCAGTAGTATTTTAATATAATGGAGGGCTCTTTCTTGCAGAAGATCTGTCCTGGTAAGAATAAAGAGAAACTGAAAAATTCATTGTGCTGGTTTTCTGGATTGTAGAACTATTTTGAGATATCACAAAAGTAAGATTCAGCTTCTCATCTGTTAAGTGAAAGAGAATCTTTAGAAATTACTAATTACAGGTGACTTTACATGGCAGTTCAAATAGAACACAGAACCATAACTACTTAATTCAGAGTACTTTATGCTGTCTGATTTTTATATTGAATTTTCTAACTTTGTAATTAAAAGTATTTTTATCAGGTGATTAAAGTTGCATGTGGGACATGATCTTCTCTTTCCCCTTAGCTCAGTGAGAGGGCTAATAATTTCACATAATGCTGTTTCTGTGGTTTGTCTTGGAAGAAATTGGCTTGATTCAACGCTTCTCTCCTGAGACTGAAAGAGATGGGAAGTGTTACAATGCCTTATAGTGCGTATGCTAATATAATTTATGTTTTCAGACGTGTTAGACAAATTCAGCCCCCACATAACTTCATGGCCATAGTGAAATTACATCAGAGATGATGAAAACAGGAGGGGAGTCAAATTCTGCACAAACATGTCTCCCTGCACAATTCTATAATTTCATAAGTTGGAAGTAAATTAAGGGTTTGGTTCTTTTAGCTTATATTCCAGTGTCTGATTAAAGAAGCTTGCATATTTTCTAAAGAAAACAATGATATCCTTGGTTGACAATAAATTAAAGGTATTTGTAATTCAGAACATGGAGAGGAAGGGGGTGAGATTCTGAATGCATGGAGCATCATTAACCTAGCTTGATCTACAAAATAGTTTGTTTTAATAATGAAGTTGTTCTTCCAGTTTGCACTAAACTATTTTGGACTAAACTAGTTGGCCAAATATAGATGGCAGTATTTGGAATTCTTCATAATCTGCCACATATCGGATATTAAAAGGCTATTTAAATGGTTATTTAATATCTGGATACAGTGATCTTATTGTCAGCTTCCTAATGCTACTAAAGTAAGTATTTGAGGGTTTTCTCAGGGTGCCAAAGACTGCTGTCCTAATTTTGGAGCACTTTTAAGTATCAAGCTCTATGTCTAATTTTCAAACATGAGAAGCTAAGAATCTTCCTAATTAATTCTCTCAACGGGTGAAAATCCACAGTTTTGTTGCGGTGAAAAGCCTGCAAGCACAAACATGTCTTTTATTGTTATCAGGGGTGAACAGAACTGCTACTGAAGTGGTTGCCTGAAGGCTGGCACGCACATAGCCCTCCCTGCTCTGTGCTGCAACAACACCTGGTGGTGAAGGATGAGAATAAACGGTGATGCGTAGCAGAAGAGGACAAGAAATCTTCAGTGGACACAGCCAGATCCATGAGAATTTATCTTCTGGAGTCCTTAAAAGGCATGAGTGGAGGAACGCGAGCCAGAGGAAAACTGATAAATGAAGACATTCTGTATTTTTTGATTTGTAACTGTCGGAATCCACAGCGCTCTTTCCAGAATTGACAATACTCCTTCTCTCTTTAGCTGGTTTTAGAGGAAAAATCAGTTGTACTTGAATGCCTCCTTTCTTTCCTTTTTCTAATTTTTTTCTCCCTTCACATTCATGTTTTTCTGTTCATGCAAAAAAGAGAGTACTACAAAAAGGACCACCCTGACCATGACCAAGTTATCAAAAGGTTTAGAATGTTGTACAAAGAATCTTTAAAATGTCTGAGCAGATTTCAATTAGTCATCTCAAAGCTTTGTAATTCCTACTACACAGTCTATTGTTTGCTTTAACTAGAACATTCTTCTCTTAAACAGCTGGCACAGAATGACTACTGCTCTATAGGGAAACAAGCAAATATCACACAGTTGATCAAAAGTCAAGCACAGAAAAAAAGGAATTTTTTTAAAGTTCCTGTCAAGTATTTTCCAAGATAATATGAGTTCTATTTTTACTCCTTATAGCTGAAGGGAAGCATGGGGCATGTAGTTTATTTTCCTTTGATGCTCAGTGGACATTAAAGGAACGAGTGATTATGCCTTTATTTCCCATTAGCTGTTTTGTTGTGAGAAACTGTTTCTCTTTTGTCTGTTCAAAAAGGAGCTGCAATTTTGTCGTTGAATTTTTTCCTAAAAGGAAGTGAAAAGAAGGAAAACAAGATGATGAAGAAGAAGCAGCACAAAGGGTAAGAGCAGAGGTAAAGTGATGTTTACAGCAGACAGCCTACTAATGTACCACCTGGTCACTGGGCATGAATTGCTGAGAAATTCAGTGTGAACTAGTTGTCCAGAAAATCTCCAAGAACTGACAGTGTCAAATTGTGGTGGGAAGTAGTTTCCAGATACAGATCATCCTTTCATGTCTACCGCTGGGAAGGTCACAGTGTGTTCCTATGAGAATTGCCTTTCACAGTGCCCAGGACAGGAATAAAGCAATGCCTAATGTCACCATAGCAGACCACAGACATTCTGCATGTGGAAGGAAACATTTTGCTGTCTGGTAGGAGAGAGAAGGTACCTTTGCGAAATCCAGGATGGGATACACAGTGACTGAGGATGGGATGAAAAAACTTGCAGCAGCAAGGCTTGGATCTCCTGTGGTTGTGGATCACTTCGTCTTATGTTAGAAGACCACTCTGGTACAAACTCAGTACAGGTCTCTGAGCCATATCCTCAGTTCCTCTAGTATCTGCTGTATGCCCATTTAGCTGTAAGAGTCTAGTATTTTAAAGTAAGAAGACATGTTTGTCAGCCTTAATGTCTATAAGATTCCATTATCACCATATACTTCCTGTTCAATGTCCTGTACATACTTTCTCTTTCCTGGCAGGTATTTCTTTATAGAACACATGTGTGAATCAAAGCAAGAAAAATATGCACAGACATTGTTAAAGGAGGTACCATTTTCATTCTTATTTGGATAGTTCATGTTTAAAAGAAGGGTGTGATGTAAATGAGGTAAAATGGAAGTAGTTTCTTAGCTAATCTGAAAGGAATCTCTTCTGCTGTACTTTCACTAAACACAGCCAGAAGTCCCAGAGCTGAAGTTTATCCAAACTAAAGCCAACAAATGTTTTTTTGTTGGAGGGAGTTATATCATGTTTTCCATTGTCATTTTGACATGAAACAGGCAGAGACTTCATTTACCAAACTGAGGGACAAAAAGATTTGCTCTGACATGAAAATAAATAAATGAAAGCAGTGGTTGGGAGTAGATTAGGTTTTCTCAGAGCAAAGTGGAGATGCATTTCTATATGGTCACCAACAGAACACATCCCTCCCTGTACTCTTCCAGCACTTAAGACAGGATAAGCACAACTCTCTGTCTCTAATATACTTAAGAGTAGATTTTCTGACTCCTTCAATATGTAAGTTTTTACTGCTTGCCGTGATGAGAAGCTCATCAGCTACAGTGAGGAGAAAAGTAAAGATTAATCTCTGAAATTGTCTTGTAGTCTTGAAGCAATGTAATATATATTAATAGCATAGCCTCTGCACATAAATACAGGAATCTTATTTCCTAAACCATAAAGTGTCTGACTGCTGAATGGAGAAAGACCAAGATATTCTGTGGGAATTCCTTATAGATTTTTCAAAGGAAAAGACATCACTCATCAGGAAAGGGATGGAAAAGAGAGAAAGAAAAGCCTCCCCAACCCTGTACATTAAAAGATTCAATGAAAGAAATAAAATCCACTGAGGATTAGTTGTCCAGCAGTGGTAATTAAGTCAGAACACTGGCTCCCAAATCTGGCAGCAGTGTGGCCATGGAAGGTCAACTGCAATGAGTCACCATGCAGTATCTCTGCAACAGAGATAACAGCCCTACAAGGAGCACAGCTCTAAACGGCCTTTTCTCCATGAGGAATCCTCCTGGATCCCCTGGGCTAGAGACGGGCAACATGCTAAGGGGCAGCAGTATGCTTCTGCACCCACTGCATTCCTTTCAACAGCAGAAGGTACAGAAGAAAAATAACACTACTTGCATCACATTTGGAGTAAACACTATCATGGATATGTCAAAGGAAGAGCAGACTGGTAAAGCATTACAGCAGGTAAAATAATGACGCTAAAACTTTTGTTCCATTTTCAATTAAAGCTTATTTTTCATCTATCAAAACCACAGATTAGAACATCTCAAAACTGTGGACTTTTGGTGGTACTGAACACTAAAACATGCTAAAATTTACAACTTACCAAGTTGCCACAAGGAGAAGAAAGAATTGCCATGTTGAATCAGAGAAGGCTATATTATACCCTTTTCAAGTTGTCATCTTATTGTTGTTGGTGTTCCCAATAATAAATTGAACTTTGCATCTTCACATCAAATATCTGCACTGATAATCTTTCATTTTCTTAGCTGAGTTCTTCTCCCTAGTTTCTTAAACAAGCATGACTAAAGCACTTAATAATTGGACATCATAATCTGAGTGGACATTACCATTGCACTAATTTCCACTTCAAATCAACAATTTGAAATTTGCAACCATTGCAGGAGCTGTGGCTTGAGCTCTACTACAAATACCTAAACTGTCAAAAAAACAAGAGTAATACCATTTTCATGCTGCCCACTAGCCTGGGAAAGCATGCTTTGTTATTGATTGACTCTACTGGCAGGCTGAACCTTTTAACATTGAAGAGATTGCTTCTAATACAAAATGCTAAATGACAGTTCACATAATTTCTGTTACTGACCTACAGCATACTTCCCCAATTATGATGCCAGCTATGTCCTTTATACTACACAATTCTGATTAAAACAAAGTTTGAACAACATTAGCATGTAACTGGGGCAATGACTAATAAATTCAGGGCAGTCTGGTTATCAGCTAGCCCACAAAACAAAAATGTGATAATAATTCACTCCTTTTTTAATCTTGAATAAGCTATTCAGTGTAGTTAAAACTGTTACCTAATCAGCAAGACTTAACAAGTGACACCTGACTGCCTGTTTCAAACCTCAAATCTCTGGCAGAAGCTGGAAGAGGAAAAAGGATCTGCTTGTAATCTGTAGTACTAAGAAGGCAACAGATGCAACAACTCGGACTGAGGTATCAACAATAATACTCCTGCCAGAGGCAACACCCTTCTACCTCTGACTCTTCTCCCTGTAATAAAGCAGTTAATGTTTCCATTAACTCCATGTCCTCTTTTAAAAGATCAGTCTACATTGATTTGATCTCAAATAAAAAAAAAAAAATCTGGAAAATAACAAAAGGGATATACAATGGTCTCATTTTCCTAAGGCTAATGTCTTCCAGGTATGTGTAATCTAAAATGTATTTATTAAATTTGTGAAATTTCCAAGAACAAATACATAATGAGTAGAGGGGGTGGATTACACTGGCTTTTATTTAGCATGATTTTTAAAGACCAGAAAGGAGTGCTTCAGTTTTCCCAAGCATATCCTAGCCTGCTGTGTGCTTGGTAAAAAACAGCTGGAAAAATGGAAGAAGAGTCCCCGGAGCTTTCATACATTTCATAGCTCAGGCTCCTTCTGATGGTGTAATTATCTGTTGGCACACAGACATGTGACATCTGATTTTACTTTCAAAATTCTGAAGGGGAGGTTTCTGTATTACCAGAATCTTTGAGGAAAATTAATTGACTGTCATTATCATTACCCTAAAACTAGCTAATGTTTCAACAAAGAATACCTATATGCAACATTACACATATGTAAGTGCTAAAAGTATCAGTTTGGCTATCTCACAAATGTACAACATCTGTGCAGCACCCATCTACTATATTATTTTTCTAATCCTTTCCAATTTATAAAAGAAGAAAGCAAGATGGCTAAACCAAGCTGCTTACAGGTTTTCATAAAATATCATCCTTCTTTACTAAAGCATTAAAAGTAAGTAGAATAAGAATTTCTTCGTGTTCTGTCTCCTGAATCCTACATGTAATGGATTCATTTAACTTCAAAACTGCCATGTGAATGAAAGTAATGTGAAAGGTCAGCAAGTCCACTTATAAATATTTTAGGACTCAGTCATTACCTCAGAAATGAGTTTCCTTACCAAATATCCAAGATAATACTTATGTTACAAGGAAAACACTGAGTTACTTTAAAGCAAAAAAGAAATATTTGAAATAATACTGAATGGTTTCTGTTTATGCTCTCATATTGCTTTTAGAGAAGTAGTGTTTTTCTGATGACCTCATGGAAGTTCCTCAAGGGCTATTTGGTGTACTTAAGAGAGGTGTCACACTCTAGGTGGCTGAGATGTCCCTTATCTATCTCAGATGCAGCTAAGAGAGGCCCAAATCCATCTGAGCTCCCCTTTAGCTCACCAATGAGAGCACTGCTGTGCACTGCCAGATTCCATCTAGATAGAATTCATGCTTTCTTCTGGAAACAGATGCGTAGATTGAGTCTATGAACTCAAGATAAATGGTATGAATGGTTTCACAAACCATGCTGGCTGATCAGGATAGATTTCTTCCCCACAGAAGGATTTAAAGTTCTTATACTTTTTGGTATTTATTATGCACAAATTAAAGGTGTTCTCAAATGGTGGAATGGATTACACATTTTCAGATTCTGAATCATCTATCTAATCTGTCATATCTGAAGCACCAATTTTATTTCATATTAGCCATCAGTAGGCAATATATCTTGAATATGGTCAGGGCCTCAAAATGCCTTATATTAACTTGACACACATCATAAAACCTGTATTGTTCCCAGGCAATTTCATTTGCTGGTTAAAAGCATTCTAGTGGGTTTTCTTCATGGCTTTGGTTCATGGCAGTCAGAGAAAATTCCTTTTCCCACAATATCCAGATCCTGAACTTTGGAAGAGTTTCAACCTAAGGCTGTAGTGAAATCTCCATTCCAAGCTATTACAGCAAGACAAAGAAATACATTGCACAGAGGTACATCTGACGATCCTAAACTTAGTATAAACAGAGCAGTTTCCTTAATATCTTGCCAAGTCTTGTCTCCTGGCAAGCTTTCTTGAGGAAAATTTTATATTAACTTACATTTGATACTATCCATATAAACATTTCTCTTGACAAGGGAGAGCACTTTAGCATGTCTGGAAATTGTGTTCTGAGTCATGGAAATTTTGGCTTCCCAGTTCATTGCTGCCCTGCACGTGAGATAGTGATCCTAAATGATTAACTCCTTCACTTATTATTTTCTGTGAGAAAATCATATTCAAATGTGTGGAAAAGTATATTCCTAAGAGACAACTGGGTTCAGTATTTTAAGAGGAAACTAGTGTTTTATCCATCTCTCTGTATAACCTCTTCCCTCTAAGTAACATGGAAGTTAGCCCAGCAAGGAAATGTTACTATACCATGAAAGAAGAATGTGGCAGAGAAATGAGAATACTCCCTCACGCTTCATTTGTATATTGTTTGTCTACTCAAAATAATTTCTTGAGTTGAATATATGTTTTACTTCAGAAGTATCCAGGGTTATGACCAGAGTGAGGGAAAGAGATCTAGCACTCAAGGAAGAATTTGTTTATTGGGAGAAATAAAACTGATGTTCCTCTTTTTTGTATTGGATGATCCCTTATTCCTTATCCCCCTGAGGATTTATATTTTAAAACATACATAAATTGTATTAAATATATCCAGTATGTATATTATTTGCTGCTGTAAGCAGAAAAAACTCACTGCATACATTTGCTCAAATTTTACCATATTTTCTTCATTGAGGATTACTGAAGTTTGTATACTGGAAAGGCAAAACAGTAGAGCATCAGTTAACAGTATACTATGATTATTCTCTACAGAACATATGTATTGGGCTTTATTTTGAAGATATTTTACAAGGCTTTGCCTCTGTCTGTTCTTAATGAGGAAGGCTGCTAATTATTTGGGTATGCCTCTGTTGTAGATGACCTGCTCAGAGCCTCCTGAGCTCCAACTGCAACCCTGCCAACAGCCTGCTGGTGGACTCACAGTCACCTATTCAGAAGGGGTGCCTTTCCAGGTATGCCGAGACAGACAGATTTGCTATGAAAAAACTAATGCATTTGTATCATACAAATTAGGGTAGGCTGTGGTTTTAAAGGCTTTCCTTTACTGCACTACAGTTTATTTGGCTGCTGGTTATCAAGTTATTTGTAAAGTTACTTGTTGTCATGACACAAGAATAAATACATTGCAGACCTTTGATATTTGCAAGAAAGGAAAATGTTTTATCTTAGAAAGGACTGGTTTACAATGTCTGGCAAGCAGGAGCAGAGCACATCCAGTTACTCTTATGGAATGTCATTTGTCTAACTTAAATACTCATACCACAATAATCTCTGTAAGTTGAATTTTTGTTTACACAGTACTTTCTACCCCCCTCTAAATTCCATGTTCATTTGGGTTTTGTGTTCTTGTCCTCTGCAAACATGTGCACACATAGCTCGCATGAGCTCCTAGATACCATCAGCTGCTAATTAGTCTCAAGAGGAATAGAAACAGCCTGCAGATGCACAATTAAAACTATTTCAGCTGAGGGAATTAATTTACATGCCTGTTTTATGTCAAAGTTAAAATCCCATAACTTTACATGTGTCGCTCTTAAAAACAGTTTCATCAAAACCACTTAGAATTTTAAAGCTGTTTTCTACATGCACATTATTTAAATATACCCCATGCTGACAGTGGAAAACATACAAATACACAGGAGAACTTCAAATAAAAAAGTTAGAAGTGAGCAATTATTACTTGTGACAAATAATTTCCAGGCAACAAGGAGATAACAGTTAAAATATATTTCTAAGACTTAAAAGAATACTTTTAAAGTTCTCTGGTTCTGCAATAGGAAAGCAAGTAAGAATAAGAACAAGAACAAACACAGCTGAGGCACAGTACAGTCCTTTTAACCACAGAAGAGAGCAAAGCAAAGAGAAAGCTTAGGGATGGCAATGCAAACTCCTGCAGCTTTCAACTTTCAGCATTAAATACCTGACTCTGCTGAATTATTGGAGGAAAAATGCCCTGGTGAGATCTGTGAATACACATCTCTTACAAGTTATTAAAACTGCTGGTGAAAATAAAAAATAAAAAACACCTTAAAATCATAAGAAGCTTGAATTACTCACCGTCTTGTTGTGCCAAAATAACTGAGGGTTGAAACACGGCAAGAATGAGCAAAGTTACTTTTTGCACAAAGCTCATCATGTCTAAATATTAGACATGAGACTCTCTAGGCAAAAATAAAAATGGGGGGGAGGGGGTAAAGGGGGAGAGGGGAGAAGAAATCTATTCAAAATAGCAACATCGGTTGCTCCCTGCCCTTCCAGCACCCAGCCATGTACAGAACTCAGCCACAAGCATTCCCCAGCTTTGGCCTTAAATAGGAAAAAAATTGGCTTACTTTACTTTTCCACCCCCTTTACTGAAACATGAGAAGAAGACCCATCCCCTAACAGTAAATGAATGATTAATATTTCTCTTGGCTTTACAGAAGAAGAAAGTCAACTAAACAAGATACACAGCCCATCTGGAACTTTTGTGTGTGTATATGAAATGCATGCTGGAACTGTATATGAAAAGTTAGTGCGAGCTCTATGTGAGATACATGCATGTGAAAAAAAAGAAGTCCTAAGGTAAAGCTCCTGTGACAAAGCATTTTTCATGCTAATTAGGAGTCAATGGGTACAGTTCAAAGAGGATTTATAATTCACAGTGTTCCCTAAGAAAGATAATAGGTAAGTACCTGCTGCGGCTGCATAAACTGAAAGAATTCCAGAAGTGGAGGAGCAAACCTGGGTATTTCTCCTGATTAGTTAATGCAGAGTTAATGAAAGGGAGGTCTGGAAATTGCAACACTTGTATTTCAGCGCTTTTCTCTCCATGTCTGCCTCACGCCAGGATTTTTGTGTGGCCCATGGGAAGGCACAAACATAAAAAAATTAGGAAGAAAACATGACCCCAAATCAGAAACTCTCAAACAAAAACTTTTAACTTTCCAAATAATTAAGTTTGATGCTGCCATTACAAAATTTGAAAGAAATGGAGAACAAATATAATCTTTTACGTTACTGTTTGGTCCTCAAACAAGAACGTACAAAGGACAAAAAAGTTATGTTGAAACTGTTAATCCCTTGTGAACCTAATTCTTTCTTATCCCATGCAAAACTTTACTGACAACAGTATCAGGACATGAAAACTTACCTTCCAAATAAGATGGCCATTCTGATTTTAGGTATAGCAGAGCCAATTTTTTAGTTTGTAACTTCATTTTTTTACTACACTTCTTCTAACTGACTTTCTTTTGAGATAGAACTGGGGGGATTTGTCATCCATAGTGGCCTGCCTGGTCAAACCCATGACATGGCTCAAGCAAGTTGTGCCATGAATGTAGTTTTTCTGTGAATGTAGATTTAAGTACAAGTTTGTGAAATGATGAAGTGAAAAGCAAAAAGTTGTTACAGTGAGCACTGCTGCTAAAACAATGACCAAACTAATCGCTGCTCTCAATTACCCCAATCTAGGTCATTGACTGCAGGAGTGCTCATTCATTTGATCTCAGGTGTTTGTTGCTGAGATTTCAGTGACACAGGGAACCATTCCTCCTACCAATAATTCATTCATGTAGTGAACTGTCATCCCACAAAAGGAATCCATACCTCTGAATGTGTAACAAAATAAGAGCAGCTTGAAGTCATCTTTCAATCTGGTACGTATTTGGTCTCACTTCAAAAACCATTTTTATGAAATTCATTTGCACCTAAACTGGAAAGTCTTTTTCTGCTAGGGTCACCTGAGCTGGTAGTGGTTGAAGTAAATTTCATATTTGTCATTTTCAATATACTCCAAAGGTCTCTTCTGTGTCTTATACTCCTGAGGTATGAATGGCTGTATAAATTTCAAAGGAAATTTTTTTGCAGTAATTAAATACCCCACTTTTCCACTTCATCTGTGTTGGGATGTATCATATTACTTAATAGCTTAGGTTACTTGTTATATAAATTTCAAGTAGCAACAAACAACAGCTTCCTCCTTGAACTATCCTAGAATGTAAGCCAAAATGCTTCATTTTGTTGTGCATGGACTTAGAAGGGTCTCCTTTCTTTTAGAGTTATGCCTAGGATATGAATTAGAGACACATATGATAACACCTGTATTTGTTTGTTAGTAACTTATGAACAGAAACCTTCAGAGACCAAAGCACAGATTCAAAAACATTTTTAGCTATGGGATGACAATTAAACTAAATTAGCAGTTTTTCAGAATCACATGCAAATCAGTTTTCTATTGTCGCTCTGTTTCCTGCATGAATGCCTACATGTTAATCACAGTGATAATTTATTTTACATTAAAATTTGTATTACAGCATAATTGTTCACATTAAATAGGCAGAGAAAAATAAAAGAAAATGGTCTTTGATTTTAAAGTCACTTTCATATTGAATTCTGCCCATTTAAAGCCCATTTGGTTCTATAGTTTTAGAGTTTATCTTTGCAAAAAAAGAGTGATTCTTAGTGATTTTTACTCTTAATGATTCTAATTTAGAAGGACTAGAGGAGTAATTTTTCCCCCATATTCAGCACTCATGGAACCCCACTTTGGGTACTGTGTCCAGTTTGAGAACCCTTGCCACAAAACTAGGTTGTCAGAATTAGGTTGGTGGTTGGACTAGATTATCTGAAAGGTCCCTTCCAATCTAGGCAATTCTGTTCCATGTTTCTCAGTGGTACCTTCACTCAAAAGTGTTCACAGAATTGATTTTAATATTCCACTGTAAATCATGAGGTAATTGCATTTTACCATCATTAGTTTCTTCTGACCAGGCATTCACCATTTTGTTGTGTTTTGATTACCCAGTATTTATGATTAAATGTTTCATTTTCACATCCTCTGTACAGAAACATGACCCCACAGATTTCTAAGTCTTGCACGTATTTTTGGGGTATTTGGTAAGAAGCTCTCGGTTAATACTTCTTAGAGATGTAGTGTCTTGACACTATATGGATAAAGCTACTCATGTTAGAATTGGAGCATTTTTACATGGGAAGAACTGGAATAATTACTTGTAAAAGTTACTGAACATATTTGCACTTTTCCATGGATAGCACAAGGTATGTGTAGACCAAAACTATTGACTAACCTCTAAGTGAGATGACTGAAGTAATGTCATTTCGGATTCCTGGTATGTGCTCAAGTCTTCTAGTTAGTGATATTCTGTCTCATAAAGACAAATAACACATGCTTTTATATAGTTCTATTAAAATAATCTCAGGGCACCTTCACAAAAGCTCAGTCCTTAAGCAAATGTTTTAAGTGTCGCTTTAAAAGTTACTGAAGTTCTGACTTTTACAACGGATTGGCATATACCCTTCCTTTCCTTTCTTTTTTGTCATTGTAATTACTCCTATGTCAGGAATGAGATATTTGCATTCTTTTCTATGACTTTTAATGGTAGTAAATAATCTCAGACCTTAAAAAGGAGTGTATTGTTAGCTATAAACCACTGCAAATAGTGAAGAGGTTTTTGGGCCAAATTGTACTTAGTGAAACGACACATGCTGCAACAAACACAGCAAAGATGCATCTATGACATTACTTTCTCTCTTAAAGTTCACTTTTTAAAAAGAATTTGGATTACAAGAAAAGCTCTACCTGCGACCACTGAGGAAAAAAAAATCCATAATCCATGGACTTTAACCATTCCTGTTTATGAGCTAGATGTAAAGCAAATTATAATGGATGTCTTAATGGACAATTACAGGAATTGAGGTGGAAAAATCAGTGAAAATTTTTCATTCTTACAACTTTCCATTTTTACTGAAATTATTTCCTAAAATAATGGGAAATCAGCTTTTGAGATGTAGACTCTTGTTCACATGGACTCTGTTTTCAGTTTCACAGAGCTTCAACAGTTTCCACAAATTAATTTATTTTCCCTTAAGTCCAGCACAGATTAAATAAAATTCTTCATCTGAGTCATGTTGGGAACTAACTGTATGACAGCACAGCTGTGAAGGCTCTTAAGGCAGAGCCAACAATATGACTACATATGGGTGAAGCAGACAGCACCCACATAATTTTGTCTTCAGAGCAGGATGGACACAAGCCAAACTAGTTCAATGACCTTTGGGTGTACCAAATGCTGGGGAATTCAAAATCTATGGCCATGGTGTGATTTTTTTTAATGCAGTGATGACAAAATACTCTTGTTGCCAGTGTTGAAATCTGTTAATTTAATATATTGCTTATTTTAAAACACAAAGTAATCACAATGAAATTGTGTTTTGCTATATCTCTTAAATCCGCCAGAAGAGCAGTCCAAGAATGAATCATCTTAAAAAGTAGGTTACATTTTCTTTCAGGGTATTTGTACAGAAAGTGGAGGGGCACCATGCAAATCAAATAGTCACTCTGTTGGCTCTGCTCAGAGTCCAGCTGCTGTCTCTGCATATGTAGTTACCAAAGGGGTTCAAGTGTCCTGTGCTTCAGCTGCTGGTTCATATGGGACCTCAGCATAGAAGGTTGCCAGGTTTTAGGCTAAAGCATGAGCAATCCAAAATATTTCATGAATTTTTAAAAAAATAAGATAATAATAACTGGAATGTATAGATGAGATTTTAAAAAAATAATTTTTTAAAGCTTTTCTCTTTGCTGATTAATTGTTTTTCCAATGAGGGAATAAATATTCTTACATGAGTTTACTGAAGAATAACAAAAGACCATCAGTACTCATATGACTCATCTTTTAGAAAAAACCCAGAAAACATCAGAGCACAGGATTAAATGCTTTAGCTCTTGATCTGTTAAGTATTAACAAATTTGGAACCAAAAGAAATTAGCAAGTGAAAACAATTGAATTTTTGAAGAAAACTGTTCCAAATGAAGGCCACAATCAAAGTGTAAGTAGGTCAGAGAACATGGCAACACAATGGTCTTCCATCAAAACTTAAATTCCTGTCTAAGATAAAAAAAATAGCAGTCTTCAGCAGTTGTGTCAGGCCAGTTTCTACTGGCCAACATCATGAGGCAGGTATGACGTTCTCTTCTGGACTGTAAGAGTTCCACATGTCCCAAAGATCATACTGGCTTCCTCGGATGGAGAAGCAGCGTTCAGCTGTTTTTCTGGAAGGAGGGGAATTATACCACTCTGGGGGCAGCCCTGCTTCTCTTCAAACTGCTGAGTGGGTGGCCTGGGAGGATGCCTGCAAGGATTCTCCTGACATCTATTTTATGGGATTGCTCATCATCCATGAGCATTGTCACTTTTTATTTTTTCTGCTGTTAACTCTAGTATTTTGCCATAGAGACATTCTACTATTGGAATGTGAGGGCACTTAAGAATGAATCTGTCCATTTTCATACACAGAAGAACAACCATGGGTCTTAGTTTAACTGTATGGTTGATCTATTCTGTTTTTTTAAAGGCAGCTTTAAAAGTACCTTTCCTTTCAAGATTAATCTTGTCCTAAGAGCATTAAATCACCACCTTCGAAAGCTTTAAAGACTACACTAATAACGTCAGGTATAATGGCAGATAAAGACCATATATATTTTAAAAAATATGAACATAATTGTTATCATATACTGGTCTGAACTAATTTTACAGCTAAGCTTTACATGGATTTGCAGGATTTTCTTCAATATTACAGAAAAGAAAACACTATTTCAAACTTGTCAAGTGTATGTCTTAAGAACTGTTTGGGCTGATGTGACAGGCAAATCTGGGAAAGTTTCATTAGACTCTTGAGTAGAAAGATACTGCAAAACCAACCTGAAAGTACCAACAGCTAAGTTGTGGCAGAGCACCATAATCATGATGTTGAAAGCAAAGAATTGAGAGTATGCCTTTAAATGAAAATAGATTTAACTCCACCTTCCCAGGCTCAGCTGAACAAACTGTCCTCACAGGGGTATTCTACCAAACCCTTGGTAGAGGTAAGTCAAGATCCAGAACATACACTATTGAGGAAAACTTACACACAGAAAAGTAAAAGAAGCATCAGTGGAAAGAATCTCTAAGTGAGTGCTGCTATATCTGATTATTATTATTCTTCTAAGATTACAGATCTGGCCTGGGTCACTCTTTCCTGATGGTAGTAGTATGTTGTTTAGTACAGTGGAAATGTTTATCCAATTCAGTAGATGTTGTAGGAGAGAAGAAGGGTCTCAACTACAAATTAGACCCCACTGAGGAGTGAGGAGTATCCAACCCGCTCCTCTCATGGGCAGCTCCGCATCTTCCCAGCATGGAAAGAGTGCCAATCCCCAGCAATTCCCAGCATCTCCCCCACTGGCCTCTGCTGGTTCCCAAGGCCAGCAGAAGACACAGCTGTCAGGAATTTATGAAACAAGCAGACACGTACACAGGACTGAAAATCTGACCTGCTGTTATGGAAATCTCGGGTTCTTTTCACAACAGAGAACTGAGCCTGTTTCCATTCCCAGAGCTTCGGGTGCTGCTTTTGATTTAAAATTGCACTTCCTAATTTATAAAGATCGGGAGGTCATTGTTTTTATTGTACTGTCTTTCCCATAAGCTGCCTTGCTGTGCCTCTTTATGTTTTGCCATTGTGAACAAAACCACTGCATACTGTTATTTTTCCAGTTCCCAAGATATCACCCATGACAACTTGGAAGAGCAACGATAGTTCAAAATAATGGATTGCTTTACACATAGCACCTCTGGATCTCTGAGAACTGTATCAAGTGTCTTCTTAGTGTTAAGCAAAAAATAACAATTTAAAGTTATGAGCAGAATGATGCAGTGCAATATTCAAAGAATGGAGGTTTATTATGTACCTGAAATTTGGTCTTTGTCAATCAAATTACACTCACTAATGTCTCTCAGTAACTTAACTTTCAAACTCTTGGTACCTTTGGAACCAGAATCATGACACCAGTGAGGGAAACAATAAATATTTTTGAAAATTTATGATGCAAATTCATTAGTCATCTACAAATTCCCAGGTAGCACAGATCACCAGATTCTGACATTATACACTTTTGGCCATACTTCTAGGAAAAAAAATTACATTTCCTAAATCCAGGCACAGTGTAGAAAAATTTTATGACAATGCATTTAATTAACAGTTTTGTTAACATCTCTCAGAATTTGCATGAGTACAATCTACAAAGAACAGTATTGCTGTTGACATTTATGTACTGAGCTAAATCAGGCATTGCAAAAGCTGACAGCCAACTAACCTATTTCACTGGCTGATAGAAAAAACTTCAGTGCAAATGTCAATTTGCATTGCTTGAAATAATTTTTTTGTCCCTTATCTGTTCTCAGTAAGCAGAGCTCCTTCAGTTTTCATGTTTCAGGGTCTTTGGCTCAGGGAATCAACAAAAAAAGAACGATCTTTTCCTGGCGCTTTTCTCAGTGTCTGCTTTATCTCTTTTTAGCCTGGGGCAATCTCAGAAGCTGTTTAAAGTAAAGTTCTGCAGGTCTCTGCTTGCAGATTTGCTTGGGTGCAACATAGATTTCTGAGAACGGTACAATACAAAACAAGTGGCCTGTAGGTTATTAATTATGAAAAAAAATTGACAAGAATATGTACAGAATGCAATATTATACCCTTCTAGGTAGTCTCACAGCTTTCTCTTGCACACCCTTCACATGCATCGGCAAGTAGCAAGGCACCCAGCCATAGGATCTGGAAGTCAGAAAGCCAAAATCCCATTGTGGGCTGCTGCATGGGTGCAGGAATGCACAACAGTACCTTGGAGCATTGGGAAAAGGAGGCAAATTTACTGCATGTTGCAGTAGGTTGTGACAGGATACAGCATTCTTGAGATACCTTTGTAATCTTTTGTTGTAAAATGATGACAAGCTTATGTGTGTTATGCCTCTACTGGATGTCATTGTTAAAACTTAATGACAAAGAAAGATCCTATAAAGGTTTATGAACTTCTTATGGGAATAGATCTCAACTGTCCTCAAAGTTCGAGCTGCCTCTGCTTTCCATCTTAGCAACTTCCTCTGAGACAGATCCCTTCTCCTGCCACATTAGACTCCAGTCACAGCGCTCGTGGGCTGCTGCAGAACCATCTGCTAGGGCAGAAATCAAGAAACTGCAAGAAAATTGAAGCTGCATGATTCATTTATGAAGAATTTACAGCACCTGCACAATACAAGCCAAAACCTGACACCTGGGGCTGTAAAATAAAAAGTATCTCCTATTTAAAATAAATGTCAAAAACTACATCATAATAAAGCCTAAGTGTCACTACCACTCAGTGCAAATGACATTATGAGATAAATAAAATACTAGTTACAGCATTATTTTGTAATGTGATGAGGTAGCTGTACAGACTGCAGAGAATTTACCATCCGGCAGGGTGGCAAGCTATGCAAAGCGACATACGTTCTGAACATGACTCTGTACAGAGTTATAGTTGGAGCATATAGGTATTACAGGTATTACTAAACATACTCACCATAGACTCATGATAAAGAACAGTATGAACAAATTTTCCTAGCTTAAATGAAGATGAACAGGCAGAATTAAAAATTTTGCTAGATTTTGACGATATTATTTTTTGTTAAACTGTGAGTAAAATGGTCTGTAGGTGAAAATGTAGCATATGTTTAAATCAAATGCTTAGATGCAAGCATAAGGAGAGAGGAGAATGAGATCTTTTCAAAGTTAGGGTAAGGAGTCTTTTCAGAGCTTTTCTTTGAAGCCTTATTAAAACAGTGTTTCCAGATAAATGACAATTGGGAAGATACACTTCATCAGTATCTTTGGAAAGCTGCAAAGCTCTTAGCAGCAATACTTCAATGTTGATTTCATGAGATCATTCTACTGTGGTACTTGTGAAAATACACCAGTAATGTGGATTGCAATTTCTGATAGGCAAAATGCAAAATAATTCAAATTTTAACTTCTAATGTTGTCAATCTAGCAATGTACACTTTGGACCTAGTGCTTTTGCTATTTTGGAGTACAAGGCACAATGAGCAAGCCTGTTTTAGAATCACAGAATAGTTT
>VZTY01030989.1:0-71828 GCA_013400935.1 Turnix velox
CTGTGATCTGTGATTCTGTGAAACAAGTGACTTTTTCCATAGTGCTGGCATCTCCAATAGTCTAAACTAAAGCTTTTGTTTCATAAAAAACCCTTGTTTTTCCAGGTCTCCAAAATCCAACGTTTGTCAGATTTGTGTGGCAGTGTGCACTGGCACCTGTTTTCTGAAGCTCTGCATCAACAGTGCACGTAGAAAACAGATGTGTTCTGATCATAGAGTGATGTTAGCTGATGATGATGAGTTGGTGTCCTTTCAGTTGAATGTAGTTTCTGTTTGTTTACTTAGGTCTGCTTACTAGAGTTACCTTTTGCTTTTTGTTTACTGGATATTACTATTTTAGAAGACCACTGATTTTGTCAGAGGTAAAAAATGCTAAATGCCTCCTTCACTTCTGTGTACACTCAGTGGCTAGTGTTTATAAGATTAAATGCAGGAGCAGTGTTAACTCAGGTAACCTGAGCACACCCTGTGTTTGTCCATCCACTTTGATGCAGCAAGCACAGGACACTATGAAATGCGTAAGTAGTCCAAGAAGTCCTTGCATGCTTCCTTACATGTGCTAGATGCAGCAGCAGTCTGGCCTGGACATTAAGATACTGTCAAATTTGTTGACAGCAAGTGTCGATATGACATTCCCTGTGGGAGGGAAGAGGAGCCAACACATAAGGGAAGAGGGTTGTACCTTTTCAAGCTTGAGTTAACTGCACTTAGAACCAGATTACTGAAAGGACAGTAGTCTCAGTGATTCTGCCAAGAACATCCTCCCACATGTATTCCCTTACACTGTACATACGCTGCTGGCTTTGAGGGTACATGCCACATGATTTTCACAGCTGCAGACTCCCTTTTAAGCTTGTAATGCCTGCCTATTTCTTAATCACGTAGATCAGTCCTTAATACACTGGCAAAAGGCTCTTGGCCCATGAGGCAGCCAGCCTTTAAGTACAAACACTGTGATGTCAGGAGGCTACCTTATTAACATATTCCTTCTGTATTATCTATTTAAGTCTTCTTATTACCTGTACATTGACTAACATTATATTTTGTAGTGTTGTATGTTTACAAAGGGTTTTTAGTGCTAATGTGATTGCTAAAAGACATAGGTACAACTCACATAAGGCCATTCAGAGCATCAAATTACTGCAGTCAGAAACGTATGAAAACACTATCCACGTACCTCAGAACTCCTCACTACTTTCAAATAGTCAGATGCCCCTAGATGTGGCACCATCTAAGGGACTAACCCTCAAAGTGCACCTGATCCTTTGATCAGAATATTAGCTGCTGTGTCATACCTGTTTCAGAGGGTGCTGTTTTTCTGCAATGATATGAAGCCCTTCAGTGGTGCTAGTGTAGCATTCAAGATAGAAGTGATGTTATTTGAGAATGTTTGCTTTTTTATGTTGAGTTATTCTCATAAATACGCATACAATTTGTATCTCTTGTCTTCAAGCCCACAGAAATGTGTCTTCCCTGCTGAACTCAGGCTCTCAAGATTGGACTAACAAGTAGAGGAATTGTATATCTATCTTAGCTGGTTTTTACAGATTGATGAAGTCTGTTTACAAGAATGCTATTTCATGAGAAGGAGGTAAGCAATAAACAACTGGTAAGAAAGAAGAAAAGGTGAGGCCTGTGTTCTGCACTCTTGAGCTTTCCTTCATGTTATGATGTGTCTTTACTGAAGATTTTGCCTGAAGTCACAAGGTGATGATTACCTTGCAGCTTAGTAGACTGTTTCAGATTCACAGTGGAGGGTAGATTACATTGAAACTTATCTGGTAAATCAAATTATCACATCACAAGTAATATACTTAGCAAAGTTTGAATCTACTCTCAATGTTCTTGTTCTTTTTATAGTTTGTTTTCTGTTCTGTTATTTTTAAGGAGGTGGCTCATCTTTGAACATCAGTGCTGTCCTCCTGCATGTAAAGGAGAAATTTTCCTCTCCTTGGTGATGAGCAAGTAATTTGAGGGATTAAAATATACTTTCCTGAAGAGCCAGATGAATAAGCGACCAAATGTTTCTGTGATGTTAACTTGGTCTCCACCCTCTCAATCTTTTTCTGAAGGAGATGGAACTGTATTTGTCTCTTTGGCAGCAGTGAACTAGCAGGTGGTTAAGAAATCCCCACACTTCTGTGGGAGTGACTGAAATACCCTTTAGTGATGACTTCACTGTAGACACCATAGGGTTTTAGAGACATTTACTTTTTCCCCATTTGGTTGTCCCTTAGTGTTTTCTCTTTAGTCAGTGATTGACTTGTGAGCTAACAAAACCCATCACAGGACCAAATCTTCCCTTAACCCCAGGGTAAGGACCCTGAATAGTTAAGAACTCGCCATTTCTTTCAAGAATCTGTGACTAAGCAAGGAATTATGTCTTTCTGGTTTTTTAACATCCCTTAAAGAGATACAGCGATGGTTTTGATCTAGTGAAATTGACAGGACTCCTACCAAGAGACTGATTTTTAATGGAGTTAAAATGTGATTCCTCAGCCTGCCACTGTTGGCAGTCTTTCTTTCCCAAGTAGTAAAAGCTACTTTGATGCATCATGTTCAGCTCAGTACCACACATACATGCCTAAGCAAAAAATTAGTGTTCTTCTCCTTTTCTTCTACTTTGTTGTATAGTTGTGTGCCAGCTCGTGTCGGGGGATGAGAAGGGGCTTTTGGCTAGGCCACATTATGTCTTCTTTATGTCCTCTACCACAGAAAGCAGTTGGTTTGTCTTTTTCTCCTGCTGTAGTCCTATATGGCCTGTGGGCCAGCAATATAGCCATATTTAACCATGGTAGATGACAAAAAATCCTGGAATTCCAGGATCTGGACATTTTGCTGAGGTTTTGTTGGGTTTTGGTTTTTCTGGTGGTGAGATTTTTTTATTTTTTTCCCTCTTTTGGAACTAGGGTCTGCCAACAGAAAGCATTTAGGACTTTTCACCCACTGAGTGAGAATGCATTAATTTGAGGTAGATTTACACCACTTCCAAAGATACAGCCTTTCCTTTTGTGTATACTGTTTGAGTGTCTATTGTACCACGGCTTAAAATCTCTTATGGGCTGTAGTCGTGTTTACACAGTCTCTTGTGCTGTTTTGATATATAGGAATTTGGAAGAGGCTTCTTTGCTTTAATGGATTCTGCAACCAGGGACTGTGGGATAAGTAAGTGTTTCCATCCTGACATGGAAAATGCAAGATGATTAAGCTGTTTATCTGGGAAAACTGTTGCAGAAATGCTTACCTGCTTAGCTTGATGCATCAAGCTCATTACAGGGAGTCAAGCAGGATTTTAAATAATTAGCAATCTGTTTCCCCGCTTGCGGAATCTTGTAAAATTTTTGTATTAGACATCCTTGGAGATCTTGCAAGAACAGCAATTACTCAAATGGGAAGAAAATCTTGATTCAATATTGGATGTGAGCTCTCCTAGACAGGAAAAGTGGATGGTTGAGAATTGGATGTCATTTGTGTGGGTTGTGGTTTATACTCATCTGACCACAAGTCAGATTTCTCATTCCTTAGAGACAGGGAGCCTCTTGTGAGACAGTAAGGCACTTTTTGGACTGTGTTAGAGTTGTCATGTTGCTCTGCTGACAGTAAAGGTACTGTGAAATTTCCACCATCTGTTGCTGCCTCCTCTTCTTTCCAGCCCTTAGCATTTTGCACATATGCATTGACTCAGATTAGGTAACATTCCCAAGTCCATCTTGTGTGTAAGATTTGTACAGGCTTACAGTTGCCTTCAAAATGCTGTGTCTGTGTGGGAAGTTTTCACCAGGTCCTTTAGAAGAGTTGGACTGTGTCAGTTGTCTGTCATTTCAGTATTGGTGTATAAAAACTTGAGATCCGATCTCCATGCTTGCTGTGTCTGTAACATAGATATGTATATATGCTCACACCATTGTATTTTGTACCTGGAAGTAGAAAAAAAGGGCCTGCAACATGTGGCCAGGTGCTGGTTTTGTGTCTCAGAGCTTAAGTGAAGCTCTTCTCTAAACTAACTAATCTGAACTCATCTATTGCTGAGTCTCAGGAGGTGTTTCTCTATGTATTTGTGGCACTTTAAAACACCCCCAATTCACTGTGCTCTGCATGACAGCATAAGCTGCCCACTTGAAACATATAAATGTCAAATTTATTGACATTTATTGGATAGCCCATAAGAGCGAGTGGTCTGGGTGTTAGAGCTCTTCTTCGGTGATCCAAGAGTTTGGGATCCCTGCAGTACCACATAACATTTCTTTGGTGAAATGGGGTAGCTGTTCTGAAATGAAGACTTGGAATAGCCAATGGTTTTAGCTCAGAAATCAATACTTTGAGAGTTTTTTGACATGGGCTTATTTTTCCCTTGACTCTGATCATACCTTGGAACAGCTTCTGACCATACCTAACACTCAAAGGCAGTGATGTCACTTTTTCCTCCTGCTAAACTATTCCTCTCTCTCCTCCACAAGATTTCAGGTCTCCTAGTTTGTGCAAGCATATGACACTTTTTCAAAAGGTTAAAAACTGGGGGAGGTTTCTCAGTTCTCAAACCTCTGAATGCTCCATATGTTTGCTTGTCTCCTATCTGGCAGATAAATGCCCTACCTTTCCCAGGTTGAACATGCTATTGGTAAATCAGGAACCTTCAAAAGCAGCTATTTCTGACTTCCTGACAACATAGGTTATTGCCTATATGCACTTGTGTGTACAAACACTAATGATCTTCACAGTCCAGCCGTTTCTTCGTTTCTGATGCAAGGTACATTGTCTCTGGCAAGGAAGTGTTTGTGACAAAAAGTTTTCTTGTGTGCCCTTAAACATACTGGTAAGGTGATATAATGTCATTGGGAAAAATGCCCTGTAATCATAACTTCTAAAATTATCTAATTGAGGAAATAGTGTTATGTTATTATTAGTTATAATAGCTGTGGGTGAAATAATATCAAGACACCAGTGATATTTCTTGTATTTCATTGTGTATGTGTGCATGTCTATATACACACACCATTTTAAAGAATGTATTTTTATGAACTTCTCTTATGCTTGGTGCATGTGAAAAATATGAAATAACTTGTCTTTTATAATCTTTCAGCAAAAAAAGCAGTTGAAGTACCTTTCTGTTATCTAGTGTGTGTTATTTATTTAGACTTAATTTATTGCCACACAGAAATTGATCTAGGTATTCAAGGCCCAGACTTGTTAAATCTTGCAGCCATGTGTCAATGAATCATCAAATAGGTACCAGAGAAAATAGAATAAATATACACACCTTCAAAGTAAGTCTATGTTCATTTTCTGTAAGGGTACTTTTGACAAGCGTGGGTTTGTTGAGGCACTTCTTTGTGTGGAAGTGTTCACATCATCATCGCTTTTCCCCCACACATGGAAATAAACCACAGACTCTTAAATATCCTGAGAAAAGTTTCTTCAAAGAAAGATGAAAAGTCTTTTAATGTTTGAGGAAGCTGAATGGTTGCCTCTTGTGAACTCATGTCCATACAGGGCTAGCTTAAACAAACAAGATTATTATTCCATTGATTTGATCATTTGCAACCTATTCTGAGAGGAGATGCCTTGTCTGAAGAGGGAGGATGTGGGAGAATCCACAGATACCACCTAATTTTATTGAGACAGATGAGTTTTTCAAAGCCAATTCCAAAGTTTTTCCCACTGCGTTGCACTGGATGCTGTACTTGAAACAATTGTCTCTGGTAGTGTACATTCAAGAGTTCTCTGTAAAAATGAGTTCACTGACATTTTAAAATATGAAATTTTATCTGCTTTTGCAGCTACTGAAGTTTCATAAAGTATCCAGATATGGCTTTCAGGGCTTCACACAAATTATATATCTGATTTATTTTTTGTTTGTTTTTTTGCTTGCTTGATTTTGGTTTTATTTGTCAAAAAAAAAAATCTTTTTGTCTGTTTTTTGTATCTAAGCAACTCAGAACTCCTGTTAGTCAAGCTTTGAAAGTTTGTGATCTTCTCCCAAACCTGGAATTTCTCACCTTTAGATGACTTTCTTGAAAATAGTTTAATTTTTGTTCTTCCTAAGCCATAGGTTGGCTATTTATTTTTTATGTCTGTTTGCCCTCATGAACTTCATCTTTTATGCTTCAGACCAAATCTTCATGTGCTGTCTGATAAGACAGAGTACTTAACTTATATGTGCTCCTGAGTATAGTGTTTCTCTTTTGAAGAATTACTGTTACTGTCATGCTGGCACCAAGCCTCTAGGAACCACACTAGGTAGTACTTCAGGCTTGTCTAAATCTTTGCTTTCTGAATTGTTGATATGGTGGTTTTGTTTGTTGTAGTTTTTGTTGGTTTGGCTTTTTGTTTGTTGTTGTTTTAAACTCAAGTTCTTCATACCATCCCTGTCAATTACTATATTCTGTTACTATCTAGAAACTGGACGTCATGTTTCATCAGGTTATCTGATTAGAAATTAAGTTACACAGATTGCTTCTTTCCCAGATTTCAGGATTTTCTTTTAGCTGTGGATTTTATTTTTATTTTGTATCTTGAAGTTCAGATCTTTATTACATCCTATGATTTGATACTTTGTGTTCCTGTTGTTGGGGAAATACTGAGTTTTTCTTAGTTTCTTTTTAATTTTGTATTTCTGTGTATGCTATTCTCTTTGCTTTCTTTTCTTATTAGTACCTAAGTGTGGAACAGCAGGTTGATGTATATTTTAAGACAGAGACAATATTTAGTTATGCAAGAAATCTGCTCTGCATTTTCTTCTTTCAACTGCAACTACAAAACAGCCACATGTGGACACCGGTGAAAGATTTCTCACCTTTCTCCTCAGTGCCATATTCTCCATATTTAACATCCAGGAAAATAACATGGATAAATTAGATAAATACTCTTAAGTCATTCTTCCACAGGAGTTTAATGGAAACGCATATCTCAGATTGCCAGTCATCTCACCATAATCTTTTTGTGCAGGTTAGACCTTATTTCCTGAGGAATAAAGGTTTTAGGTGTGGGGTTTTAGTGAAAGGAAAGGGATGCTGCCTTTGGGGTTAAGGATGTGAGTTCCCTCCTCCCTTCTGAGCCAGGTGAACTGACAGGCAATGTCCTGTAGCCCTCTCCATCCAAACCCACAAATGCTGTCTTTGAGCATGGTGTAACTGTACACAGTGAAATTAATTTTTGTATGTGTTCAGATTACTGATTTTACTAGCCATGACACTTACTATAATGGCTTACATTTTTGGACCTTTACCTGCCATAGGAATATGCCCTGCTCTGATGATGCAACTTTGGAAAATACAATAAAAATGTACTGGAAACCACAGCTTTCTCATAGGAAGTTTCTGAGAAGCAGTGAATTCTAGTTGCCTTTACACAGAAAAAAGGAAGTGAGATGTAGACAGTGAGCCATGTGGTTGAACTCCTCTGTATCTCTGACTATGCCTTCTTTTTTTCCACCCACTTGTCTGAAATTTGCTTTTGAGGCCATCATGTGTGCTTTGGCTTAGGACAAACAGAAAAGTCATATGTCTTCCACTGTGATGTGAGAACCCCGCTATTTTGCAGCATGGGGTTTGCATGTAAAGGCAAATGCTGATTTGCGGCTGCAGCTGCAACTTCACCCTGGTTTTGATTATACTGTAGCTGAGCCCTCAGTGGTAAAAGCCAAGGCATCCTTGAGAGGTGATTTAGAGCACTTATTGTTATTTATTCCTCTTTTTGTTTTCCTGCTTGTTCAAATAAAATATGGTTGTTGAAAAATAAATGGGTTAATCTATCCAAATAATTCAGAAAGATGCTCAGGGAACACTGAAGTCTTGTATGCCTTCTTCTGCATATCTATCCTTCTCAAGGCCTCTCTGGAAATCCCAATTAAAACACTTGTTTTGCAAGTTTTACTTGAGCTCTTACACATACATTGGTGCTGGAGAGACTTGCATGGACTTTGTGTATCTGCCTCTATGACAAAAAGCATGGAACTATGCTGATACATGGTGTTACCTGAGGAATGTGGCAGGGACCTTTTTGCTTGCTTATGTTTAGCCCTGCAGTTATCATGGGGAGATCTGGGACAGAATGTTCCCAGAGTGGTAGGGATTGGTCCACCAGGAGAGTCCTGCTGGAGTTGTGTTGTTATGTTTCAGTGGCAGTGATATTATGTTCCTACTGTTTTTTCCCGGTAACTGAGGACAGGTCTGC
The DNA here is from genome assembly GCA_013400935.1 of Turnix velox. Lineage (NCBI taxonomy): Eukaryota > Metazoa > Chordata > Aves > Charadriiformes > Turnicidae > Turnix > Turnix velox. The sequence continues at coordinate 8,173 of VZTY01030989.1, forward strand.
AGTCTTTCAGGTGTCTTAAGGAGGGCATGGACAGGTGGCTAGTAATGTTTGCATTTAACATAAAAATTATTTCTAGCAAAGCAATGAGTCATATCCTGCAGGCACAGAGGGCCTCCATAGTGCTGCTACTTAGTAAGACTTCACTGAATTATTTTATCTGAAGCTAATGTTTAGCTCCTGAGAGCGCAGTGCCTCTTCTGCACATACATAGTGCTAATTTATGTGATGATAAGTCAGCCTGATTTATGCCACTTCTGAAAGTACCTGTGCACATCATCATCTAAAAGTGTCCTAGTTGTGTGTTACAGACATCTCTCCAAGACATACATGAAAAAGACCCCACTTCCTGGTCACACTTCTTGGTTTACTTGTGAACATTTGCTTAGCATTGAAAAATTAAATAATTCCAAAGCAGTCCCCCTATTCAATTCCTGAGTGGTTGTGAAGGAGTAATTTTTAACACACAGAAGGTGCGTATGCAGTGATCGTGTTCCCATGCATTAATGGAATTTACATTCTTTCTCTAAGAAAAGAATTTTTTTTAGTGCTCTTTTCCAATCACTTCTGTTTTGAGTGAATAAGCGTTTTTGAAGTGTTAGCAGCAGAGTGGATTAGTTTGATTAAGATGACACACAGTCCTGAGTAACTAGTTGTTCTAGATAAATTTCTGGAGATAAAACAAAGGAAAATCTTTTAAATAAAAGGCTAAGGAATTCTTCCTGCATCTTTTAATACCAAACAGCCAATATGAGAATTTATATAGTGAGGATCTGCAAGCTTTTCTTGTACAGCTAGGCCATTTAAAGTCTGTGGGGATACATGTGTATGATTGGATTGCAGGGATAGTGACTGTATTTTGTGACTCTTAAAGCTGATGTAGCTCTGAGTATCTGCATTTGCCTTTGTGTAATCTAGCTGGTCTCAAAATGTAGCATTTTTTAAGGGTTTATTGTTAATGCGAGGGTATTTGTTAATTAATGCAAGAAATTTAGAGTAAGAAAGATCTTTTCTTATTATTTTAAGGTTTAGACACTTATTATTCACACAGCCTTAAAAAGGGAAAAAAAAAAACCAGGAAAAAACCAAAATTCACTGGGTTAGGAGAGTGGTACTCAAGATACTTAAGAAGAAAAAGTAACTGTTCAGTTTGTCTTTTAAAATTAGAATTGAACTGAAGAAAGAAATGCAGATGGATGGTTAACAGTGAGGTAAGCTGTGGCTCATGACACTGGTAATAGTAATCAGAGCAAGACCATTTTATCATACATATTCATCATTATTATTTTACCTTGTATGAGGCTGAGACAATTTATGTTTGTGCTTAGCATATTTGCATAGCGAGATGGTTTTTGTCACAATTTCAGCCTCATGCGAGTTAGAGCTGCATAGCTGGAATTTGCTCATCTCTTTAAGGTTAGTGATTTCCTCGGAATATCTATGATTTCAGGCAAATGCTTCAACAATCAGTACTAGTGGTTGTACATGGGAGCTTCTTTGATTAAATTCAATCAAATTGTACTAATTTCAAATGGTCTTTCAAGAAGTAAGCCAAAAGAATTGATTCGTTTTTTGTTGGCCATCCAAAGAGTTTGATAAAATCTTTAGTCTTTGAAAGTAGTCCTTTTGCAGATAATATGTTCTGGGGTTAGTTTGCTTTATTAGAAAATACTTACGAATTCTTAATGTCCTGTTATGTCCTAGACAGTGTTCTTAAATGCCACTGAAAAAAATTCTCAGCAGTGATTATTTAGAATCTTCGTCATCTCTACCTAACCACATCTGCATTTTGTGTTTCAAAATGAAGTTGTTGCTATGAGGATGTTACAATGCACTTCATTTTTTCAGGGTGTGAGCAATTTTTAAAGCCTTGTGGTGAATTCTTGTTCTTGTGATGTTCTTCTTACGTCTCTTAAACCAACATTATCCCAATTAATGTCTTTTATGTTCTATAATCAATGGGATTTGTTAGGTTTTTTGTGTGTGTGTGTGATTTTAAGGATCTGGACTTGATATAATTCAGTGTAGCAAATTGAACTTGATCCTAAATGATAACTATTGTTCAGGGCCCATAAAAATAGTTTGGAGGCTTAGTCAGAACTGCAGTAATAAATGTGGTGAGTAAGCTTTGAAAAAATATTAAGAACGGGATCCTGTGAAGTTATACGGGCCACCTGTGCAAGACGTAACCCTGTGAAGAATTAAGGCTGTCTTCCCAAAGGGCTTGTACAATACTTGTAAGGAATTGCTTTGTCGAATTTGCAGCTGCCTTATTAAGCATGGACCCTGGTCATCTGCTCCCTGGCTTGGCAGGTACAACTAAGGCAGCATTTCAGCCAAGGTCTAACTACTGGAGTGGTGGTGGTTGCCAGCTCTGTTCCAGGGGCTACCATCAGCCTGTGCCATGTCCCCAGCCCTGCCTGGCTCCTGGTTTGCTGCTGTGTGGCACCTGCTAACCAGTTGCCTTGATAGGGGCAGGATGAAGAGGTAGGAAAATCTGTCAAGAGGGAGGAAAGAAGCCCTTGGCAAAATGTGTGTGACACTTTTAGGGAAGTGTTGATTTTTCCACTTTTGAGTGTGGTGCATGTAGGTTGAACTGGATAGAGCACATTGTGCCCTTTTGTGGGCCATAAATAAGGCTTCTGTTGACTTAAATATGTAAAATATATATCTTTTCAAATGCATGAGTATATATGTATACAAACTTAATCAATGATGAGGGAAAATTGTAAAGGCTGAGATCACAGCACCTTATAAAAAAGGATGAATAGTTGTCCAAAATCGGGTGCCTTAAGATAAATGTCTGATTTGAGCTATGCAGAGGAGTGTGTGGGAAGGTTTCTACACTAGTGATGCGTGCATGCATGATTAGCCTGGATAGCTGTGGACAGTTAAGAGAGATAGGGGTATCAGAGGACACTTTGATAAATCCAAGGCTGGATTGCTACTCATGAGAAGTGTCGCGCGTGGGAAGATGCAGGCAATCAATATGATTGATAATAAGCAAGCTTCGATTTATTGGGGTTTTCACACACTTATATACAATCCACTCATTAGTAAGCATACTAGGCAATATCTTATTGGTTGGCAAGTAAAAGGTACATTTGCTCATCCCGTCCCCTCTGCAATTACTGCTGTATCTAACTGTGGCACCTTGTTATTGTAACACAGCTGGATTCAAGGACGTGTTATCTTTGCCTTTCCCATGAGAACCTCAGTTAAATCAGCATAGCTCCTTCATGTCTACTTTGTCACGTAGCCATTCTCCCACAGAGAAGCCCTGCTTTCTCCATGAGATGTAGCAGGAGACTGAAGAAGGCTGGTGGTTTAAGTACCTGAACATGGGTATGAAGACTTCTCCCTCCCTGTTCTGTACTCTTCCTTCCCATAGGAAAGAGTGTTGCTTCCCAGCCATGGTGAACTGCTTGATTAGTGCAACATATCACCATTTGTTTTGCTGAAGTGCTGCTGAATTGATGTCAGTGTTGTAACAGGAAAATTATTGGAACAAATTACTTCCCAGCCTATTTGACTGCTGCTTCTGAAGATATCTCTAAGAAAAAGTACTGAGGTGATCATTACCAACTTTTACTCAACAAAGAGAGCATGTAGGGGGATCCCTCTTCATTATTCTGCCTTGTTCAAAAGCAAGAGAGCTTTAACAAAGCAAGCAAGCTAAACTGGAGAGCATCATTAGGCATTTGTGCAAATATATTTTGAGTGTTAGCTGCCATTGATTCCCTACCTCCATAAAACGTAAGTTAGCACCAGATTACCTATTCTCTTATTTCCTAGGACTAGCACACCATGAAGGTTCATGGGAAAAAAAATGTTTAAGAGGCATCTAAGACTGACATATCCTGAGTTGCACCCGTGAAGTAAATGGATACAACTATTTTCTCATAGCATGATAATCAGGGGACGCTTAGTGAATCAGTTTGCTGTGAAATTGAAACCAGGTAAAATACTTTCTTGTGCACTCTGTTGTCAAATTGTAGAAGTCAGTGCCTCAGTGTTTCACCAAGACCATAGGCATTAGTACATTCAGTAAGGAGATTCAGAAGGGATCAAGCTTGGTTGTGGTGGTTTAGCAGAATGTTCTGGAGGCAACTTCAATTCTTAAATGGCAGCTGAGGGCATGCTAGGAGAAGGATCACTCTGTTCGTACTCCTGTTACTTACTTTGGCCAAGCATCTGCTTTTAGCCCCTGTCAGAAAGGTTTTGGAGCTAATTGGACCACTGTCTTTCCTCAGGCATTTATCCCATAGCATGGGTGAGATTGTAGACTGTTAATTCTCCAGTACCTTTTAAAGCTAGATAATGAAGCACATTTTGTTGCAATCCACTAATTATTTGCAGGAGGGAGTTTGACTGACTTAACCCATGTGATACTTTATATATCAGAAGTTACAGCTGTCATGAGTCATGATTTCCATTCAGCATAGTGATTCATCTTTCCAAGAGATCTAACAGTGGGAATGAAATTTTGGCTCGTGTCACCATTCTGTAAGAGGAAATACATATGGAGACAGGACATTATATTTGGACATATGTGTCATCAGGTGAACTGGGTTGTTTTTAAGAACTCTTCTCTGAAGTTTTTTGAGCCAATTTAATGTTATTTGCCCATGGTTAGGTTCAGAGTAGTAGTCATAAAGGAAGAAGCCCTGCTCATGTGAAAAAGGTATGCTTGAGCTTAGTTTCTTAAACGGGTCTCGGTCCTAATCAGGTAGACTAGCTTTCAGTGTGGTGGAAGATTCTAGGAAGAACTCATGCTGTAAGTGCTACTGGTGATGCTTTTCCAGTGTTTTAACTCACAATGCGTTTCTGCTGTATTCCTTCCATCTGTCTGCTTTAGAAATTTGAAATTTGCCTGCTTTAATCACTTGTCAGGGTGGCCTATTGGAGATGTCTTTCTCATTGCAGAAGCCTTTGAGGCAAGAGCTAACCACACCAACACTGACTTCTGCATTACTAGAATGACATATGAAATTCTGTAAAGAGTAATCATTTGGAGAATATGATTGAAAGATTTATAAAACCAGCATTTCACAAGAGTCTTTGCACTTTGGTTGTTTCCACGTGTTCAGTTTTCTGTATTTATTTTTGGCTTTGGTTATCTTTCTAATTCTCCATGTACAAGCCCAGTTAGGGGAGTTGGAAAGAAATTTGTAAAAATCCGTAGTCCAGATGTCATTTCTTATGAAGAAATGTCCTTTATAAGAGTGACAATTTGAAGGTTGAAAGGACAAAATTTTGTGAAGGTTTTGAACCTGACTACTGTGACAGGATAGCAGACTTGGACATTTTCTTTAAGAACTCAGTTTTTTCCCATTTGTCACAAATGCAGGTCTTCAGTAGTCAGCACACTGACATCCTTAAAATGATTTTTACATCAGTTGGTTTCTGGAGAATCTCTCTTTCTAGTGTAAAATTTTTAGCTTTGTGCAACTGCAGAAATGATGACAGTCAGATGAGTGCTGTGAGAATGTTTTCAATCGCCTTTATCTTTTGGTGCTTCCTGCAGCACACTGCAGCTTAGGCTATGATTGTGGTGAGAGGCAATTAAATTGATGGAAAGACCAAGTTGATTTGACATGTTTTTTAAACCAAGTGTTTATTAGTTGAAATAATCTTGTTCATTTTTTGGCATAATTTATGTTTGAGTGGGAACTTGACTCATTGTCAAAAGTCTGTGTGCATTTGAGCATGTTAAGCTGACATTACCAAATGGAACCGTGGGAGGCTTTTGGCTTGTTTTTATGGAGTGTAAACCAAAGCTCCTACCTTGCTGCATCAAGAGCCACAAAAATGTTAATAGAAGTCAGAGACACAAGAAAAAATTTATTCCATATAGCCTGTCAACTTGCCAGTACTAGTTTTTTCCTTGGCTTACTTTCCACTATTCTGTTCCATCTAGTTTTAGCTATCACAAGGGATGAGACATCCTCCGTGTTCCTTTGGAAATTATTTTGCAGTCCTGATCAGACTTTGAGGAGCTTTTCCTTAATTTATATTTTCCGGGCCTTAGATTTCCAGGGGAAAATCTACACCTAAACTGTCAGGAGCTGCCCTCCTTTAGCTTTGGCAAAATGATTCGAGCTTCCTTTTTGATGCTGTTTGGTTTTGTTCAACTGAGTGAACCAGTTTGGCATAACTCAAACTACAGGTGTTTTAGGATAGGGCTTGTTCTGATGGAGGGTGCTCTGAACATTTTAAATCAGCCTGCATTATCAGATGAAAGATCAATCATTTGGAGAATATGATTCAAAGATGTATAAATCAAACATTTCACAGGAGTCTTTGCACTTTGGTTGTTTCCACTTGTTCAGTTTTCTGTTTTTACTCCTACCTGGAATAGGAAGAGGTCTTCTACTGACAATGGTGACGCCAAATTAGTGTTAACACTTTCTCTACTTCAGAGCACTGTAATAATTATTGTAGCAGATCTTGATGCTGTTCTACAAGGCTATAATTTGATTCTTAAGGCAGGTTAAGCAGTTGTAAATCACTTACTTTTTGCATCTGTCTTTGTGTTTTGCTATGTTTTCTACCATAGGTGAAATTGAGTTTGTTCATCTTATTGTGTTGACTTGCTTCTCAGCCTTTGGCTTGGGTTATTGTACACAGTGAGGTACAGGAGTGGCTACTGCTTTTTTGAAAATTTGCCATTTGGAAGATATCACAGAAGGTTGCCCTGCAGACTTGCATGCACATGTATATTGCATTACGTGTGGGCACACCCTACCTCAGGTGGGAACGGAAGCAGACAAAAGCGTATGGAGATTTTTTTGCAAGATAGAATCAGGTGTGAAAGATTATTTTTATTTTTTACTTCCTTCTCTATTTTTTTTTCCTCCCTGAGTTTCTATATGCTTTCTTAGATCTGGTATGCACTCTGAAGTGGTTCAGAGTGATAAGAGATGAGCTAACTTGCTTGCTGCCAAAACCCTGCAAAGTGCTACCAGTACGGTGCCCTAGGAGGAACAGTGTTCTTTTAAAACTCTGCCAGCCTTAATATTGCAACTAAATGATGGTTTAAGTCATGAAGTCATCACAGTATCCTTGAAGCAGGATGAAAGCTAGGTTTACTCTATAAAGGGAAAGGATCTGTGTTATACTTGCAAACACAGTGAAAAAGGTAAGTAAGAAACAGTTGAAATCATCTATTATCAGGACTTTTGTGCCTCAGGATCACAGTCTCTTTGACTCTCATCTGTCTTGTAACTGAGGCCTTTTAAAATGTACTCAGTCTCTATCATCTTAAAGCCTCTCAAAAGGAAACAGTGCAGGACAGTGAACTCTTTGGGAGTAAATTTATGCCATGAATGGAATTTCCTACTCTATTAAAAACAAAAAAAATAAAGTATTAACAAGGAAGGCTTGTATGCCACATATCAACAGTCTGCACCATTCTGACTCTCTCTGTCCTACCACACGCAGTATAGCATGGGTGCAAATTTTTGCTCATTTGGTGGAAATACAGGCATGATTGATACAGATCAAATCTTTGCTACTGCAAGATTCATTCATATGCGGAGCTCACGTTAGTGACTGTGTGAATACAGCTTCATGCTTTAATTGAAAAGTTTCCTGACAGCCCAGCTGACCTGACACACAGATTGTTTTAAAACATCAGGAATTTTTGCGAGGGTACCAAATTCTGTGTGAATTCAAGGTACTCTTTACTGCTTATACAGGTTTTGTTCAGCTTTATTGGTCCTCCCAAGTAACAGGGCAGTTGTATGTATGAAGAGTCATTTAGGTGTGCCTCTATGAGAGAATGCTAATAAACCTCACTGGTTTATACCTGGCTGTCTGTTTCTGCTGTTTTTCAAGCACAATGTGTCTCTTTCTTCTGTAATAATGATGTCTTGCCTCTGCTTGCTTTGAGCCTAGATGCTGCAAAAGTGGTAATACATCTCAATTTCATAGCACATGGGCTGTTCTTGATCTTTCTCATTTTTGATCAGCTGAAAAGTTAAGTCTTTTACTTCCTTCACTTAAGCACTTCAGAGCTACTCAGTGGACAGCATGCTGTGTCCCGTGGAAAGTCATCATTTATCCAGTGTACCTGCTACTCCTGCAAGTGTTCTTGTCTGTTTTGTTGAAGCAGTTAAGGAGTTAAAGGCTTGTGGAGTTTCACAGAAATGCCCAACAGCTGCTGTAAAGTGTTCCTACAATCCTAGCTGACCTCATTCTTGTCAGACAACAGTGATAATACCAAAAATGGGTGCAAGAGAGGAAGTGTTTCAGGAAGGTATCTGTTTCATGCAAAAACATCAGAAATGTACTCTGTCTCTCAGGGACACTTACTGTGTGCTCAAAATTAATTTAAATGGAACAGTGAAATTCCAGAAGGTGTTTACAGAAACAGTATTTCAGTCAAAAAACTACCCACATTGCTTATTGTTCTATCATGCAAATGCCAAAAGCAGACAAATTAACCACTTCGTATGTATTTAATGTAACAGCATTGTTGCCTTTGTGAACCTACTTTTTAAGCACTAGGAAGACTGTCTTACTACATTTTATAGCTGTGTTTGTTGTTTTCAAGAGGGGGCTTTGACTTCTTTGACAGGAGAAATACAGTTCTACTTGTAATACTGTTTTCACATTTACTGTATATTCAAAGACTGATTTGTTATCTAAAAAACTTTTAATTAATTTAGTCAACTATGAAAAGTCCCATAGTAAGTTGAACGTAATCCTTTCTCCCTTCTGCCATTGAATTCATATATGAGAAGTGAGCTTGTATTTATCTTACATTTTTCAGTAGCAACCACTTAAAAGCATGCAAAAAAATAGTTCTTACCAGCTCAGAGCTCTTCTATTGCTAGTTAGGGATACTGTCCCTAAATTTCCTCTTAGTTGTGTCCAGAATTGTCTGTCTTGTAGCCTGAATCTGCAATAAAATACAAAAGTAAATTAAGGGGTTTTTTTTAGCCATCATGAGTAAATGTTGCTTGGGAAATTACTTTTGACTTAAGATACTTATTTCATTATTAATGTGATAAATTTGTATAAAATTATCTGTTAAGGATTAGAAAAAATCCAGTAAAGATTCTAACATTCAAAAAGTTGCACAATAATAATATGCTCTTCTGATCAACTGTTACCAGATCTAGCAGTTGCCTGTGGGACTATTAACATTGAAGCACTGGTATTTAATCTCTAACTTCTTTTTCATATCAAGACTTGTTTTGCATCTTCTTGTGTAAAAATATCCATTTGTGTTGTTAGGGGGTGCACAAATTCTAGCTTCTAGATCTGACACAGAGAGTGTCTAGAAGCTAGAATTTTACTGGTTCTTGAGGAATCTTGAAAGGAGCTTTTGAGAAGTGTAGCCCACAGCCAGGGATCTACAGGAGGGTGAAGAGTGCTTGCCATAGTATTGATGTTAAATGGTACAGTGGGAACAGTTTGTCTTTTTTCTGGAGATGTGACCAAGTAGCTCAAGTGATGTACAAGAGCAGATAGAGGCAGGCTACTGGGAGGAAGACCTGAATGGAATGTAACTAAGCTCAACTCTGCCATATGCTGAGGTATGGAATGTGTGTGATCTGTGTTTTTAGAAGATTATTCAAGGATATAACAGAAGGGGAAGGAAAATGGAATAATTTGGATGCAGGCATTTTTGTTACTTGCTGGTAGCAACTCAATAAACATAGTTGTTTCAAACTGAATGATAATTTATATTTGTCTGCTGTTTCTGGAAGTTATTGCCAAGAGTGAAAACCACATAATATATTTCTAGTATTAAACCATCTATTACTGATAGATAATGACTGAGTAGAGGGAGAAGGCACCAGTTAGTCTGGGTTAGCTCATGTATTCTGGATAACTGTTTCTTGAACTCTTACATTTCTACCAGGCTATGTTGATTTCCCACTCCTTTTTGGATGTGTTGAGTTGTCTCTGCTCTTTTGTCAATATCAGGTAATCTCAGCTACTCCCATAACAGTCTTCCTTACACTTTTTAAAATAATGTGCCATTTAATCACTTTTCAATTATCTATTGTAATAACACAACAAATACAGTAGTGGCTGTAATAACAACTCAACAAAAGAATTGTGTAGCTTTTAGAACTACAGGCACCCTGTGTTCTCACTTACATTATATGTGTTTTTGCTTTTTAACTTTAGAGGTTTTGGATCAGTACTGGTTTTCCAATTTAAGGTCCTAAATATTGGTGGCAAAGCATGGAATTTAGCCTCTAAAGTCAAAAAGGGCTAACATTCAGAGAAGCCTTCTGTAATTACTGAAGTTACTGATTGAAGTCACAGAAAGAGATAAGTGAGAATCCTGTTTTAATTGTTGGCTAAAACTATTTTAGTCTGTCAGCACAGTTTCTGTGAATTGCTGTGTAAATATGCTCCTTATAAAATCATCTAGTGATGCAAGGTACAGGGAAGGATTTTGATCCATTTATTTCCTTGACTTTTTAAGGTAATTTATCACCAAGCATTTAATTAACTTGTTTTCTTGCAACAATTAATTTAAATGTGTTATTTAAGTTTTTTGTTTGTTTTTCTTCAAAGTGTATTGCATTATTAATAACAGGGTTTGGATAAGGAAATACTATACTACTGCTTCAAAGAAGAGGAAAAAATATTTTCCTTATTTTCAGTATAGCGCAATTAGATGCTTCATGATTTTATTTATCTTTAGTCACAGAAGGGGGATATTAAGACAATACTAGATAAGAACTGATGCTAAGGCTAGTGAGTTGTCCAATATGCTAAATCACCAAGGAAATTACTGCAGGATCTTAGAGATTTCTTGCTAGATTTCAGCCCCCTAAGCAGGGAAAAAGGAAACTTTATATGTAAAGTCACACTATGATAATATGATGCTTCTTCACATATTGTCACAGTATTTTAAGAACTATTTTGATTCACTCTTTGAGTATTAGTTTGCAACAAGTTTAATTTTTAGCTTTCTGTTGCCTTTCTGGCAAATTTAGAGAGGTCTGTTTCATGTCTCACCTCTGTCCAAAATGAGCTGGGTTTCCTGCTCAGTTCATACTTCCTGCCAGATCCATGACTATCCATTTTTTTTCTCATTGTGTTATGGTCCTTCATCTTTAGGCCTCTAGCTGAACCACTCTCCTGGGCATTTATCTCCCCATCAAATATAAAGAATAATTTGTCACCTAACTTTGGTAATCCGAAAGAAACTAAAACCTAGTTGTTGTTTACTTCAAAGGCTATTTTGTGATCACGTTAAATGCTAAGGAAGACATTTGCTTATTGCTGCTTTTTATTTTTTAAATCATTGTAACCAAGGAACTGAAATTCTCATTGAATTTGTATTTTAGCCTTTGTGCTGATGGGCTAGTACAAGGGTTAAAATACAATTAAGATGAATAATTGTGGTAAGGCAAAACTGTTTTTAAAATAATTAGACATGCCTTTCCACGAATAAGTAGAGTAAAATAACTGTCACTCCCATATTGTCACTTCTCTCCATATTTATATCCCACTTATGTGCTCTTTTAGTGGTATTTGTACAAGCTTCTGTTAACCAGTACTTTTTCACTGGAATCTTACAGTCACTTGAATACAAACTGTGTGAAGGCCTGCAATGTGTGAAAGAAATTTAGGGCAATCTTGCTGGGACTTGATTCTGCAACTGAGTCATTTTGGCCTGTTTTTTGACCAGTTTGTGAACCCATGCATCACTACTGCTCATGCCTTTTGCTATAGATGCTACATTCCTCAGCATGCTTGGATAGCTATTTTTTTGTGTCTTTATTTTTGTTTTTCCTCACAAAGGATAGATTTTGGAGTTGGCTGAGGCATCAAATTCAATTACCACCACCAGAAAAATACGTACTTGCATGAGGCATGTAACAGCCATTCAAGATCTGCTGCATACCCTCCTGGGGAGGCAGGTATTCATACTGTGTGTTCCCAATCCCAGGAACATCACTACAGCAGGTGTGCAACCCAAGTGGGATGTAGATGTTCCTCTTTTTTCTTTTTCTACAGCCCGTGCTGGCAAAGCCATACATGTACGTTGTTCCCAAGTTGTGAGTAAATGTTTTTATACCCTTTTTAGATGTAGAAGTGGATGTGGAAGGAAGCAGTGCCACAGAGCAAGGAATAGGGAAAGGCCCAGGAGGACCAGGTGCATGCTGTGAGATACTCAAGGCTGTGGAATGCTTCTGTGTACACATAGAGGCACAAACAACCTCACCCTGTGGGGAAGATGTGTTGTGTTTGAAAGTATTTCTGGAACTCAGGCTTCTGTTGAGTGAAGGTGGGATATTTGGAACAGACTGATAGCTTTCTTGGAGGGGACAAAGGTCAGTTTAAAATTCTTAGGTGTATTATGTAATGCTAGTTATGGGCAGATTTGAAACGTATCCTTGAAGCCTTTGTCAGGAAAGAAGACCTTTTTTGTTTTTCTTCAATAGAAAGCTTTGGATGCATAATGGAGGGAGAGGTATTCTCTAGATATTTGTGAATTGTATTTCTTCTGACAGCCACCATTAAATTAGGGGTAAAACATGAACCTGGTTTATACTCAAGGCAGGAGAAGATCTAACCTGTTGTTTATTTGAGTGCAGGTTTTCCTGAGGGTGCTCATATGCACTAAGCTGTTGGCATTCTATTTCTCAGTCTTTTCTTTGGTTTCAGGTGGACGCCTCCACTACTCCCAAAATAAGATGCAGATGTTAAATTGTCCTTAGTGCCTTTGCTGAATAAAGACAAATGGCAGGTCTTAGCAACCTACCTTCTGGCAAATTGTTTAATTTACACTGGGACTCTTCCGTGAGATTTTTCACTGTTGCCCATATGGTCTTTAGCTGACCTTAAAAAAACTGAAGAGAAAGGGAGTAGCTATAAGGCAGATTACTGCCTATTTCAGATTTGTATTTTCTGATTTTTTTTTCTTTTTTTGTTTGTTTCATATGACAATGAGCAACTGTCAGGGACAAAACAATCGTTTTGTAATTTTCAAGTAAGTGTTGGTTTTGAACCGAGCCAGGAAGGGAACATGCTCATTTGCATGCATTGAGAACACCTTCAAAATATCTTGATTTAGATTTTAGTGAGAGCTTTAGGCCTGACATCATGGCATGATGGAAAAGCTTTAAAAATATTTTATTTAGATAAATGTGATATTTTCTTTATTATTTTGCATTCCACTAACATTCTGATGTGTTGTCTTAAACTTTTATCTATAACATTAGTAATATCGTACATGGTGTTGAGAAATGATGCCACAAGTAATCAGTAATAACAAAACAATTAGATGGTATTGCCTGATGTGGTACATTTAAGTATCGGTAGCTCATATGCAGTCAGTATAGTGGGTCAAAGTCAAGGGAGAAAAGGAGGAGATAAAATAGATTTTTCTGACTTTGCTTTTCAATACCTGGGGCTTTTCTTTATGATTGAAAGTAGTCCTACAACCCTGTGGTTTGAAGTCATGAAGCTAAGAAATCAATTTGGTAATTTGTGAGATTGTTGCTTAGGTAAAATGAGAGGAAAGTGAGAGAAAAAGGAGTGTTCAATGGGAGGGAAATATTAAGGAAACAGGCTGCTTAGTAAGGAAGACTTAGAAGCAGAGTCTAAACAAAACCCTATAAGCAATAGGATTTGCATACACTTAGAGAGACTTAAGCATACATTTGCTGTGGATGCTGATAAGAGAATTGCTACCATGAAGTGGCTCTTACAGAGTTTTTTTGCAATGCAGCTATCGCTGCTGCTTCTGCACCCTTTGCATGCTTCTGGTGATAACTTTCTTTGCTTCAAGAAACCAAGGGAAAACTTCATCCCACTTTTAAAGGGATGGCTTTAACTTTTTGAGAATAAATGGAAGTGATCTGCCTTTTTTCACGTGACTGTTTTTTTGTTTAAGGTGAGATTGTTATATACAATATATTGATTATGCAGTTATGTTTATTAAGTGGACTGTTATCAATACAGAGTGAGTAATAATCTTTAAAAGAAATTCTGCGATTTTACTTTTCTCTTGCCCCGACATTTTCTCCTTGTCCTTCTTCATTCAGTGGAGTAACCAAGATGCTCCATGGATCTTTACTAACAGAATACTTTGTACACACTATACAATTGATTCACAACTGTGTGCTATGAAAGATGTTTAAAAACATGTAGAGTAATGTGAAAATTTCGTAACTGAGGAAAACTTCAAAAGAAAGCTTGGGGGTTTATTTATTTCTTTCTCTTGTCTGGGTACATGTTCAGGCCTATTCTTTACTGTGTGCTCTTGCATATATTCTTGATATTTGTACTCTCTCAGTAACTGGTTCATCAGGAACTTTAACAAAGTACACAGTCTCACAGTGGGAAGGTATCTTTTTTGATTGTTCTTTTTCCTAGTTTTCCATGTTCTTCTAGGGTGTGGTTAAAGCTAAAAAGAAATTTAGCTTGATGTGATGTGTCCTTTTTTGACCTGCCAAAACGTTTGTTCTGTCAGCATTGCTCTGCTCCCTGTAAATCAGACATTCTTCTCAGGCTGCGTCAGGTTATTAATGACATGATTAATGCAGGAAGGGTAGAGAAGGATGACGTAGTGGCTCGTGCAAAGTTTACCTGAGAATTATCTCTAGCCCTCTACTGTTTAGTGTCTGTGTGAGTCATGGCCTGAAGCCCTGCCATTGCCTGTTCTTCAGCTGGGCAAGATCACACTTACCTCATTCTATGTATGCATTTCTTGCTTTCCTGCCAGATCTGATTTGAAGTACTTTTGTTTTAAAATCTGTTTATGAAACATCAATACACTTTTAACAGATAGATGACCATCTAGCTAAATGAGAAGGACCATTAAATATCTGTGGTCCAGTCAGCTTTAGAAATTTTTCTACCTTTATGTTAATTCTGACTTTTTTCAAATGAACTTTTCATGTTGATGGGTTTAATAATGATGGTGTTATGACTTTAGTAAGCTTTGCAACAGGTGCTTGAGTCAGTTTGTTGTCAGTTGGTAAAACCTTCCCTTTCTTCTTTTGTATTTGCACAGTTGTAAGCTTACAAAATGCAAATGGCAAGTTTGTGATGCTGTTTGCAGCTTTTGTAACTTCCTTGCACTGCAGATACAGTTTTTCCCATCAAATTCTTCCACCCATTGATTCCTTAAAAGGGCAGCAAGGAAATTATTGGTCAAGAAAATGTGTGAGCAGGTTCTTGGATGCACTTTTTATGGGCTTGCTGGCTGGAGGAACCAGGCTTCTTCTGTACCCAAAAATCAGTATTTGTTCTACTACGTTTGTGTGCATTTTCTCTAGGTGTAGGTTCCTCATAGGGTGTCCGTGTTCCAGTTCCACTAAATTTTCTAGAAAGTGTGCTGTCAAGTGCTGTGATATCTTTTAAGAGACCAGTGTGAAGACTGGCAGAATTGGCATGAAACACTGATTTTTTTTATTTTTCTTTTTTCTTGAGATTCCCGTTTTCTCTCTAAGATGGAGACAGTGTCTTTGGTATCTTTAAGGACTTCATCTTTCCTCAACTCATACTATGTTCTTTTATTCTGTGCATGCTGCCCAATCTGAATTATCTTGTGCAAAAAGTGCTTAGTATTTAACAGAAGGAGGTTATTCTGAAAACATGCTATCATTTTCCAGCCAGCTCATATCTTGCAACCTGCCAAAGCCTATATCAGGAACACAATGTGTGGGAACAAGCTCTAAAATGATAGACAGAAAAATGTCTTGTGGGAAACCTAAATGCCATGAGACTCATTCTGTTAATAAAGAGTGTTTTTACAAGCACAGTATCATCTCGTTACTTCTTGACATTTTAAAAAATTAAAGCTTGAGAGCATAACGTTTGTGTAGAATGTAAACAACCTTGATACTTAGATAAGTGACATTTCTTGGAAATAACATTCCCTTAAGAGAAAAAAAATGGTCAAAGTCAGTAATTAGACATTAAAAATCCCCCAACTTATTTCTCTAAGGCATATCTGTCAACTGCTACTAATAAAGGCTATAGTGATGCCTGAGATAAAATTTTACATGCACTTTCTGATTAAATTTTGTAAACATATTTTAAATAAAAAGAACTTGTCCTGTGATCCACTAGTCTCCAAAGATGCACCAGATGATTAAATTCTTAATGTAAAAAATCATTATAAAATATTGAAAAAACCCAGTTCTCTAATGCAAAATGCAACACGTTTTGCATACGTTGCAGTTTATGTTAATGGAGTTAGTGCCTATAATGGCAAAAATACCTGAATGGAGATAGCAAAAGTTCATGTCCAACTTAATGCTGCCTGCATTTCATTTTGGTGCTTTTAAAGGAACTGTTTATGTAAGAGTAACATAGATTTTATTCAATGAGTCAGTGTTTAAGAAAAACTCAAGCATATTGTTTGACACGTGCCTTTATGTAAGCTATGTATCCAGAATCTCTTTCAGCTTGAGCAGTGAAATGTTATTTCTGGCTTTTGTTTTCTTCTGACTAAATATCTGGTGCCTTGGCTGAAGAGCTGATTTTTTTTTCTTTTCATCTAAACCTCTCTTCTTTTGCACTGTCAATTAGAAAATGAATCACGCAAAGCTTATAAATTCTTTTTTTTTCAGAATTGAAAGGTATTGAATTAAGTAGAAGTGAAAAAAAGATACTGTCTTTAAACACCTTGGTTAAATACTGTGCTTTCAGTTTTCCTGCAATTGTATGAGGCAGGACATTGCCCACCTTCCAGTTCATGTCAAGTTAAATCTGCTTCTTGCTGCCCAAAGCATCTAAAAGTCTGCAGAAAGAGTGAGCTCCATACAGCACCTTGGCTTGGTTAGACTGCAGTGGAAGCTCTGATTGAGGCAGGACCCAAGAGGCAGGAAACAGATGTTAACAGCACTGTCCTGACTCAAGTGACCTGATAACAAGTGTACCAAGCCAAAATATCTAAGTGGGTTAAATGCTCAGAAGTACAGTTCAGAGTCCTTTTTACTACTTAAATCTGATTTTCCTGAGGATGAATGTGACTTTTACACATGCTTTCCTTTGGTTGGAATTTGTGTGGTGTTTTCAAGCTTGTCTCATAAGGCTACAGGTTGCAGTTTGTTTCTGTGTGCCGCTAGGTAGCTTTCTCCAGGTGTTTTGTGTGGTCATTTTGGTATTTCAATAGTTTTTATCCTATGTTTGGCCAGAGCATGCAATAGGAGCATGAATAGGAGCATGCAAAAGGCCAACATTAGTGTCCAGCTAGTTCAGAGAAAGCCCTGTGAAGTTACAAACAGTAAAGAATTTAGTATTGTCGCTTTATTTTGTATGCCTTTCATCCTATAGCCTTTTCTGGTGTAAAAGATACCTGGGTACGTTAATCATACCAGGATCATAGGATGCCTACAGCAAACTCTTTAAATTTGATGTTGACTCTGTGTTTAAAAGAAAAAAAAGATAAAGACAAAGGTACAGAGCAAGTTGAAGGGAAACTGTTCACACTTGTGATGCAGTGGTAGACCTGTGATGGGAATCTTTCTTTTGGCCCTCTCTGGCTTTTGAAGGGTCCCAGACACTATATCTACTGTGAGATTTCTCAGTTCTTTTGAGACTCTACCTCCATCAGATCTTTTGCAGAAGCAAAGCCTTTCTTTCTGGTTTGTTTGTGGTCTGCCTGTATCTCAGTACAGGCCCTTGCAGCGCTGTCACTGATAACATTGAGCGGTCTGGCTTGCTTTGTAGCTGCTACCTGGGAGCTCTTGGTGAGCTCAAGTGCAGGGCAATGCAGAGGATTTCTGAGTTCACTGTTGCTCTTCAGTTTAGTGGCATAAGTGAAGTGTGTAATTTAACCATCAGTGATCTTCTTCCATTCTGGCTCTATGTTTCCTCCAGAGAATTTGTCTTGTTTTTAAGAGCAGCCTGATTCCCTCATCTCCCATGAAAGCTGCTGCCACCATTTTTCCATTTGAGAAGGTGTTTCCAGAGATAATCTCTTAAGCTTCCTGAGAGTAACTCTATGACTTTCTTGATTTGTACATGTTATTTTCTGCCATTTGTCTAGCTTTGGAAATTTCCATTTCCCAAATCTCTTTAGGAGAGATAGGAAAAAAACTGACTTCGAGAGTGATGAGGGACAGGTGGTAGATTTGTTTCAGATTTCCATAACAAGTATTTTCCATTTCTGACTTTACTAAAATCTCTTTATAGATAGATATTGGAATTTAGTGACTATGTTTTAGCATAGTATAAATTCTCCTAAATGAGTGTGAGGGATGACAAGAAGACAGAAAACTTAATACTGCTATAGTGTGAAGAGGCTGGTTCCTGGAGACCAGGAATGTTCTTTTTCTTAGTTAAATGCCACTTTGAAAAAAGTTCAATGAATCTATTGAGAAGTACTAGACCTGATACTTGTCTCATGGGATTTTTCTGGCAAGGAAGAATTTCTGTTGTCTGACACTTGTTCCCAGCCATTGGGATGGATTAATTGAGAAACAGAAATTTTGATGATTTCAAAAAATTTAATGAGAGTGGCTTTCCAGGTGGATGAGAGATCTTAATGTGTTCTTGTGAACCTAGTGAAGGTTTTTCAAATTCCCACGGAACATATATTCATAGGAAGCCAAACCACTTTGGTTCTACTCTTTGTAAATCTGCTTGCTCTCTTCTGTATTGGGTTTTCAAATCAAATTATGGTTGCCTTCATTGAACTTTTGTTGTGTTTGGTAGCTTTTCTCTGTCTATTCCAGTTGCCAAAATACTAGAAACCACAAAGGGCACCAGTGTAATAAACAAGAACAAATAAGGACAGTCTGAAATGCTGTTACTTGCAGATGGTTGACTTGATATCTGAAACAAAATTGTTTCTCTCTTTAGTATTTATTTTAGTTACAGCTTGCCTATACCCCTATGAACTTTTTTCTCCCACTGGATTATCAGTAAATACAAGCAGACTACTGCTCATTTGCAGCTATTTAAGAATTTTGAGTATTAAGAGGATGCAAAAGTTAATACTTCAGATTTGAGAATGAGTTTTATTGGGAAAGTAATGCTTTTAAATTAGACCCGTTTTCAATTTTGTATGTGCATTTCTCATGAAAAATTGTGATGAAAGTTTCTGAATTCTCATCCTTTCCCATTTCTGATTCCCATTACGGTAAATAATAAGATTACTACTGTAACTGTATAAATAATAGGTACAGTATATTAAAAGCTATGATTATAAAATTAATTTTGCCTGCTTGATATCCTCCTTATTTGTGACAGCAGTATAACATTATATTCAGATTAAATTCAAGTTCTCTATTTACAAGCTAATGGGTTTTTGTTATCTAGCTCACATTTGAAAATCTAAAGATCACTGTGTAAATCCTTATTAAGGAATTGCTCCAATTTTCTTTAGTTACTAATCACTAGTGTCAAACTCTTTTTATATTCCCTTGTTCCTCTGCTTAAAAACAGGTTTTCCTGTGGTAAAACAGTTTCCTTTATTACTTGTTTGTTTATATTAGTAGTGGTTTCCTTCTAAAGGTTAATTATTGTTTCAAAGAAATTGCAATTTCCTGTTCTGCTGTAGCTTGTTTTCTTTAGATTTGTTCCACGCTGTCATGTGAAATGCGCCAAAGAATGATTCTTAATCTTACTTTTCTCTCCCTCTTTAATTTCAATTTTAGGTAAGAATGAATTTTGAAGTGAGTTTTTGCTTTTGAAGAATTCTTCCTTTGGTAAAGTATTGATCACTTCTTAAATCTTTCTTTTTAAAATGCACACATTCTGTATGTGAGGGAGGAGGGGGAATCCTTGACCAAAGGTAGTGCTGTGCCCTTTTAAATATTCCAATATAGTTGCTGAAGGGAACCTGAGTATTTTACTTAGATATTTGAGGTTTTTAAAAATAATTTTCTATGTGCAATATGATAGCATAAATGGAAAAGCAAGTTATTAATTTGCACCTGTAGTAGTTTGAAGAAGTTTTAAACAGATTTTCCTTTGGCAAAGCAGAGTGTACTGCTTCAGATTTCCTTTGGAATATCTGCATTCTCAAAGGCCTTGCCCAAGTATGTATCGAAGCTTGTGTAATATTGAGTACTTTATTTATCTAAACCAAAGAAAAAATTAAAGCTGGATAGCACAAAACTAGGTAAGTTACATTATAAAATGAATGATGATTCAATGGTGTAATACAAGTTCCAGTACCAGGATTCAAGTCTTCTTTGAGTATTTTTACAAAATCAAAGTCTGATTGCCTAATAATAAAGTGGAATCTGTACTGTACTGTTTTCCCCTCCATAGCCATTACTTACCATACATTCAGAAGCTTTCTCTTAAAAGGCTGCAGTCCCAAGGAAAAAGGTTTTTAATTTAGGAGGCCTAGACACAACTTCTGACTGTAAGAGAATTGATATATTGTGGAGAGCAATGGAACTATAAATATGACTTCCTGCATATTAGACATGTTTGCCAGTTGCTGGAAGCTTGAAAAAAGAGATCTTGTCTTGTTACAATTCACAATCAACCTATGGAAACGAGTTGAGAACAGCAGTCCATTTCTTTTATCGGAGACACTCTTGGTTCATAGTATTGCAGTTCTGCTTTTTTTCTTTTTTCCTATAAGTATACAGTTTTAATTAATCAGTGAAAGGCCCAGGCATGAGGTAATGCTGGAAATCAACAATTTGAATCCTGTGATTCTTAGTAGAGTTAAAGGAAACAGAAGTATTGCTATCTTCTTGGTCAAAGTAGTATGTCATTTGGACAGCATTTAAAGGCAGACTCTGGGTTGCTGTATGCATTATATTCCTTTGGGTTTTGTGTGTTTTAGAAGACTAAAACTAAAACAAAAAGCAGTGTAACTCATACTGGGAAATAATTGTATCTTTAAAATTCTATGGCATGTGTACTGTCACAACTTAGTGAGAAGGACCCTCTGTAACCTTCCCATCGGGTCTTTTGCATAATATAAGGCAAAAGTCTCTTGCTTGCTTTTCAGATAGATTTTACGTGGGTTTCAGCCTCTAGTAAAGGTAATTGAAGTTGTGTGAATTTTAGTTTTTTGAGGTCTTAAATATGACTCCTACTTGTCATTCCACCTAAAAAGCAATTAGTTATGTTCTCAAATGAACTCTGGAATTAGAGATGCTTTACTCCATGAGACAAGGCTTGTAGATGTCCAGAAGATGTGTGGTGTTTGTCCTTATCTTGACTACTCTTCAGACAACTATTTCCCAGGTGGCAATGAGGAAGAGGTGGGAAGCAATGTGACAAGGAGGGATGGGGAGAGAGGCAGTGACACTGGTGATGATGTGAAGAGTAAGGAAAATTTGTGAAAAAGCTGACAGCAGTGAGTGCCTACTTCAAATGGTAAAAAACCACTGACCTAGGATTTTAAAAGTAGGATTCCTTCAGTTGTTTTCTCCATACTGGTCTTGCCATGTTCTTATTTTCAAGGTAACCAGACTTTGCAGTGACTTGAGTTCCTAGGTGGTGGTTCTTAGTTGTTGGAAAAACGCATGTGCTCCATCACGTGTACCCTCTTACTCTAGCTCATGTGCCCTTTTTTTCTCTCACTGTTGTCTTTTTCTGTTAATCTCTTTTGTTTGTTCAAGACTTTTCACATTTGAGATTTTGAGGCTAAGCAAAGCTTTAATTGCCAGTCAAGAGCACTGCATTAGTTTCCCCCTGTCAGCTATGCTCCTCCATAGGCTCTTCCTGCTTCTGACCACAAAGGCCCAAAAATCTGGACAATGTGGCCACTTATCATGGGCCACAACAGAAACAGAGAAGGAATGTAGTATTTATGTACAGTGCACATGTATGTACTGCACACACTCCACAAGCCTGAGCTTCATTAATGTATAATTTTTTTTTTCTGATTTTTCCCCCTGAATAGACAGTAGCTTGGAGGCAGGGAGGAAAAGAAGAATCCTCTGTGGGGGAAAAAAAAAAAAAAAGGGGATTTCATTTCCTTTAGATCAAGTTTTGCTCTGGTTTTATAAAGTCACTTTATGTCATTCAATTAAAATAGTTCATAGTCCTGAATCTTCACTACAGGTAGAAAACAGTACTTTCTTTCATCTGACTTATGTCCTGTGATTTAAAAGAGCCATGTTCCTACCAACAGTCTTATCTTTTTGAAAGTTTTCATTATCACCTGTCTTATAATCTGGTGGGGAGTTGAAGTATGGAGACCAGATTATTTATTTTGAAATATAAATTTAACATAATTATTCCGTGTTGATTTTTTGCTATACCAGTCATTGGTTTTCATATTCTTTCCTGAGTTTTCCTCTTTAATTAAAAAAAAAGTAAAACCTCATTAAATATAGATATAAATTACATCACTTGGTATGTTGTACTTATATTTTCTACAGTGTTACCAGTTTACTGCCAAAATATGTCTCAAAAAGATCAATAGTGAACAATCTGTACAAGTTTACACAAGACAACTCAAGTGTTTCATTCCATAAGCATTGTGTTTTAAAAGCACACATTGCAAAGATAGATTTATCTTTGGGAAGACTGCTTTCTTAATGTACAGGTTTTGTGCTTTTTCTTACTGTAACAAAGAATTCAAATAGAATTCTGAAAAATGCATTCATTCTTAAGGATCCTGGTGGCATTTGTTGTGTCTTTGTAAAGATTGTTAGGCAATGTGTATAATAATATGCTTTGGTTTTTAATTTTTTTTTTTTTGCTAAATTTATGCATTAAGACGTGAATGTTACTTTATCCTTCTTTGTTCTTGGGTATCATTCTGTAGAAGATTATTTGGACAGTATAATGCTATACTATCAAACATAGTTCTCATTTTTGTATAGTGTTTTTTTGTTGACAGTGTCAAACATTTTGCTCCTCATTCATTGTCTTTATAGTTCTTCTGATCCTCCCTGTGTTGGTCCATTTGGCAAATCAAATATCAGAAGGAAAAAAGAAAGCATACAGTTTAATTAATCTCTCCTCTTTAATCTGAGATTTAAAAATCACATACAAATTTCTCAAGCTCTAGGAGAAAAAATTTGCCATTTAGAAATAAACCCTGTTCTTTTTGTTCAGCTCATGCTTTTTATTAAACTCTTTGGCTCCTGATTGAACATTATCTTCCCTTTTAACTGATGGTCAAAGTTTCACATCTTTCCAGCAATTACGAAGGCATCCTATCGACCTATGGGTAGTAATGTTTGATAGCACTGGGATTTTTTAGGCTGTAAGTGTTTGAGATGGCATAGCTTTTAGATTTGAGAAAAAGCTTGCATTTTAGAAAAACAACCGAATAGAGATGCAAAAATTGGAAAATTAAAAATTGGTGTTGATAGGAAAGGTGGACAATTTAGGTAGTTAGGGCTTTCAGTTCTGGGTTTATTTCTCAGTGTTCCTTAAATTTGGCACTCGTCTATTGAGATTATGAGAAGAACCTTCATTATTCTTAGCAGTTTACCCACCACAAAGTTTTGTTCTCCTTTTACAGAGGACTTCTCAAAATGCTATGACAACTAGGCTGGTTTTAGAGAAAAAGATCCTGGCTCTAAAAAGACAGTAAGTCTGCGAGTCAAATGTGGAGGGCAGCCATTGGCACTGGAAGAAGTAAGAAACCACAGATTGTTTTCTCGTTGGATGAAGAGCTTAAAGCAACGAAAAGTTAATTGAAGAATTCCTTGAAAGTGAAGTCAGCCTAAAATAAAAGCTTAGGGGTCTATAATTTACTAAATGTGAAAGCTTTGTATGCAGTAGTGAACCTAAAAGTTTGAAAAGAACATATTTTAGTAAACATATCTGGCTTGTGTTACAGACTGTCCTGTTTTAATTATTTGTCCAAATAATGTAGTTTTGCAGTAGGATCTCTAATTAGGCACAGTTTGATTTATTGAGCTGGCCCCATATAAACCATGATGTCATGCTGTACTGCTCAAAATTACAGCTCTGCTCTTGCAGTTTAAAGATGATTATTTTTAACTTTGGAATGTTTTAGCTTTGTGCATCTTGGCTTTTGGCTTTGTGAACTTAAGATGTTGTCTGTTCTCCTCCTCCTCCCTCCCTCAGATCTAAGCAATTTGCTGTAATGTAACCATTACTTTTAAGTGTTGTTGGTAAATAAGTAGAAAGGCAAGAATATTCATGTTTGCTGTCAGGGGGGTTGAGAAATAGGTACAGTGGGTATTGATCTACATTTTGCCAGGTGTCCAGATGCTGATGCCATTCCATGCTTCATTTATGTCTGAAAGGTCTTAATTTTCTTTTGATGCGGTAATTGAGGTAAAACAAAAAAGGGAAAAAGAGGGCAGGGGGGAACACACAGAGGTAGGATCTGCACTGCCTGTACCTGCATGTAATAATTATTCACTCATATGCATTGCATTTTCTGCTCATTTTTCATTTGAACAGGAAAATTTTACTTTAGTTAAACCCTTGTCTGTTCCAAAAGCAGAAGGAAGGCTTTTCACAGGAGAGTTTCTGCATTTCCGTGCAGAGGAGGTCTCACTTCTGCAGAAGTGAGCAGCATCCCTTCCTGCCAGCATCCATGATCTGGGCTTGTGGGCAACGGGACAGTACACAGCAGGGTGTGGAGGGAGGATTCAAAGTTAGGTCAGAGTGTAGTCTCTCCTGACAAACTCTTCTGACTTGTTCAGAGGATTTCAAGGCAGGAGGAGTTTTTCTGTGGAGGTGACAAAACAACTCCAGGCTGGGACAAAGCCTGGCAGCAAGTTGGGAAAGGAATGAGAAAAAAAGATGTGGAGGTGTTGCACTTATACAGAAGGCAGTTATCAATAGATGTCAAAAGGTGGGAGCTGTGCTTGAGAGGCTGTAGCTGCATCAGAGAGGACCATACTCCATTTTCTAGAAGAGCAATAGGAAGGATTTTAGAGTGGATGGGAAGGTGAAAATGTTTTCCAGTGGATTTTAGAGGGAAGACATGGTGAGCTGCTCTTGGTAACAATAGCATGTTTCAAGCTATGTAGGTTGAGAACAATGCATATTGGGTCATTGCAAAGCTCTACTTTTGATAAGGAGCCTTGATTGCATAGCAGCTGACTCAGTTTCTGTGCTGTAAATTGTGCATATAAACTAGGTTACAGCTCAAAAGATTCATAAAAAGCCATGGGATTTATTAAGGTTTTTTTTTTAATAAGGTTGTTATCAAATGAGTATCACATTATTAATATAATCAGTAGTTGACTAATGTAACAGTTTTAGACATGCGACTGCTTATAGTTATTCTCCAAGCAGCTTCAGTTTAGCTAATGAAGTTTGGAGGGAATGTGGCTTTGAGGGAGAACGGGAAGGTGATTCATTGTCTCTCCTTTGGTGTCAGTAAACATAATTGAATGGAGAGTATGTGCAAGTTTACTAACAAATGATATGTATAGTGGAAAGATTTAATATCTAAGTTCAGTTTTTAAAAAATACATATGAGTTTGCTTTTTTTGTGTTGGCAAAGTGACCAACTGAAATAAACTATTTAGATCAAGATGAAAACCTTAATCCTTTGAGTATTTGGTTCTCAAATTTGCCGTTGCTAACAGGGAGCCTGTAATGTCTCCATTGTAATATAATACCAATATAATAAAGTTTAACATTCAGTGACTTCCTGTCTCTTGTTGATTGGAACCCACTGAGAAACTTTTCACAGGGGCTGAGATTTCAGCAAACAGCCAGCTTTTGATTGTGAGCAGGCTGTGTTGTGCCAATTTCAGATAATTCCATGATTCATGTTTTGTTTTGGATTGGCAACAAATATGGGTATGCATATATCAATCACAGATTCTGAAGATAATCTCTTTCCATAATGCAGATAGTTGAAATGGATCTTGCCTTGAGATGAGAACGATTGACCATCTGCTGTGAGTGTCTACATTCATGATTGGTTTTGTCCTCACTTCATTTAATGGATCTGTCAACATGTTTGATACTGCAACACAAGCAGTCAGACCTCAAAGAACTTATGACTGGCTATTTAGTGAGGATCCTTAGCCTGAAGTGTATGGTGAAGTGATCTTAATGGGTCAGACAAGATAAGAGAACGATGGTGAGAGTAAAGACAAACTACAGAGGGAGGTGGGACAGGAACATGTCTTCTGTGATACCTCTGAAATTGCCAATTGCCAGGATGTCACCAGATGGGAAGTAATTCCTTTTCCTTTTGCTGTACAATCTAAAGCTGTTTAGAGTCACATAAAACAGCCCGTCTCTTTAGTAACATGTGCCTCATATTATTTTCTTGATACAGATGCTAAAAAAGAACTGGGATCACATCAAATGAAAGTACTTGAGCAGAGACATGTAGATAATTGAATGTAGAGTACAAGGAGCCAGTCTCATGAATGTGAAATCATGTGAATGACATGAAAGGAGTGGGAGGAACACATCTGGCAGCTATGTAGTTTGAACAAGTCCCTTGGCATTGAGTAATGTTATGGTGGTCACACACATGAGAACTCTCCACATATCTCTTGTGATATTTCATTACCCCCTCATTCCCAGTTTCTCAGAAGCAATTCTTCTTTATCCTGTTTCAGTCAGAATAAGCAGGCTCAACCAAAAAATCTGGAGAGGCTAATCTGTGCTAGCCTGTCGTGGGCAGAAACAGTTAGGAAGTGATCATACAAGAGTGATCATATATAGAATGAAGAGTGTTGACCTGTCTTGTGGTTTGTGTGTGTTTCTGTGTGTAAGAAGAGATGTATCCTCTGAAAGGTGACTCCTGGCATGATCACAGCCAACAGTAGTGCCTGCTCTGCATCTGGGAGTTGAGAAGAAAGGTACACATAATTTATCATCTGACTGTGGTATCTTAGTTTGATAACTTAAACGTGGCTAGCAGGGAAGACATGATGCCACAGGGCAATGTGCGGGTAGTATGAAAGCCTAACAGTGTAAGCAGCTGTGATTTTAAAGGCAGAGTACTGCATTTTGTACCGGAGATTGACAGTGCTACAACTTTGATTTTGGTGTTTTGTAGGACTGACTCTACTTGGCATAGTGGGAAGTATGCTTTTCCTCAAATGCAGCCATTTTGCTAAAGTAACACTTTGGCTCATTATTGATTATGTCTGCAATTCAGGAGACAATGCTAAGGTGATTCACATTCATTAATTAAAGGTCTAGCACCATCCTGGGAGGCAAGCTAAGAGAGGAGGAAATGGTGATGAATCGCCTAAAGGTACAGAGGGAATCTACTTCAGAGCTGAAATTGAACTTTGGCTCCAGGCATTGTGCCTCTGGAAATTCCTAAACTACTCAAGTTTCATGTCAACGCTGTACGATTACAGCTCTGTAATTTAGAGTAATTAATAAATCTATATCTGTAGTGGATAAGATTTGCATAAACCACATCCAGTAAAAATGAAAGAACTTATAAAGATCACATCAGCAGTAACATGATTAAACTGTCTAAGAAAGCCTATCACTTTTTTTCTCTCTGGATTCTAAGAGAAGCTCTGAAAATCAGATGTGTTGTGTTGGACCAGTGTCCATCTGGTTCTGTATCTCATCTCCAGCCTTAGGAGTTAGCCACAGGAAGATTATAAGAACAAGGCAAGCATACAATCACTATTTATTTTTCTCTCTTTTTGCCACACCTCGCTCTTTTCAGCAGTTCTTCTCAAATTCTATTCTGAAGTTTATTTCCCACTTTGAATTTTGGAAATTATGCATCATTGTAGCAACAGATTCATAGCAATCTGTCTTTTCTTGTGAACAGTATGACTAAGCATGCCCAAGACTCCCTCATGCACATTTTATAATCACCATCTGCTGGTGGTGTGTTGTTATATGCTTGCATTTTAGAAGTTTACTTATAGGAGGGTAAATTAATCTGTTCACTAAAGTCTGGAAAATGCCAGAAATGGAGTGAATGGTGAATCCTATTACCATGTTTCATCTTTTGTCCATATTCTGGAAGAATTAATGCTCATAGTAACCACCAAAAGATTCTTTCCTGCAGGGATTTGAAGGTAGATAAAGAAGGCCCTTACAAAATCTGGAAGAAGTTGCATTGCTTCATGTTGCCTTCACAGATCTCTGTAGCTGCCTCCTTGCCACAAGTAGGCCTATCATTTATGTTGGTATCATAACATGCTTGCAGTGAGTGGTTTTTATATTGATTAGAAGCCATGTGATCTGTTTACTATCTTTGCGAAGAGCCTTCACTGGCTTTGTTTGAATTTCTGAATTCTTTGTTTTATTTCTGGGCATTGCACTTTAAAAATATAATTGTAAAATGGCTTTATTAAGAATTACCAAAGTGAAATAAGAATGGTAAGGTTTTAAAAAGAAAACTTGTATTTTATTTATTTATTTAGTAGTTACATTTGATTATGTTTGTCTGTTTTTGAATGTTGATGGACAAGGGAAGTCTGAAAAACAGATTTCCCCTGGTTTGCATTGCAGGGCACATGGGTCAAACGTGTAGCAGGTTATTCTCAGAAGAAACAGTTCAATTTTTCGTAATGTGGACATGTAGTACTAAAGCTTGCTGTTTTATGACTGAATGGTACTAAAATGCTGTTTACTGTCAGTCTTTTCACATCTGAGTCATGTTATTTCATCCAGATTTTCTTTGGAACCACTGCCAGACATGCAGTATGCATGAATGCTTGGAGAAACCAATGGATGTTAGACACCGTGATGCTTTTCATTGTTTAGACTAATCATGAATTTGACATGTGGAAGGAAAATGCTTATTTCCGTTCTCTATCTGTATAGATTTCCACATGGAATGCAAGGTATACCTGGGGTTTTTTTGATTATTTTTGTTCTTGTTAAAGGAAAAGATAATTATGGGAAACGCAGTAGGCTTTTGCTTTACTCATGCTACATGTTTGGAAACAGCGTTTGTTGAGTTGATACTTTGTTTCCTGTGGGATTTACATATGGAGGTAGATGAGAAGAGGAACATAAGCAAAGGTAATGAAGTGTCTATTCCCTTCTTTTACACTTCCTCATCTTACTTTTTTTTTTTGGCTTGTTTGCTTCATTTAAAGTATTAGAATGAAACAAAGTGACCCAGTAAAAGTACCAATAATCTTTGGTGGTTCCTCTAGTAGACTCTTAATAACTTGAGTACACCTTTCTTTTGTGTGGATGTTAAAAACAAAAGTTTTATTTGTTTCTTTGTCTCTTTACTTCCTGCACGGTGAGTAATCATATTGTCTATTTTTTCCACCATATGCTCATCTTAGCTAGCGTTGTTCACAGATGTAGTTAATTCTTAGCAGTAATACTGGCCAGTTGTGTACTATAAAACAGGACTAGCTTCTGTCAATTAGTTGTTATATCCTGAAACATCCAATACTGCTGCATCTTTGGACTGGAGACAGACACACCATAGGAGAAGCTAATGCAAACTCTGTTACTGCCTTCTCTATGGACAGCAGTCATTTGGATAGAACAGACACTTTGCTGGGAAATAAGAGTGGCATTTGGTTTCTTTATGCCTTCATCCAAATTTTATCAACAAGCCCAAGCAGGGCGGCTGCAGAAATATTTGCTGGGCTTCTTACAGATAGTGACATGCTTTCTTCCTGCAAATAAATGCCGACCTATTTTGATTTCTCACCTGCAAATCATAGGCGAGTGCTTCTTAATCTATCTGTCAAAGTGCTCGTGTGTGCTGTGTTGCACCCTAACCTGACACAGGATGTTTTTTTTCCCTTCCTTATCTCACCTTTTTATGAAAAGTGCTTCTTTTCCTTTCATCCCTGACTGAAACCTGAAGAGTGGGCTTTGGTACCCGTTAAATCCAGTAGTAGTAGTTGCAGCTTTTAAATGATCTTCGATTTTTCGTGTTTCTAGACCTAGTCTTTATCAAATATCAGCAATGAAAACAATCAGAGCTATACCTAAACAACAGGAGCTTTATTTCTTTTTGGAACATATGTGCCTAGTCATAATTGCAGGGGTTCTTTTTTTTGTGTTCTTTTGTTTTATTTTTAAAATCTTGTAGCTAGAACATAGCATATGTTGTAATACTTTCCATTTGCAGAGCCCTCTGTTTGATGATTGCAAGCTGCTCTGTAAACATTTTTTTGCTCTGACAATCATTTTTTATAGTCTGGAGCCTTCTCCATTTTTGGTGGGAATGTGGCTAAGTGAATTTTTTTCAGGATCACCCAGTGTATCAGCTTGTGAATTTCAGGTTATTCAATCATGTAATTACAGGGTTTTTTCAGATTACATTTTGTGGGTAGTACATCTTCTTGTAAAAAGAGTTTTGCAGGTATTGAGAATGTTCTACAGAGGTGAGCTAAATGAAGCATTAGTTCAGAAGCAATGTCATGTATGACAGGAAAGTACAACAATTGTTTAGATATAGTTCTGATATTTGTTGAATTTTTTGCTAACTAAGAGGAGCTGGAGTAGAGTATTTCCTATTCCATCTGCATAACCTGGTACTGAGTTTAGCATGATACATTTAGCCTTTTCAGTTTCTAAAAAGAGACAATCCATTTCACATGGTTGCAAATTATATTAGTGCAGGATGTCCCTGATTACTGCAGGGAAGTTGGGCTAGATGGCCTTTGAAGGTCCCTTCCAACCTTGTGTTTCCATGACTCTATGAAATAAACTATGTGTGCTTCCAGTCAATAACACTAGTGTTAAGTAAGGAGGAGAGCAGACATGATAGTAGTTTGAGAGGCAGCTGAGGTAACATGTAGAAAAAGGTGATTGAAAGTTCCTTTGCAGCTGAAGTAACTACAAAGATGCTAAACCTTTTTTCCCCCATGTTCTGCCCAAATGTATTAATGATGTTTGTATGTTCTTCACTAGAATGGACATCCTTATACCCTGGTATATTGCTTATGTTCACAGCTGCCTGTGAAGCTGAAGAGGATGATTTGGACAGTTTGGAAATGCTTTTCTTAAAATTACATTTATCAGTGTAATAAGAAAGCTCTTGTATTGAAATCCTCTGAATTTCATCCTGAATCATGAATATTAATTTTATTAATCTACAGTCTGAGTTTTAATGTATGTAGAAGCAATTTCAGCTAGGCTGCTACCTGTTCTCAGAGAATTTGAGAAAATTGTATTTTTCCAAGACCCTCTCTACATGGTAGTTTGAAGGTCAAAATACTGTCTGTTTTGGGGGAACTCAACTTCATTAAAGTATAACAAGAGCTAGAAATGTAATTACACTTGAGTTTTTGGGGGTTTTTTGTTGTTTTTTTTTTCTTTTCCCAGTAGTATCTTATCACAAGGATTTTGGAAAACCCTTGTACTCAATCATTAAACATGTATAAATCACATTAACTCATTTCATTGTTGAAACAGGCTGAGGGCAGACATTCTTATAGGTTTCAGAGTAGCTGCAAGGCTGCCTGGGGTGGCAGCAGCAGTCACATACCCTAGCCTATATGTTCAGAGCTACTTTACTGTTGGATGAAGTTTCCATTCAGAATGCTGCACTGGCGGAGAAGAGAAGCAATTCTCTTCAGAGTTTCCAAATGGCTCCATTCTTCATGATTTAAGTTGATCAGTGTCTTAGGAAGCCTGTGAAGGGACTGGTGTGGGCTGCCCTGTGGTTAGAGACTCAGTGGAGTTCATTTCCAAATAGCTTGTCTTCTTTCATTGGCCTGAATGAAAGCTGGTTGGCAGTGCAAGCTAAACATGGGTGGAATAGAATGGGATGCCCTCTGGCATGACTGAAGAATTACACATAACAATTACGCATAACAATGTCCTCAGTTGAGAAATCTTGTTTAGAATTTTTCCATAACTGCATGATTTGAAGTTCATGTTGTCACGTCTCTTGGCTATCCATCCCATTTAATGTTTGGAAGATAGCATAAAGATAGTAATTAGGTTAGAGTAGCTCCAGCAGGTGCTAGGGGCACCTGTTTCTGAGCTCTTTGGGGGTTTTCCTGTCAATTCAATGCGATCTGAGTGGATTGTGGAGTTTCTCTTATATTTATGTGACATTTTGGATAAATCAGAGTAGTTCACAAATGTGTTCAGTTTTGATTCTTTCTGTAATGGTCCATCCAGTATTTACTGTGTAACTAAAGCAGTGCAAAATTACACTTCAAAATTCTTCATATGTTTTGAACATGGCACATTGGAGAAATTTGGACTATCACGTACTTTCTACCTTGTCTCCAAATAGAGGAAACATAGGGAGCTGCAACTCCTCTGTCTTGCTGGTTACAATCTGAGAGGTGTTATGCTACCCTATGCATTAGTTCTGCTTTATATATGACTTATTCGGTGCTTTTGGTTTCTCTCTTCTACTTTATATTCTCCTACTTTTTTGTTTCCTTACTCCTAATTGCAGTATGTTTTTGAAACGGTGATATGGAGAGCTACTAATTATAAAGGAAAAAACTGAACTTTAATATATGCCAAGTTTCACTTGCCAGCAGCTTTGGCCACATAACCAGTTTTGGGAGGAGAAAGAAGGAAACAGCCTCTTTGCTCCATGAAGTCTTAATTATAAAAAATAAGTTGCTGTAATACTAGGAACATAACTTAATGGCCATACAGCTAAATATTTATCTAAGAGTTTATTTAGCACAGCTTGCATTCTTTTTAAGCTATTGATTTCTTCAGTGCATCCTCCATTCAAATGTTTGGCCTTCGTAAACTTGTAATTTTGGTATCTGTGATGTTAAAGTAACCAGAGTGTGAGGTCAAAATTTCCATTACATAGCCAGGGAGGAATTTCAGGGAATAATGCCAAAATCACTTAAAAAAATAAATTTACTGGAAAGATGACTCATCAATCAACAATTACAGTTCTGGAAAACAAAATCAGTTGTATATGTTCTGTGTGCAGAGAGAGACAAAATGCACCCAGCCTGACAGGCAGGGGTAAATCAGGGTAATTGCTCTTTTATTTTTATTTTTTTTCCCCCGGGATTTTTACCTTAACTGTTGCTTCTTATTTTTACCCTAAAAGGAGGATTCTAAATAGCCCACAGCTTCATGCTGCAGGAATCTTTGTCTTCCTAGTGTTACAACTGTCTAGCAAACAGAAAAGGATTTTCTGGCTTGTTGTGGCTTGTGCTAGTTAGCCAAGCAACTGAAGTACAAAGGGAACAGTCTCTTCCCATGGTTAACTACTTTTGTAGCAGTAAGAAGCTTAATGTGAAAGCAACCTGGGAG
Organism: Turnix velox; assembly: GCA_013400935.1. Lineage (NCBI taxonomy): Eukaryota > Metazoa > Chordata > Aves > Charadriiformes > Turnicidae > Turnix > Turnix velox. The sequence goes on from VZTY01030989.1 coordinate 41,188, forward strand.
ACCAAAATAAGGTATTTGGTGCTTGATGGAGGTGACAGACTTCTGCCTTAGTATACAGAATCATGAGCATGAATAAACATGCTAAAGGATGGTTTCTTTTCTTCTTAATGAATAAACAGCACATAGGAATTAAGGCCTTTCTGAAAGGGAAGTCTGTTGAGCTATGGCTGTGTCTGTGGGGGAATGGGGCAGGCCATCTGCTTGTGGAATTTTGTGTTATGCCAGCCCTTTAATGGGGAAGACACTTGTCCAATGCTTCATCTCCTCTCTCCCTTGAGCTGCACTGTCTTTTTGCCATGGTGACCTTACATGGGATGTAAGTTTGGGTCTGAGCTGCTAGGGAGTAGGGCTGGGGAAAAGAACCTGGGGGTCCTGGTGAACAGTAGGATGACCCTGAGCCAGCAATGTGCTCTTGTGGCCAAGAAGGCCAATAGCACCTGGGAGTGTATTAGAAGGGGTGTGGTTAGGAAGAGAGAGAAGTTCTCCTCTCCCTCTATTCTGCCCTGGTGAGACCACATATTGTGTTCAGTCCTGCCTGGCCTCCTCAGTTCAGGAAGGACAGGGAACTGCTGGAGAGAATACAGTGCAGAGCAACAAAGATGATGAAGGGATTGGAGCATCGTCCTAACGAGGAAAAGCTAAGAGAGCTGGGTCTCTTTAGTTTGGAGAAAAGGAGATTGAGAGTTTACCTCATTAATGTCTATGTAAAGGTAGAGTGTCAGGAGTATGGAGCCAGGCGCTTCTCAGTGACATGCAATGGTAGGACAAGGGGCAATGAGTATAAGCTGGAACACAGGAAGTTCCACATAAATGCAAGAAAAAACTTCCTCACTGTGAAGGTGACAGAACACTGGAACAGGCTGCCCAGAGAGGCAGTGAAGTCTCCTTCTCTGGAGACATTCAAAGCCTGCCTGGATGAATGCCTGTGTGATCTGATCTAGGTGTTCCTGCTCTGGCAGGGAGATTGGACTAGATGATCTCTTGAGGGCCCTTCCAATCCCTGACATTCTGTGATCCAGTGAAAGTGGTGAGTGCTGGAACTTTAAGGAGGTGACCCTGGAGTTCAATCTGCTACATCCCATGGGTTTTTTGTTACCTATTTACTTTCTCATCTTAACAAGAGGAATGGAAGGGAATGGTGCAAGCACTCACCATACCTCTCACAGACAATAGACTGGATAATTAACGTGTCTGGGTGTCTCCCCCTGCACTGAGTTTAAGGGTTCTGTAAAGCTTTCATGCTCATAAGACATTTTAACAGAATAGCTTACAGCTAAGGGTGACTTAGAATGAATTTGGTCAATACTGTAATTCTGTAATTATTTGTAAGTAGGAAGTACTCTTGGAACTCTCAGTCTATATGTTGTTTTTATGGAGCTCTGTTTGCTGCCCATTCTTTACTGAAATAATAGTGTGGCAATAGTGGGACACGAGCAACCACGCAATACATGTTTTCTGAAAATGGGTGGGAACTGTAAAGAAACCCTATCTGCCATACCTGTTTTGCTGCATTTAAACTTCTCTGTATTAGAATTGTGAAGATTATTTTGAGCTCACTTCACTTACTGAAACAGATAAATGTTTGAAAATGTGCTCAGGCTGCCTATTCTTTCTGGACCCCCAACCTGGCAGAGGTTAGGGGACATTCTCTCTCACAGTAATGATGGGAAGAGTGCTGCAGGTAAAGGGTTGCATTTCTCAAACTCAGTTATTTTGAAAGTACCCATGAGAAACAGATGGGATGCTTATGGATAGAGAAACTGTCATCAAACTGTTTTCTGCTTCCCACCATTGCTATCAGAATCACCTGCAGCAGGACACTTTGGGTAAGTGGGAGCAAGTCTGTGCCATCTGCTGATGCTGGGGGGAAGTCAGTGCATGTAAGCAAACAGCTCATTTTAGGTGAAAGTGAATAGGGGGAGCAGTGATGTGGTTGTAGAGCCCTTTTGAGGGTTAAGTAAGAGAGCTGAAGAAAGCGGTAAATTCCTTCATCCAATTCTCTTTTGCTATGGTTTTGTCCCTTCACAGCTTGGATTTCTGTTTTTTTATGTAAGTGCTAGTGCAGAGAATTGGGCTGTGGATGACAGATTTGAGTGATGGCTAAAATACTTGCGGCTTTCAGAACACAGTATGAGGCCAGTCTCTTGACTTAGCCTCACCCTCAAGGGCAATAAGCAAACAAAACCAAAACAGTTTCTCCCACTTTTCCTCTAGAAGTGTTCCCTTTTATCCTTAGAGGTTGGAGAGCCTAGCAACTATCTGTGTTTTATTTTCCTTAAGATGCTGTGGTACCATGGTGATGAGTTATTAATAAAACTCTAGGCAGATGGAGGGAGCTTTTAACTGACTAACTTCTTAGTATGTTTTTTTTTTTTGTTGATGATTTTTTTCCCCTTTCCTTGCATCAGAGAATAACCATATATGAGCAAATGTCATGATTTGGTCTGTAGGGCAGAGTATCCGAGACTTTAGCACAAAAATACAACTTAATCTGCAAATAAATCAGAGTAGAATTTTTGCTTAAATGTCAAAATGCTTATGGAAAAGCAAATAAATATAAAGCATTGCATGCATTATTTTAAATACATCAACATGATGAATTAGATCTGAGATTTTTTTCTGATTTTTTTTTTACCTTTCTGAACATATTATGAGCTATTGTAAGTGCAGTAACAGAGTTTCCCATGCAGTGCATTTCTCTGCCTCAGTAGCAATGACTCAATACTCTGTGAGTCTTTATATGAATGTGTGGTAATCTGTATAGAATTTCCACTAATCCACTCTTCTAATAGAGTGGATCTTGAATTAAAAAAAAAATTAAAATCTGTGAAAGGTAGCTTTAGAGCAAATTTGGGGAATAATTTTGTAAGCCCTCCATTGATCATCCATACCAATAAGAATGCCTTTATAACAACAGAGCAAAGGAGTGGTCCTGAATAGGAAAAATATTGAAGCCTTGGGGATTTTGTCCTTTATTTTTTTGTTAAAGTGTTAATGCTGTTAACTGCATGACATAAGCAGTTGGTTCCAAATGGTGTAAAATTATGTTCTACCCAAATGCATACCCAAACAGCTGACCAGATGCATAGTGACTCACTTGTCCAGTTTTAGTGTCCTGCAGTCAATTTACAGCATGCTTAAAGCTACTGTTTTGGGTGATAGTATCTTACATGGCAACATTACAGGTTTCCTGAAGCTCTCGTTTATCAGCTGTTCAGTTGCTGATGGGGGACAAAAAACAGTTATCTGCACAAATGTTGAAAACTGTACAGAAAATTTCTTTTTAAATATTTCAGTTATTAATTTCAGATAATTGTAGTTATGGGAAGAATAAACCCTTAAATGTCTCCCAGTGCTTTGACTTACAAGTAAGTTTGTTCCCTATTTGGTGGCCTTGAGCAGTTCAAACTGATCGTCAAACTCCCCAAGTAAGCAGGTAAGTGATGCCATAACATGCATTTGTGATGTCTGTAACAACCAATAACATGAACACTTTTGTGTCCCCTTACACTTTCCAGTCATTGTGAAAAGGATTAAGTTTGTAACTCATGTAGGAAATTCTGAAAACATTATCCAAGCTACATAACTCTATTTCCCTCCTTTCCTCTTTACTCCCTGCTATGATAATCCATGTCCTTGCAATCCAACCCATTCTGTCTGTGATCTGAAAATTGCCTTTAAAATGCTCTAGAAAGATCAAAGCAAAGTAAAGCACTGAAAGCAAAATTTACGTGACCTCTTAACTGAAGTATTTTTAAAATATAGATGAAATGGGGAAAACTGCTGTGACTTTTTATTCCTTATGAGGATGTAAGTGATTTTTGTGAAGCATTCCAGCTGAGTGAAACAACCAGCAATCATTCAATCTGTGTCCATGTGTGTATGAGGGTACCCTTTCTTTCTTTTTTTTTCTTTTAAAATCCTTGCTAAGAATGGTTCTTCCAGGTGGAATTTTTTTTGTTCATTTTGGGGTGGTTGTTGGACTTGGGATTTTTTTTGTTTTGTTTTGGTTTTGTTTTTTGTCAGAAAATTCCAGTGAAGCAAAGCAAAACGATCTACCTGGAAAATGCCCTGTTCTCCAAAGTGGTCCTTTTCATAGAAAGAAAATGTTGAAGATGTTTTCTTTTGGAACAATAATACTTTTATGGTTTGGGTGTTTCACCAACCTACAGGGTAAAATGAATCAAACTTAGTAAGCCATCTCCTTTGAAGAAACTTCTGTCTAGGTTTAGCCACAGCCATGTATGAGCTTGCTGCTTTTGGTTGTGGCTGCACTGTAGTAAAAACATTTTCTTTTCTCTATTTTCAGTTGGAGTTCTTGCAGGTGTTAGGCTTGGCTGTGTACCCCATGCATAGCTTTCTGAGGATCTGTACAGTGTTGCGACTCCTCTTTCCATTTTTTATTGCAAGGAAACACACTGGCTTGTTATTTTATCATAGGAAAAGGGGATTTTTTTTCTCTGAGCAGCCACCTAAGTGTACTTGTTTGTGGGTTTTTTTAGGAAAATAGACGAAGGCTTAGTTGCTACTGATTATTAGTTTTATGTTTACAGTGTCTAGGAGCTTCACTTCTGAGCCTTAATGCTAAACAAAATGCTTTATGCAACAGCAGAAAATTACTTCTTTAGAGAGCCTGATTCCATAGTGCAGTGCAAAAATACTTCACCTGGGTTTGAGCGAGCTTATCTGGACACTGGAAATGTAAGTCTGCTAGTGTTGTACGTTATGCTTGTCTCTTATATTTGTGTAGATGTGCTACAGACTGATGCCCAATTCAGGAATTTACTGTGTTAGGTTGTGCAAATAGCCTCAGAAAGAGGATAATGGAGTGTGAGTGATTACAGCAAGATGCAGATACAAGCGGTGGAATCGAAATGAATGGCAGGAGGGGAAAGAAAGCTTGGGTTAGGGTCATGGCAGTGTAATTTCCTATAGATTTAGCATAGGATTTTTCTTCCCTTGAAGTGATGTCTTTAGGAGGAGCCATAAACCTAGCAAACCAAGAAGTAAAGATGTTTTGAGGTCATACTCAGAAACGAAAGGCCTGAGCTTGAACATTCTAACTGTGAATTTTATGTACAGGTAGAGGCAGACACACTCTGGAAAAAACAGATTGTGGTAGGAGTTGGAATATTTTTTTCTTACAGCTCATCATTTATCCAGATTATTAATTGCTTCACCATATTTGGGATCCTGGACACTTACTGCCTGATAAGGAGAAGTTGTTACTATTTATAATTTGTGGTTTTATTACTCAGACTGTTGTGATGTCCAGGAGCTTCTGTAAGGGATATGTCAGATAAGATAAACTGTAAAACTAATAAAGGAATTGCTGTACAGATTACACTGTCTGCTTTACAGACTGTATCTTACACTTTTTTGTGTTCAGGGAAGTAGAAAACCATTGAGTGTGTGTTTGTTAGCATTATAGCCTGTTCCAGAGAAAACCCTTATTAAGCTGCTTCCTAAGTTTCAGCACTAGTGCAGATGCACAAATAAACTTACAAGGTAGTCAAGGAAGCAGTACATTCATTAGTTTGATGGAACATTAAGCAGCTTTCTTAAAAGTACAGTTTGAAGTTAACTGCTGTTAATTGCATGTGGGATGGGGCAGGTGTACTTTTGTCTCCCAGCCATTTCCTCCCTCACTTATTGCAGCATTTGTAAAAGCTGCATGATTCTTTCTCCTAAGGCTGTTGATTTCTTTTACAAGAGCGGAAGCTGATCAACCTTCATCTCTTAGGCTGAATTGGCAGCCAGCAAATTCCAGATTCGAACCTTTCTTTAATTTTTGCCAATATGACATAAATGGACATTGCACATGAAAGAGCGAGCCATTGCATACAGCTCCTGGTACAAAGAGTATTTCAGTAAGAGAAATGCTCTGGTAATAAATTTATGTGGATGGTAACCATGTGTCTCTGAATATCTTCTGTTTCTCATTCGAGTTAAATGTTACTCTATCAATGCTTGCCAGTTATCTTGCACTCTGATGTCTCCACAATATTTTTAAGCCTTTTGATGCCTTACAGTTTTCAAAGTAGTCGTATTATTTCTAAGTTGCTTAAATTAGGTCATAACAAAAATATTTCTATTTATCTAATCCATTTGCCGGTGTTCAGGCTGCTTGGTGTACTGGAGCATGTGATAAAGTAGATTAAAATGGCTTACTACACTATGGGAAGAAAATGTTATGAAAATCACAAGTTTCTTTTTAAAAACTGGATACTTTTTGTCTCTAACTGCAATGTGATGGGAGTGATTGTAAATGATTAAACTTCTTTGCTGGGGGTAGGATTTATAGGATACAGAACGAGTGAGTCACTATTTCCAATGTTTGAGGGAAACAAAAAAAAAGAAAATTATTTCTACAGTTGATAACTAGAGTGCATTGAGCAAAGTAAGTATTGTGATTACATATTGGTTTTCATGTTGCTTTTGTTGCTTAGATTGGAACAATAAAGCCATCCAGTTGTCACCTGTCATGGAGGGAATGTAGGGATTGTGCAGTTTTAGTTTAATATTGTTGTCTCTTGTTCCATCTCATTTGCTTTTGGCCATAAAGTGCACCTCTCCTAACACTTGTGGCTGTGGTCTTTTACACCATGAGGATTCTGCTCCAGTGAGGGACAGGAAACAGTAGTTCCCTCATCACTTCTGCTCAAGGCACTAGTCTCACTCAGGAGAGCACAATATTTACAGTTCAGAATTCAGTTAAAACTTTTGAGATACTGTTTAGTCCAGGAGCAACTCTCCATTTAACATCACCCATGTCCTGCCTGACTAGCTAACAACTTTTGCTCCCAGACAGGTTCTTCTAACTTCTCCTCCAAAGTAGATTTACTCAGATCAAGGGGCAGATGAGAGTTTAGAACTCATAAGTAAGGATCTTGTTAAGAGGCAGTGAACTGATCAAGCATTTTATCTGGATCCTGTTTATTTCAGAACAAGTAGTGCTTTCTCAAGAAAAGCCTGAGTGTGCTTAACATCTATTAAAAGTGCATTAAAAGTGCCCACTGCATTCTGTGTTTTTTCTTAAACAAGAAAAAAAAGAAGTCTACTGGAATCACATAATCTTTCTAAATGTTTCCAAGCTATTCAAATGCTGGCAGCCATCGTAAAGCCTTTGCCTGATACTTATCTCCAGAATGCAGCAGACATCATTGCCTGGCTATTTTCAAACAATTTTGTGTACTACACATCTAAAACTAGAATAAAACTATCACAGCTCTGCTTTGCTTTCCAACTTCAACTGCTGTAAGAGCCCTATCCTCCTATCTTTTTGTGCCTACTTCAGGTATTTATAAAAAAATCAGATGCTTAAACCCTGGAACATTTTTACGGTTGCAGTATTTTTCCTGTGGCAGATGCCTGCCATTTTAGTTGGCAGGCATTTGACTCCATCTTTCTTTTTACTTAAATAAGCAGCTGCTTCGATATCATATTTATTCAGTTTATTAATTGTCATATACTACCTGTCAAGTTTTCAGAACAAACCTGAATGTGCTTTGTAAGCTTTTTTTGGGATTTAGTAACAGAGTTGGTGATCTCTTAGAAGCTATGGAGCTCATAATTGCTGTCTCTATCTACCTTTAGCCATGATCCTCTTTAATATTCATTGGTTTTTTTCCTTCTTTGTTTTTCTTCTCCAAATTCTAAACTTTGACAGTCTTTGCTCTTATTTGTACTTTTATTGCCTGATGATGAATTGTCACTTGTAGCTATTTGTAGTAGTTAAGCTGACTTCCCTGTCACTAATGGTGAACTATAGATTTTTCTCTCTCTCTAAACAGAAAAGAAAAAAAAATACAAAAACTTGAAATGAGGCCTTTACCCTCTACAACTTTCTTGTCGAGATCAAGCTAGGGTTGCAATAGCCAAGGTGTTATTTATGTCAGAAGCATAATACCTAGTCCTTGGATTCTTTGTCATTTGCTCTGACATGTAATAGGTGAAGGTACATCTTTAGTATGTGTGTTGAAAAAGAACAGGAAAGTATGTTCCAATTTTCTTGTTTTTAGGAAGCATCAAGAAAAAGTCCTTGAACACGGAAGAAAAAACTTCTTGACAACAAATTTTAATTACTTTATTTTTGAGCTACAGCAAGCTATCAGGACATATTCAACCCTTTTGAAACTACTGTGAATGCTTGCATAACAGGTGGAAACATACTCTTTCAGTTTAATTGGTTATGTAGTTAAGCTGCAAGGACTGCTTCTAAATTTGGTTGCTGTGTTTCTGACATGACTGCAATGTGCAGTTCTCACAGGGCAGAAGAGTGCAGTTTATTGGTGCTTTTCCAGCCTCCATTACAGAAAAGTACTGAATGTCTATCTTATGTAATTGAATAGCTCTGTAAAATATTTAGGCTTGGAGAATGAATTCCTACACAGAACAAGCTTTTACATAAGAAAATAAGACTCACAATTATGCTTCATATTTGACTATGAATCACATCCATGGTATTAATTAACTGGTTTTAAGTCACTACAGCAGTTTAATTATATGCTAAAGCACAAATAGCTAGAGCCCCAAATAATAGTCATCATTTTTAAATGATGGAAACTGCCTAGGTAGTTAAAACAATAAAAGGATGCAAGATGTGCAAAAGTCATTGAAGAAATAGTAGAGTTTACCCTGAGGCTGATCATTTCATTCCCTTTCTTATTCCTTGCAGAACACGTATCTCAGACCAGGGTCTGAGCATCTGTTGAGGTATTGCTTGCACTCTGATAAAAGTTTTTTTTGCTCTTTAATTAAAATACATGGGTTGGACAGGAGATGTATTACATGGTCTTGCTGGAGGTGAAATGGAGGTCACAGTTCAGCCTCCTACCGACTCTCTGACACTGCCTACTTGATTATATGAATCATCCTTCTATCAGTTCTATCTTCTAACAGCTCTGAAGATGTCTATGGTAATCACTTTGGGCATGGGCACTGCATTAACTGACATGCTCATGCACATTGTTCATGTGTGAAGTCCTGTGCAGAACCACAGGCTGTCTGACCAATCCATTCTCCCTGGGCTTCCATGACACAACTTAAACCAATTACATATGTGTCATATGGGTGTCTCTAGCTCTTCTGTCTACACTTAATACTATTTTTTCTTTTAGAAATCTCTGACTAGATTTGATCTCTTTTTCAGTCATGAGGTAGTCAGTAGAGATTGGTTTTACTTAGGCTTCAAGCACAGCAAAACTCAGTACTGACTGACCACACTGTTTTAGTTTGTAGAACAGATGGAGTGTAAACTGTGCTTTATATACAGGCATCATTTGCCCAAGTGCCAAGTTGCATATACTCACTTTCTGTCCTTATTAAAGCACTTGGAGGTGTTAAGACAATAATTAGGGGCTTCATATAAATGTGAATGTTTCATGCTGTTGTTGGAGTTGACATCCATCCTGAGCTTGTTGGTGCAGTTATTGTTGTGCAAAGACTTGATCTTGTACTTGAGCTAGAACAGGTTTTGAGATGAGCTCCCAATTGCCTGGCTTTGCACACTACTGGACTCACCATGTTAGGTGTGATGTGTTGCTTGGAGAAGGACTGAATGGGCAGAAAGAACGAACGAATTTGGGACTAAAGTAAATTGATCCAGAGTTTGTAATGGTACTAATTTGACTTTAAAATGCTATCCTGTTTTTAATGCCTGAGTAGATATAGAATCTTTACTCTAGAAAGAAGAGAAGCTGAAGAAACTATGACAAGGATTTTAGATTGCAGGCCTGAGGTGTAATTTGTTGCTGACTGACAGATGAGAAAATCAGTGAATGATTCTGTACCTTAGCATTGGTATATCTTTTGCTTCCAGCGACTCCAGAATTCTTTGCAGTCAAAACTTCTTTTTTAGTCCTTGTACATGCAAAGTTCAGATATGTAAACCCATGTTTCAGGCTGATCCGTGACATTTGTTGTCCACCTTCTAGGACTGAATCGGAGAGGCAGTGTTCTGATTTGGCCTGACTGGGAGCTGTTTCTACTTTCCAAAAAAATCTCATGGGGTAGAAGGATCTTGTTCATCTCCCACAGTATTATGTTCCCCATACTTACTTAATTTTTGCTACTATGAGAGAGTCATGGTTTTCAGGTGAGGATTACTCACAAGGTTGATAGGTTACAAGCTAATAAATTGCACTATGTTCTTGTAGTCACAGCTGGACTGCTCCCACACCCAACCTTCTCATTGCTGTTGGCAGTGTTTCTAGTTCAGACATGTCTTTGGACCAACGACAGTTGCCTTTGTGTGATGAGAGCTCTGCAATCTCTTTTTGGGCTTGCAACATCTTCAGCCTTTTCCTTCTTTCCATTTTCTCAGATTACATTCATACGAGGACAGAATTCTGTTGTTTTTTCCTCCACACTCTTTAAATATTGACTTCCAGATAAATTGCTGCTAATTACTTGCCTTAGACACTGATTTTGCTTATTTTAGAGGACTTAGTCTGGCAAGGCTAATATTATAACAGACAGTTACCAAGTTCTCTCTCTAAGCTTGCCTGGTTTTCTTTCAATAGCTATAGCAATTTTCCATTCCTGCTTTTGCCACTCAGCTAGATGCTAGCCTATCTGCATTTATTTCTCTTATTGTCTGCCCAGCCCTCAGTCTTGGTTCCTATATTCTGAGAGCTGCTCCAGACTCATTCTTCTATGTCCTTCTCTCGTATTTGTTTGTGTATCATCTTTGTTGCTGCCTCTTACGTTTGTGATGACCTTAATATACCTACATGAAGTAACTTGCCTTTTTAGTGGCCCAGAAGGTGCTGAAGAATCAAAGAATCATAGAGTGGTTTAGGTTGAAAGGGACCTTAAAGATCATCTAGTTCCAACCCCCCTGAAATGAGCAGGGGCACCTCCCACTAGACCAGGGTGCTCGATGCCTCATCCAGCCTTGCCTTAAGCACCTCCAGGGAGGAAGCATCCAACACCTCTCTGGGCAACCTCTTCCAGTGTGTCAAGCAAACCAATGCAGCCAACGAATGTATGGGTCTGCTATGACCAAATAATCTTCCTTCAAGATCTTATCTCTTTTCTGCTATACAGGATAATGTGCTTATGTCTTCAACAAGTAGCTTGCAAGCTCTTTATGCTTCTGTGCTGTCAAAAATGACCAGGTACAAAAATAGAATGAGACTTACATCTGAATGTTTCATTTGGTATAAGAAGCTGATCACACACTTTTTTTTAAGGACAAACAGCCTGGATCTGCTTTTCCCTCCCTTTGCAAGATACATATATTTCATTCCTCAAAATATGAGGTATTAAATTTTAAAATACTATATATTTAGACCAATTGTGGTGATTTCATTGTGGAATTATAGAGATTTCCACATTATCTTTTGCCCAATTAAGTTAGAATAAGCATCTCTTCATTGTGGTAATTTAAAGAAGTGATAGACAGACTTCTACATGCAATTCAGCAGTCTGTAATGGTGCTATATTGAATTTAAAGTATTTGTCCAGGAAATAGGCTTACATTTAAACTGATACAGTAACTGTATAGCCAGCTGCTTTGAAGTAGTGGTCAGACATTTAATTTCACGTTAATTTTTAATAATAAACCTGTTTAGTGTATTAAAATTCCACTTGGTGAGGATTCTTAGACCTCTGTGGTCTTTCAGTAACAGAAGGGATTTTGAGGCATTAAACTGTTTACTTTCTGAACTTTCATTCATATTGCATTCTACTCTTTTTAATAATTAAACAATCATTTAATACAATTATAATATCTGAGGTTTGGGTTGGAAGCTGCTCTTTTTCATCTGTTTTCCATTGTCAGCACAGCTGAAGTTTCTCAAAAGAAAAGAAATAAGATCTGAATAACCTAAACTATTCAAATTAGTTCACTTTTTCTTGGTGACAAATAGCCCCCTGGAAGGTATCAGTTAATTCTGTCTCCGACCTTTAAGAGGTAATTTTGACAGAGTTCTGTAAGTTTAGAAAGTTAAACAGAGTAACCAGAGAAAGTTTCCTAATGAAGCCTTGGCTTTTGTAGTGAAAATGTCTGGCTAGTTTTAATAAAAGCTTGATTTCATTGTATTCACAAAGATTCTGCGAGTTTACCCTGATGACATATAAATTTCAAGTTAGGCATAGTCAATGAAAGACCACCTAATATGGATTCTTATTTTGAGAGGTTTCCCTATAATTACTCCAGCTTGTTAGTCTGTTTTCTAACCATTTTGGAATCTATGTATGCTGAAAGAAATAGTTCTGCAAAAGTTGGTGCTTGTGCAGCATGTAATGATGTGAAGTGACCTGGCAGACACTTCCCCTCCTGCCTCTTTATTTAGTGACCTTCAATCAGTGATGAGACTGCAGCCCTGCTTACAGCAGCTGGTTTCTGTATTTGGTCTGACAAATGGTATCATAAAGGTGGTAGGTGAGTTTAGGAGATTTGGTCAGAATGCACCAATTTAAGAGCCACCAAAAGGTACAAAAGAGTATAAGGAAAAACAATCAAGTGCTGTCTCTTTATCATTGTATCAACTTTCTTTGCACAGTCCCTTGTGAAACCCTTTACTGATGGCTTTCAGCTATGTATCATTATAATACCTACAATGAGCATGACATAATACAAAAAATATGCCACATTGAGCACTGAAACTGGTGTTAGCCAGTGCTGTGGCCCATATCAAAATGCTCTTGCTAGCATTCCCTGTAATAACACTTCCTCAGATATAATGGACTATGGCATATCATCCACTTAAAGTTCATACATCTGCCTTAATGCTTTTAACATATCCCTGTTACAAGAAATGTCTGTGACTACTCAAACGGAAAAAAGAACCCATTTTTTTGGTCTTCTAATGGTGGTTTAGGCATTTTTCAGGCATACCCTCTACTGTTGCTGTGTTCACGTGGCCAGATAAGCAAATCTTGTGTGTGTTTATGTGTCTGGGGCAGTAAAGAAAGGGGAGAAAACCAATTAAAAAATTGTGAAAACACAATAATGATAAAACTACAAGAATAACTAGAATAACTAAGCAGATAGTTAGAACTTAAGTGATTTTTATTGTTGTCTGAATCAGTTCAGTAGATTCAAAGTTGTCTTCTATTAGTGGTGATACTTTATAAGAGGGGATTTGCAGAATAAATGCATCTGAGGTACTTTAACTAAGAGGGCAAGTGCTTGTTTCTGAAGGAGCTCTGGAACAAGTCTTCTCCTTTACTACGGAATATTAAAGCATTGAAGTACTTTCTGCATGGGATTGTACTATTGCAAGTTTCTACCACTTACAGATTTTCAGTTCTCATTTTGCAAAGTTATGAGGCATATCATTTCAGATACGGGAAGATGGGATATATTTAGGCTTACAGACGTTTAGTCATACATTTTCAGTTTTAAATGTACATTTTAAACCCCCCGATTTTTTCCTAAAATGTTGAGTTATTAAAGGCACATGCCTTTAATTTCGAATGCCAGCTTTGGACAAATGCAACACATGCAATACTAATGTAATGGATGATTAGTTTTTCACAGTAATGGCTCAGTGAATTCTGACATACAGGCATCATGAAGGGGAAAATGACTGGTGGCACTGGAATGGGCAAATGGACTTTTAAATGCTTACAGTGAGGGCTAGAGAAGAGTGGAATTGATACTGATTACTTAAAAGCAACAGATCAAACCACTAACTGACCATTTTTGGTCATGATAGTTTTATTTGGACCTTAGAGAGATCTGAGAAAATAAATTGACTCTATAAAATTAGTTGTGAAGGATGGTGGAAAGCACGATACAGTAGCCACAGTCAGGGTCCATTTGGCAGTTAGGACCTGAAGAAAAGTTGAAAGTTGTACCTGAGCATGGTGTTTACATACAGTGTGGGATTGATTTACACAGAATCTGTTGATTTCACCTGGGTCATCTAAGCTTAAGCAGAAGTCCATTGTCCTGTCCAGGGACTTGATCTGCTCCTGCCAGTCAAAGTGCTGGGGAGGACAGCTGGGGGGCATGCATGTATGCATAACAATTACTGTAAACTTTTATGTCTGCTTCAGCCTGCACGCCGGTAATCAGGACATAATAGAGACCCAGCTACAATCTTGTTTACCCAGTCAACATGTTTTAAGATATAAATATTTTTATTCTTTTTTTAGGTATTCGTCAACCACATCTTAAGTTCAGTGGGAAATTCATACTGTAATGTTTGGCAGCAGTCCTGTGTTACAAGGATAGTGCCATGAGAAACAGGATGCCCAGGTCCTAGCTTGTTTAAATGACTTGTCTAGGTTTTACTGTCATGCTGAACACCATAGTGTGCAAGTGCTTACCCAGCCCTCTTATCTGCAGAGGGAAGGGCTGGATTGGCATTCAGCTTCATTTTAAAGTCTGAAATTTAGTGACCTTCTGCTCTATACCTCAAAGAATTTTTTTTCATACAGCAGCTTTGCCTTTTGCCTCAATCTGGAATGGAATTCCTCAGCTGCCTTTCAAGCTGCTGGCAAAGTGACCTTGACAAAATTGCCTCAGGTATTGTACTGGGGGATGACGCAGTATTAATGTGTTGACCTGAAACTTCAAATCCTCAGGTGGAGCAGGGTGGTGGTTGTGTAAGAACCAAGTTATCCAACTCACAGCTTTCTGACTTTTGGGCTAATTTGATCTTGCCCTAGAGTGAGGCCCAAACTCTGGTCCCTGGGTGTCTCCAAACAAGTCCTAGTCCAGGCCTGCATTCCTTCCCACTATATCCCATCCTGAGATGTGTCCTGAGAGTCTAGACCTTTTTGTTTCTGCTGGATGAAAGATTCAGTTCAGCGGGCAAAGAGTAAAACCTGAGGAAGAGAGAAGCAGTTGATTGTTCCTGTCTCTGTTGCCTTCTATACAGGTAATCCTCCATTGTACATGGGCAGCTTTGAAGAAATGTCTGTAATGTTTGCAAGGAATATAGAATATAGGTGGCAATATTCTGATAGCATTATTTGCAATGGCAGGTAAAGCTCAGGAAAAAGTTTGAGGCTATTTCTATCCTTTTTGTCCTGGTTTGCCCTTCTCGTCTTGTTATGGCATTCAGGATTTAGAAAATTAAATAGAGTGTTTTGGCTTCTGTTTTTTGTGCAAGTTGTGCCACTTCTGTTAACATGCTGAAAAGTGTTTGCACAGCCTGCTGTGCCACTCTCCCATACTTCTGTCATCTGGATAAACCCACTGTATCGGGCCATTTCAGCATCCCAGTAGCTGTCCTTGCCAGTCTATTGCACAAAATGGTGTCTTTCACCCTTAGTGAGAGACAGAGGGTGTGTTACAGTACATAGACCATAGTTTGTTTTCATAACCTTTGTCTAACTTTTTCAAAAATCAGATTCAGGAGGCTGGGATGCTTCTAGGCAGCACTAGCATAGATCTCACATCATAAAGGGTGGCTAATGGGAGTGGACAGAAGCATCATGGCCCTGGTTTTAACTCCCAGTTTTCCAGTGGATAGCTTGTGAACTTATCCTGGAGGCTGCTGTCCCCTTCTATGTTTTCTCCTTCTCCTTCCCCTTGGTTTGCTGGGATCTCAGGGCTCAGCACCCACCCTGTTACCTCTTGTCCCAGCTTTACTCCCAGTTTTCCTCCCTCAGGCTTGTACTCACGTCAGCACAGTCCCTTCTGCCCCATAGTGACAGGCACAGCAGAGAGATGTGGTGCAGCTCTGTGGCTGGAGATAGCTGCTAAATCTTTGCAAAGGTGCAAAGCCATGCACATTTTAAATAAAAAAATAGCCTTTCCACTGGGTGCTGTGACAGAATGTGCTTTTAGTTTTGCCTTCATTAGTGCCCCACACCCCAACTAGCCTTACTCTGTATATTCAAGACTCCTGCATTCTGTGAAAGTTTAAAATAGGATGAGAAAGGTCTCTAGATGGTTAATAATGAGGTGAAGAGGAAGAAAGATATTTTTTCCACTATGTACTGCCTGTTCTGCTTACGAATAATCCCATAGTCAGTTAACTGTCAGTAATTTACCATATTTGGGTTCCCAAAACAAAATGCAGTGTTTAGTTGAGCTTTGAATGGCAAGCAGTTCCTTATGGAGCTTAATTGTTTTGTTTACATGTAGCTAGTTACTTACCATGTGGTAAGAACAATAGGCTGACTGACTTGCTTAACTTGTGATCAGAATAAGATAAAACACGGAAAACACCGAGGACGGTATTTCTTAAACAGACCACATGTCAGATGCAGCCTTCATGCCTAATTGTAGTGTGAAAAACCTGCTGCGTGGTGTAGCCTTTGTTGCAGCTGGGTGACTTTACTGTATGTCCTCACTGTCTGATCTTCAGCTAGAACCAAAGGTTATTTCTTGGGAGTTTCTATTTCATGTGGATTGGGCACCTTTTTGACGGTTGTCTGACTTCGGTGACTAGATCTGTCAGAGTGCTTGCAGTGAACATGAGACCATTACCTGAAGCTTTGGCCTCGCTTTCCCCCAGAGGTTAACCTGCATTGCACCCATTTTGCAAGAGAAGCCAGCTGCTTTTCTTCTCAGGAAGAAGGCAGGGCAGATACTTAGAACAGCATTACTCTTGATTTCTCAACCAGCCACACCTGCCATGTGGGATGGAGAGCAAAAAGGAGGTTGCTCCATTTAACCCAGATTTCTGACAGCCAGTCATGACTGCTGTTGACAGGAGACCTTTCAACAAGGGTGCACCAAGCATAACAGAGCACTCTTCCTATTGTCACACAGTCCTCCAACTACAGGGTCTGCCCTGTGATCCAGAATGACAGAGTGCATGACACAACGTGTACTTTCCTGTCCAGAACTTGAAATGTTCATTGGCAGGGCTGCCAGACTAGCAGAAACAAAAGAAATTTTTGGCCCAAGTGCTGAAGCTTGCACCCTGATAGAGTCCCCTGCTTCTCAGGGGAAGGTGGGAATGACACCAGGTGTCTCAACTTATCAGAGCACTTCTGTGCTTTGAGCAAAGAGGATGCACCAAAGATTTTTATCTACTTGCTATTTCATTTCATTGGCATCTTTTCCCCTCAAAGCATCAGAACTGAAAGTCAGAAAGTTTTCTGACAAAGACTTACAGTTTGTTCCTCAAGTATCTTCTGTTACTGGAAAGGGGATTCTCTGTTACACATACTTGTACCTAAAGACTAAGGTAGATGGTTCTTCATTAACTTGAAGTGGACTGCAACCTTGTTTATAGCAAACACTGGTATGCCAGAGCCTTCCTGACAACCCTGCAAACTGGAGAATGAGTTACTAAAATCTCTTGTTTTGTGGGTCTGTGCAACTGGGAACGAGACACCACTGAAAATATGCACAGAAAGTGTAAAAGCAGAAGAGTACTTGTAAACCTAAAATCTTTGTCTTTTCTATGATTGAATTATGACTGGCATGGTTGTATACTCAAATGCAGTTGACAGTTGTCATCTCCACTTGAAGAGATGTGAATGGAGGCTGGTATTCTTTAGGCAGTATATCTCTGCAGCAGTTACTTTTCCCTCTGTAGAATTTCTCTTACTTTCAGAGATACTGCAAGGCAGAAATATTTCCTCTTTCTCTATGTTTGTGGTTCAGAGAAACCACATCATGTGAACAACTCAACAAGACCATAATGAGAGTGGTATTCTAGAGAACACTAAAAGTTATCATTACTTTGCCTGCCCTTCAGACTATGAAAATAACCTTTAAAAGTCTACTCAAGATTGCATCAGTAAGAGCCCCCTCCCTTCCACCAACACCCAAGCATAACGTGATCTGCTTCTGGAGTTGGATGCCTTCTCAATCAATATTAACTGTCACTTGTTTTGAGTGTACAAGTGTTTACAAGTATATTATAAATTGAAAGGTTAGCATGTCTGCTCTTGCCTTCTCAGAGCTTTGCTTGTGTAACGCAGAGCCCAGTAATCATTAAAAAAACCCACACCAAAACAAAAACCTTCAGAAATGTGTCTTTGAAGAGGAAAACCACAAAGAAGGATTGATAATATTCCTCACAAGAATTCAGTATTCAAAACTGGAGTTCCCAAGGGCGGTCCTGGGAATCTACTAAGTGTGAGCCTCAAAAGGGTTTTTGAATTGTGGCTGTTCTGCATACTGATTTTGGTTGTGCAGCCCCTAGCCTGATGCCCCACCTATTAAGTTGCCCTCCATGGACAAAACTCTGGGAACCCCCGAGTTCATCATCCAAGAAAATCTTTCTCTTGGAAGACAGCGTGAAAAAGGTAATCAATTTTGTCAAGTATTGTCATACCTCTGCATAGTCTCCTCATGCATATGAGTTGCTGTGCTTTGAGACAGCAATTGCAGCAAACAGTAATATATGCCATATATATGAAGCTTTTTTATGAGATCCAGCACAAGCATCTCGTGGTGAAATTAACCTCCATGTTATTTAACAGCTACCTGGTATGTGGTTCAGAGGAGCTCGTCAGAGCTACATCTTAGTTTAGACACTTGAGCAGATGGAACATGTGAGACTTGAGTGTTGTGTGAATGTAGGGCATGGATCATAATTTGTCTCTCACTAAGGATTAGATTGCCAAGCACATTCCTCCTCTGTTTTTTGGCAGTTGATTGTTGAATCAGCCATAGCTGTTAAGCAGGTACAGATTCTTCAGCACTCCTTACAAAAGTAACTATCTGGAAACTTTTGCCATCCTTGCTGGGAGGACACAGAAGGAAAATTGGTAATTTCTGGCTTAAGGAAAATAATGTTGAAGTGGAGAAGTCAAGTGAAGATGGACTAACCTGCTGCAGCATCAGGCTGGAAAGCTGAATGTTCTGGCAGATACTGTCATTTTGGGAAAACAGTAGCTTGCAGTCCCGCAAAGTCATGATGGTCTTTCTCTCTCACGTAGTAGGAAGGGGCCATACTGCCCTGGATACAGACATCCTAAGAAAGAAGTGAACAAGGTTTTGAGGGACTCCAAAAAAATAAATGCTTGCACACAGATGATGCTATGAGTCTTGAAGTATGAGGAAGCAGTATCAGTCCTTTGGAAACCAGTGTTTCTGGTGAAAGAGATAATACCAAACTCTGAGTTTAAAAAAAACCAACCAAACAAAAAAAACCCAACAAACCCAACAGTCTTACACAGCCATTGTTTTTTAACTTTTCTTTTAGCTTCCAAAACTCTTGTTTTGGAGAGGTTTTGTTAATGGGTGGTCCAACAATCAGGCTGATTAAATATCTGGTCAGCCTCTGTCACCTGGAGACAGGATGCCTACTGTGAAAGCAATCTGACCCTGGAGAATCCAGAATGGAAGTTTACATGTAGAAGAGATTTTTCTCTCCTTTTTTTTTTTTTTTTTTTTTTTTTCAGGAAAACAAGAGAAGAGCCCACAGTAATGTCTGCATTTCCAGCCATGTGCATAGTGTAATAGATAGGTATATTGAGTTTGCTTATGGCAGGCAGCGCTTTGTGGTAAATGCTGCATTGAAACTAGAATTGCCTGTGTCTCTACTGCTTAAACTAGGGAAATAGCCTACCTTCACACTCCATAATGTAGAGCATGCACCAATGTAGTTTTAGTTCCTTATTTACATCAATCAGTTTATTGTGGGCCATGGTAACTGTCTTTGTTACTTGTCTATTCTTGTTTGCATCACTGGGAAATAATGTGATTGTGCAGTGGATATACTCACTGCGGGTTTTTTGCCAAATTCTTTTGCCTTTGTTCTGTTTTCCATACTTCCCACTTATATCATCTTTTTTTCTGTACTATCGAGTCCTACAGTTTCTTTGAGAGATTTTTCTTTTTTGCTGTGCACATCAATAAAAAAACCCAAGGACCTCTGTCTTGTAGTCCCAGGGTAGTTTTGTTCCCTCAAAACACATATCTGCATCTAGCCATATTAATCATCTTGCTTTTGTGCTTAATCTGCTTTAGTCTCTCCAGGCAACTAAGAGACTAAGGCCTTCCATCTGTCTTGAACTCCTGAAAGTTTGTCAACAGTTGCGGTGAAGATACCACCAAGTTAGAAGTGTGTCATGGGCCAGGCTTTTCACTTTTGCCAGAGGCTGTGATGTGGTTTGAAGATGGAGACAGATGTTCCTCACTGCGTTAGACACAGAGGCTGTGAATTCTTTGCTCCTTCGGGTCTTTTAGTGTTCTTGTTGTCCTCAGGAACTTTGTTCCCCAGTTTTCTCGACACTCTACTTTGTAGACAGCAAATATTGTGAAATATACATAGCTAATATGGAGAGTAGCCCTAAAAGATAGTGAAAAAAATGAAGCTGATACATTGTGTCTGATTTTCTTGCTCCTTTGTCAGGGACTGTTTGGAATGTAACAGTTTCTGTTAACTAAAAGCTTAGCCTTCTAATACTGTTTATTATCTGAGTATTTCAAGAGAAGTGGCAGAGTTACCACCTCTGGTTTGGTTTGGAGATTGTAATCTCAAGATTTGTGATTATGCTAAGGTAGGAACCTCAAATTTATTCTGTATCTTCATGTCATTTTACCATAGAAATTAAGCTATGCTGAATGAAATATTTGCATCAGTGTTTTCTTTCCATGCACAGCATGGTTTTAAAGACAAATGCATGCCTTTGGGGCAGACAGTGTGCTAGGTTAAAGTTTGCTTAGGAAAACCTTTTTATTTGAAGTGGTTCATACAACCTGTTAACATGTAAGAAATTATTAAGCTTTCACTTCCTCCACTCCCATTTCCTGTTTGGATGTTGAAAGGAAGCCCTGATTGCTTATTTGTGATTAGCCAGCAACCCAGAGTGAACTTAATTCTGTGGATTTGTGTGGCACTTCCCTATGCAGATACCACCTCACTCAAGGCTGCTGAACCTCACATTTCATAGTGGGAGCTGTAAACTTAACTGCTCTTCTTTGCTGGAATTTATGGCCTGCCTTCTGAGAACAGAAGTAGTGCCTGGCCTGCCAACACAGGGGAAATGATGCTATAATGTTAGATACTGTGAGAGAGAGAATGGAAGCATGAGGGGGTTTATTCCAGTCTTGCTTGCCCAGGAGATGGCACTGTCCAATAGTGGGATTTTTACCTGCAGTTTTTGCGGCGTGATCAGATTGCAATTGTTTGAGACATGACAGATGAGTGAGGCTCTTCTTGTCAGCAGGAGCAAACTGACTTCTACTTCTTTTAGTATGCCTCAGCACTCTCTTCTGTACAAAATGCATTATGTTATAGGGCGAGTTGGATTTAAATCTGCTTTACAGCTCTGCATTAGGGAGCTGACTTTCGCTCATACTTCATGAAGTCAGGTTCAGAACAGAGCTTGAATGGATTTAATCTGGCCATGAATTCAGTGAAGATGCTTTTGGAGTACCCTTACTTTTATGCAAGTCCTTTGTGTCCATCTTGATGCTTCCCAGACCTACTGACAAAGGGGCCAAAACAAAGAGGTACATACATACAGTGTGTGTTAGAAAATTAGGAGGTTTTGTGAAGATTTCTTTCTGTCCTGCTCGCAGTGTTGGTACAATCCTGGTATAGCACCAGATGGTTTGGTTTAGTGCTTGTATATAAAATGAACAGATCTTTTTAAAGGCATCTCTGACCACAACTGCTTACAAGTGGAGGCCATCTGAGAAAAATCTAGGTGATCTTCCTGGTCATTGCTTTTTTTTTTTATGCTGATAAGTTGAGATAATTTCCATTTCTTCCTCCAAAACAGCCTGTAAACTGGGAACGTATACAGAACTGTAGGGAATTCTGATCTCAGAATGGATATACTACTTTGAAAAATCTTAAGCTAGCTGATTAAACTTATTTTAATTCTCCAGAAGGTGAAAAGGGATAATACTTTCTTAACACAGAAGTGTTACAGATATGTTCATAATACGCCTTAAAGCAAGAAATGTTGCCTGAATCCTAAATACCTTTGTTCTAATGAGTTCAATCTTAAGTGGCCTATATGCCTATAACAAAGGCTTCTTAGCAAACACATACCCTTTGAAATAGCCTGACCCTTTTCACTTTTTCTAACATTAATAGTTTCCTGGCTCAGTGTTTTAGGAAATGTCGTCATAGTCTGGAGGAACCAATAAAAACATAAGTCACCTATTTTGTCTGATCATTTTATGCCAGGATATTTGAGGCTGGAAGCTGTGGAGGGGTAGGGGGGGACTGCTCAATTTGTGTGGGTGGAAGATGTAAAAATTTTAATACTTTGCATATCAAGATTCTAGAGCTGTGTGAGAAATAGTATTTTTTAAGTTCTCAGCTAGGGACTCTAGATAGTTTTAGCAACAAATTAACTAGTTTTATTCCTTCCTGAACCATTTACTGCTTCAGTGGCTGATGAAAGGGATGTTGTCTTTGGAGAAGAGTATTTTGTCCTCTAATAGAAGCAAGAGTGCTCTCAAGTAAGGGCAGTGTCTAAAATGTTGGTAAACAATTATGTAAATATGATTGGTGGGACAATAGCTTATGGGTATGGTCAATCCAGACGTTTCTCACTAGTAGAAAATGTAATTACTTAAATTACTGTATGAAATCTCAGTACAAAGCATCATTACTTGCCATTGTGAAAACCACACCATGTGAGTGTTTGTAACACGCATCCAGTGACACTCTTCTCCATTGTAAACCCCAGCATTTACAATGGGCCAAACCTCATATGGTTTTGATTCTCTCTGTTCTGAGACAAAGTTTCCAGCAAGCACATTAATGAGTCCTGACCATGATCTCTTGGTTCTACAGAGGAAAGACATGCATGGTACTTTCCCCCCTACTATACTGTCTCCTCTTGCAAGCTTCACACAGTCCTTCTGAGATGGGGAGATCTGTATTGTTGCTAAATTTTGCTTGGTTGTGTAGAGCTGGAAAAGACTACCAGACCCCATTTAGCCTCTGCTTCTTCCCAGAGCATCCTTCAGAGACAACCAAAGTTTTTGCCCGTTTTTAGAAGGTCATGCAATGTGTTTGTCTTCTGTATTCCCTCAGTGTTGGAGACTAGTCTAATGTTTGTCAGCAGTCTAGAGAAACTGAACTGACACTTACTTCATCCTGCTTAGCTATCTTTTTGGAAATGAGCTGCAGCACCAAAAGAGGCAACCACCACTGTTGCAAGCCACGCTGTAGTACATTATGCAAGCTCTTCCCCTGCTCACCCAACTACCCAACTACAAAAAAGCTGGGGTTAGATCTGTGTGCAAAGTAGTCAGACTCCCTGAGCAGTGGATGACATCAGGGAACAGGGTTCTTGCTCATTCCCAGGGTGCAATGTGCAGTTTCAGAGTTTTAAAGTATCTTGACATGGCCAAGTTGAGACACATTTTCCTGAAGTACACCACTGGCATCATGAAGAAATGTGCATTCAGCAAGTTGCATAGATGAAAGGATGAGTACAGGATTGCTATTCTAACAAATTAAGAAAAGATTATCCATGTCAGGGACTCCTACCAACTACTCTTGGGGTTTCTGAGTGGGCAAGTCTTTCCTTCTGCCGTGCTCAGTTAAGGAGGTGTAGGCCTTGGGGAAAGAAAAGTTTGGCTTTTTCCTCTCATCTCTGCTTCTTGGAATGTTGGAGTTTGCAGAAGAAGCTGCTCTTCTAGTTATGTACTTAGTTCAATAATTTGCAAATCAAAATTGTTTGATTTTTATTGATGTGTGATTAAACTCTCACGAGCTTTGCATGTATGTACCTGTACTTTTAAAATAAATGTCCCATTTGCTTATCCAGCAGAAGAAAAGTGACCTCAACAAGAACCAAACTTAAAGACACTATGATTTTTTAATCCTCAGCTTGCCTCTTGCTCCCCTCATGGTTTTGATGATTGCTGAAATGTCTTCATTGGCTGTGGGTTTTTTTTAAAAAAAGAAAAACTGCCATTCTCCCAAGCCAGAAACTATCCAATCCCACCCAAAGCGAATAAGTGAAATTGAAACTGTAGCAAAGATGAAGGCAAGCTTTTCCTTACACTGTATTCATGTTCTCATGTTCCAGCGTAAAACTTGGCCATAGCAGGCATGTGAAAAGGCCTCTGACCAAATGCATCTGTTAGGCTGAATACCCTGTGGTCTCAGTGTTTACAGCAGGCAAGGAAAAGGCCTTGTCTTCAAGGCCTTTACGTAAGAAATAATAATAATAGTAAGGCCAAAACCTCTCTGCCAGCTAGTGAAATGAAAATGCTATACTTCACAGCTATGTCATTGGAGAATTTTATTTCATTAGAGGTGATATTAAAAACCCTGATGTCAGTTGTGAAATATGGCTGACTTCAAATATGCAAAACGCATAGGAAATTTTTTTGTAACATTTTGTTACTGTAGAAGTCTGCCAGTCTTTTAGGTTCACTCATAAAACTTTAAGCTCTCAGAAGAGGAAAACCCCCAGGCTTTCCCCCCAAATTTTAAAAGCTTTGCTTCTACTAGTAAATGCCATTTTTATAAAGTATGTGCAAGTAATATTCAGGATGCTTCAAACAGCAGCAGTTGTTAGGTCTTTCAGATTGGAGAGCTTAGACAAGTACTTTTGACAAATATGGGATTTTAGACATTTAAATGACATCTTTTTTAAAAGTCATTTATCAGTGTAGAGAATAGCAGTCCCAACTATTACAGATTACTAGATGAAAAAATCCAGCCAGCCCCTATAGTTTTGTCTTTTTTTCCTTCCCATTTGTTGATGTAAAGGCTTACATTACTGGGAAGGAGAATGTACTCAGCAGCTGCATTGAACTGGCTGCAATAGGGCTGCAGAACATTTTTCCGCCTTTATTTTGATTTCATGAAATCCAGAAACTCTTGTAATTGAGACTGTTGTCTGTCTGTAAAGGTAGAAAGGGTGTATGAACTACAACTTTTCAAAGCTTCACGCCCATGTGACTTTTTCTAAAAGGGAAAAAAACCCCTAATTATCTCTTATTTTTACTCGTAAGACAATGTCCAGTGTAGTATGTGATTAAGCCTGCTTCTGTTGAATTTAGGTTTATTATAGGTAATGGTAAATAATACTTAAATCTAGGCTAGTTTTTCTGGTGAAGTAATAAACATTTGCTGGTTGAAAAATATATCATGATTAAACAAGCAAACTGTTTAGGTCCTGAAGATGTACTAATGACTAGATGTGTCCTACACTGATTGAGTACCTCCAACTCTGCAGTAACCTCAGCTTCACACTGACCTCATTATTGGTATCTCCATTAGTCAGTAATCACTGTCTGCTGCATCCAGTCAGAAGTAACAATGGTGTCAGTCCATCAAATAAGACATAACAGCAGCATCCACCTGTTGTGCGTTTTTTCAGTATGTGCTCTGATTATAATCTCTATTCTTTGCATGGATTTCTCTTCTGGAATCTTAATGTCATCAGGATTTCTCTCTCTTGCTATTGGCCAGCAGTGGTAAGGGACAGTATCTGATAGACAGATGTAAGATTTTCTTTAGGAAGGAATCTCAAATCAGTCTTGTAAAAGCATTCTTATAGATCTGTCCAAATGTACATAACATTTCTTACAAAGTCACTGCAGTTAACAGAAGGCTGTTCAGTGACAGACTGAGCTGAAATGCAAATTAATCCCTGACTGGACAGATTCAGCTGTTTCATTTTGAATTTGTCAGCTGATTTGTGTGAGCAGGTTGTTGTCCCTTTGGTGAGGGAAAGGAATGGGATGCTTATAGGGGAATTAGATCAACCCATGGGATCAAGGTCTGGTTAAGGGAATGTATATTTATGAGCAGCTTCCAAGGCAAGTGGAAACATGACAGTCTGGATTGGGAGAAGTCTCTCAATCGTGCAATTTGTTAACTTCATTCACTTAGGGACTGAAAAATCAGGGGTGAACTCACCTTTTTTCCTTTTATTTTTTGAGTTTTCTTTTTGTTCTTCCTTTTTCTTTCCCCCTTTATTTTTGAATAGTAAAGGCCTTGAAGCAATGTCTGGAAACAGAAAACATTCCTAGCTTTTATGGATATGTGGTCAGCCGGCTCTTGCTTGTTCCCTTATAAGCAATGTTCTTAATTGGATGAAGCTGCTACTATTTCAGGTCAGTGTATGTGTTTTCTCTTACAGTTACCATGGCACTGGTAAGACAGATATATTCTGTAATTGTGTTTGCCCTCTTCTAGTATGTGAGTTTTTATTTTCAGCACTGTATTTACAGCATAATAGTGCTTGCATTATTTTTCCATACTTCACTGCAGTTGGCCCTGCTGGGAGTTACTGCACTCAATTATTTCTCCTGTGTCATACAGCAGTCTGTTTTACGTGCCCACCTTTGCATTCATTACGGTTGGTAGTTCCTAAAGCCTTTGTATTTTGGTTATTTTATAACTTAGTGGGTACTTAAGGTTAGAGACATTATGTCATGGTTGCAATCTTACATAAACATAAAAATAGCCTAATCTAGCAGGTTTTTACAGAACTCAGTAGACTTGGCTGAGCGACAATTTGTTTTCTAAGGAGGTGTCCAGTTACTGATATAAAGGCTTCAGGTGATAGGGAATCTAACAAAGATTAACAAAACTAAGTATAGCTAATAAGTTGGTATTGAGCTCTGTCACCATTAAAAAATGTAGGTTTACTTAAAACAAAGTGGAGCAAAACAACAGCTGCAGCAACCATGAACAAAATCAGCCATCCATCTCTCCATTTTTGTGTTTTTCTGTTTCTTTCTCTCTCTATAGTGAGATTCTTATCGCAGTGATTAAAATGATCTGTCTTCATACATTAGTTTTTACTTTTTGCTATGACAGAAATAACTTCAGAGAACTCTGAAAGGTTTCCCAAGTAAATTTCACAATTTGGCGCACATTGGAATTATCTAGAAATGAATCAAGTGTAGAGCAGCCCAAAACTCAATGATACTGGGTGATGAGCTCTAGTTTTCTCCTGCTATGGGTTCCCAGTAATTTAATGATGCCTATAGTTGGTTTGTTGAGAATGAGAGCTTTACGGTCTGACATTAGTCTGCTTACCATAGAAGAGATTGTAGTGAGGTGTTTGGAAGCATCTTAAGGCTTTTTCTACTGTTACCCTTGCATGGATGATTTGAATGGAATATAATGTTGAAGGAAGCAAGCATTTTATAGCAAATTTTTTTTAAAGTGAGATAGTTATGTTGCTGGTTTATGCTTAGCTTGACCAAGTAAAGCAAACCAGTTTAACCTTTGCATCTCTTCATTTTGCCTTTTCTTTCTTTGTTGTTCATTTGCTTTTTAAGTAGCATGCCTAAGAGGTGCTGGTGGCTCTTACTAAAGTTACTGAGAACTCTGGAAATATAGTTCAGCTTTAAAGGAAACAGTGAAAAGAGAAGTGCATGATTATCAAGCAGACTTGACTCATACTGAGTCAGTGAGAGCTGTAGACCAGTTCATCAAGTTTATGAGCATTGAATGTAAGAAAAATGCAGACACATTATCTGCTTCTTCAAAATGCTAGTTTTGAGAATAACAAAAAATAACTCGGTTGCCCCTTTGAGTTACAGCGGTGACAGACCCCAAGTTTGGATAGGGTGTGGCACTGATTGACTGTTCCTGCTACAGTGTCTGAAAACTTTCATTGGGAGAGAGGGGAACACACAAAACCCACTCCAGTTTAGTTTAAATTTGCTCATTGCTGGGTAGTGTTTAGTGAATTAAAAACAGCTAAAAATAGAACTGCTGCTCTCAGCTGTTTCCTTAACCTTCCTAACTTGAAGTCACCCCTCAGCAGTCATATGGGCAGAGAAGTCTGTAATAATCCTTTCATGCTTTGCCAACCAAAGCTATTTAAAGAATAAGGAGCTAGAATTTTTTGTCATGTCTGTTCACATTGGTATGTTTTCTTTTAAGGTATCATGAAATGAACAGAAGAGTGGGATGTGTGTACAACAGTTAAGTTTCTAAATTTGAAACATTGTTCTGAGCATCAATGCCTTCAATGGCCACTCGAGTCAGTGGAAACTTGACTTGAGGGAGAGAAAGAATCGGCCCAAATTCAGTCACAGAAAGTTTGGGAGTGGGTGGAAGCAGATGAATGACCTCTTTTTCATAGATGAGCCATTTCTCATTTGTTCTCAATTTACATACAGTTCATAAGACAGTTTGTGTACTTGATAAGAAGACGTGATCTTGAGTCATTTTAAGTCCTTTGGGATTTGCTGTTTATTGCTGCTGTATAAGGTTTTCAGAACAACCTACTTTGAACTGGTTTTCGGAACTTAGTTAGTGCTTATTATTTTGGAATTCATATGCATCATAGGCTTTTTCTCACAAATTGTGAAACAGGCTTTCAAGTAATCTGTATGTTGGTTTTAAGGGGACAGATTATTCTTAATTGCCTCTGTTTTCTTTTCTTGGCTTGTGTACATTCTGGTGTGCTTTTTAAATGATACAGTGTTAATTAAGTGGAACAGAAACCAAAGAACTCAAGGTAATTAATTTCTTCAGGGGGTATACTACAAATTACTACATGTAAAACAATATTCTTATATCCTGTCAATTAAGAGGTTACTTAAGTTTTCAGTTTAAAAAACGAAGTAGAAAGGTTGCAAGTTATCTGAAGACACTTGGCATCACCTCTTTCCAAAACTCTCATGTCAGCAAGGTAGCCCACCATCACATGGGTAAACCAAGTATCATGTAGTACCTTCTGAACTATACCTTGCACAAAACACCTAACTGTGTAGATGGCAGTTAGGATGTGACTTCTAGTCAACAGAAGAAGCTAGAAGTGCATCAAAGTGAAAGATATTTGTCTCTTTAAATACACACCAGGCTGATGTGTTCAGTGCTCTGTCAGAGAGCAAAAAATATCTTCCAGCAGAAGTGCAATTGGCCAGCCTGGCTCTGCCTGCCCTCTGGGCTGGCTAGGGAGGCCTCTATGCTGCATTGGCTCCTCTTTCCCCAAGGTGATGTGCTATGCCAGCAGAAAGGATCCCTTGTCAAAGCCAGTTCCTGAGCATTGGGTTGGGCCAGGCTGAAGGTATTTGCAGTCAAGTGGAACATCAAAAGAGCGTTATGGAGTTCTTTGCCTGATAATAAACTGTAAGCTTTTAAAAACCTTGGACAAATTTCTCATGTGTCCCTTTCTAAAAGGAGTGGTACTAGAATTTGAAAAAAATCACTTTTGCTTTTGTTGGAATTCATTATCATGGTTGCTGTGAGGATTGTTTGGTCTAATCTCAGTGCCTCTGTTGATGTTTTTAATACAGATGCCTTTCATTCTTCCCCTAAATTATAACAAATGCCCAATGGGAAGAGCAGATGTTCACCAATTATAAATAAATAAACTGAGAAAGAGAAGAAAACTGGGGGAGTGGGCGGGACATTTTAGTTGCCAGGTAAATCTTGCCTGGACCAAGGCAGATGTGGAATCCCAACTAGTACCCTGCCATGGGATCCTTCCAGTCCATTACAGTGGCCATCAGCCCACCAAATGCCCACCTCCACAAGTGCAGAGGAGCACAGGGGCACAGTGGTAGGCAGGAACCCATCATTAAGGACTGGAAGGGCATTCCTAGGAGAGCCTTAGCCCCAGGGCCAAGACCTGAAACACAGAAGATGAGTCAAGGCCAGAGCATCTTTTGGACAGCAAGGAGGCTACTGATAAGGTGTAGGGTACTCATGATGGAATGCAGAGGAAGAGCATTTTGGGATTGCATAGGATGGTTTATGGTATGTTCAGGGTAGGAACTAAAGGCAGGCAAAGGGAGATGTTTGGATGACTGAAGAGGGAACAGAGTGTTGGAAAACAGACAGCAGCAAAGGACAAATAACAAACCAGATGCATCTAAATACTTTACCAGTCAGTATATTTACTTGACCATGATATATATACTTCCTAGGCAGGGTGTCCTCTCGTCTTATTTACATTTTTTTTATCCTTTGGGTGCTCTCATGACCAGGTGTCAGCATCTGGGGAGACTGGATTCCAGGGGAGACTACTGGGCAGACAGTGTTTGAGTCCAACTGCTGGAGGAATCCATGTTGTCCATGTCTGTGGATATGTGTGTGTGTTTAGTAAGTACATTTGTATATATAAAAAATATATATACTTCCTAGCAAACCATTTCCTGCTTGACCAGAGAGGGGTCACCTGTATGACTGACTGATGTATGCAGTGTGTGCATGTGCACTGTGTATGTGTGTACCTACTAAAAAAACATTTATAGCCTTGCACCTGGGATCCTGGAGCCACAGCTGCCTCGTCCCTTTTCAGGCCTATTCTCCTAACTCTTCTAGCTCTCAAAATGTGCCTTCACATTTTGTCTGTTCTGCATGAAGCTGTAGTTGGTATCTCACCAAATACTTTGATAGGAGGATTTGTAATGTTAGAACACAGCTTTCATCACTTAAAGGACATGATTATAACAGTTCATTCCAGAAAATGCAAATAAAATCTATGAATTCCAAAGATTGTTTAAAAAAAAAAAACTTTAAATATTACTTCTTATTTTGCAGCTGGATACAACCACCACTTTCCTTGATCATTAGCCAATTTGGCTTGCTGGAATTTGCCTGGTGGCTAGTTTTTACTCACCACTGCTCTTGTAAAAGCATCTGTTAATCATAATTACTTTCCTTTGAATTTTAAAATCTTACTAGTCTGTATTACCCATAGACCACATGTTTTTAAAAGCTGAAATAAATAGCAGCTCCTTTGTCCCTCTCCTCTCTTCTTCTACCTCACTCACCCCAAAAGTAGAAGCTTTCAAAACAAGTTGCCAGCATGGCTTTTCCTCTCTTTGAGAAACTTCCTAGCAGTTAGAAAAATTAAAATTAGAAAAAAAT